>CM068376.1:118169202-118769202 GCA_034769895.1 Magicicada septendecula
GTTTGTAATATGTTATAATCATGCCTCTGATGTGTAGTAGTCTATGTGATGTTTGTTTCAGATTGGTATTAACCCAGGTCTGTTTGCTGCGTACAAAGGTCACCATTATGCAGGCCCAGGAAACCACTTTTGTAAGTTTGATAACTACTTAGTCCACATAAATAAATTTTTACCAGCAAAGCAGTACACAACAAGGTTTTATTGCTAATGCAGTTTTCTTTACATGCTAAATACAGTTTTTTAAATACTAGTGGAATGTTTAAACACAGTAAGATTATTTCCTAGAATTAACCATTAAAATTGTATTTTATAAACAGTTGTACTTTTACAGTTCTTCAAAATCTAGGGATATATTAAATGACAAATTGTTTGTCTGCCTTTAGGTACATATGTGAATGATCTCATCTAGTATTGTAAAAGATGATAATGTAATCTAAGTTTGTGTCCACTGTAGATCTCATTGTAATCTTTGATAACACTTTGTAGTCTACATTAGAGTACAACTATTCAGTGTTTGATTTTTTCCATTCTCTTTGTCACTTTTAAGTTGATACACATCTGATTTTCACTTCACACCTTGGAATTTATTCAAAACACACTGTTGTACTGTTGGTTATCTGTAGTTTGTTTGTCAGATAATTCATTCATATATATTTTTGTGGGTTTTGACCCTTTTTGAAAGAATGTCCATTTGTCGTCTCCAAGAGATCTTAATTTTACTATTATTTGATGCTTTAAATATGTAATTGTTAATATATTAAATAAATAATGTGTTGAAGTATACTTTGTTAACAGAAGTATATTTGTTCAGGGAAATGTTTGTACCTGTCTGGTCTAACGCCTGAGCCAATGACAGCGGATGATGATTACAAACTTCTCAAAGTTGGCATTGGTTTTACCAACATGGTTGAAAGGGCAACTAAGGGAAGTGCAGACTTGACTCGGAAAGAAATTAAAGAAGGCATGTTTTATTTACAGTATTTATTATTGCTGGTATACATTAACAAGTATTCAGTGTACAAAATGAATAAAAGAAATAACATGTATGAGCTTTATAAAATGAATAAGAGAAAAATTTGTGAAATAAATAGTATACACATATACTATAATTATGAAATTATAGGTGTGTGTGTGTGTGTGTG
This sequence comes from Magicicada septendecula, assembly GCA_034769895.1. Taxonomy (NCBI): domain Eukaryota; kingdom Metazoa; phylum Arthropoda; class Insecta; order Hemiptera; family Cicadidae; genus Magicicada; species Magicicada septendecula. The sequence continues at coordinate 118,170,345 of CM068376.1, forward strand.
TGTGTGTGTGTGTGTGTGTGTGTGTGTGTGTGTGTGTGTGAGAGAGAGAGAGAGAGAGAGAGTTGAATTCTTCAGATTTAATTTTTGTTTCTGAGAAAAAGAAAAAAATTTACTATCATAGGTGTCCATGTCCATGGTTAAATACTTTACTTTAAATTTTTAAGTAAATGAATCAATTTTTTACAGATTCGGTTTATAGGCATTGTAAGTTGGGCTAAATTAAACTTTACAGTACAGTTTTATAATGTAGATATACACATTAATGTACAGTTAATGTTACATGTGTGTAATCATGTAAAATTTGCTGGAGCTTGAAACAGTAATAACTGTTTCAGTTACAGTGGGGGCAACAGTGTAAATGTAGTACAGTATGTGTTTTTCATGTTGGTTTTCCTCAATATGTTTTGTTGTCAATGTGCTCTCTTGCTCGAATGTTTTGCTCTGTACTACTAGCATTCCATGAAAGTAATAGTCTGTGAGTAATGTTTTTACCTATTTGGAGATGTTTATTTGAGTATATGTAAAGAATAACTCCGTGACTGATTAAGTTTATGAGCCAGCAAAGTATTTCAATGAAATCTGTGATTTGTGTGTGTGTGTGTTCTGAAAATAGTTCCTTGTCTCAGAAGATTTATTTAGTAAATTTGGTGGCTTTCCATACAGTTTTTAAAGCATAAACAATTTATGTAGTTATTATTTTTGCACTTGTACTCCATCTGCTTTGTACGCTAGTTGTGTTGTGATTATAAAAATGCAAGATTTAATAGACTAAAATAAGTCTATTAAGCGTAAATTTTTTTAGCTTCAAGTCATTAACTATTTAAAAACCAAATTTTTAAGTATAACGTCTCTTCAATTATATATATTTTCAGTCGTGTATGTAGTAGAAACTATAAGGGAGTACATGTAGCCATGGTAGATTTGAGAACAGATGGGTGATAGAATATGCCCATTTGAAGTAAGGAAATGTCCATTCTGTATGCTACAGTAATTCTTACCTTTTAACTTTCCCTTTTTCATCAAAATGTAAATTTGTGTATAGAATCTTGTATACAGAAAATAATGTAGTTTAGTATGGCATTAGTACAGAATAAGATAACAGATTTAATGTTTAGTTTACATTTAAAACATCTGGGATTTTCTTTTGCTTTAATACTGTTTGAAACTAACAGCAACAGTTTGCTATGCAGCAGCAGTGATTCTGTGCGCCTCAAGTGCATGGTAGTGTGACAATATGGTTCCTTGATGGCAGTGTCTTCTTCCTTCACTCACGGAGGAATTCATGGCAATCATACTTTTCACAGATTCATTATTGGCAACCACACTCTATCAACTCATGATTGGCAATCACACTTTCCACAAATTGTCTACCTATTTTTTGCGGTGTGTAAGGTCATAAGCGATAAGGAAGGGCCCATATTTACCCACCTTAAAAAAAAAAAAAACAGAACCGCCACACTTGTTTTGGGGGTTATTATAGGACTGCTTTGTTGCTTTGAGCATGTACACCAGTCATCAAAAACTACACACTTCCCAGGCCAAATTCACGCACAAAAATTCCGTACAGTCGTGTGTTTCGTAGCGTGTTTCATACATGAAAATCTGTCTCTGTATTAAGCTGGATAAAATGCCTCGTAACAAGTGTTATGAATTCAGCACTCTGATAGTTAACAGATACTAATAGTTTTAAAAGGAAGCGACAGGTAATTGAGTTTTTTAAAAAACATTTTGATGGATGCACAGGATTTTACTTGTGAAAAAAGACTCTGTGTGTGTGTGTGTGGGGGGGGGAGGGTTAAAACATTTATATATGATAAGCCCACAGTAGTGCAATTAATGGTACTCTAAAGTGATATTTTAGGAAAGAAATCAATACAGGGGATGATCTTCTAATCACCTGTCATGATTGAAAGTCTTCTGTAGACTGACAATTATTCTTATTCTCTCTGATCCAGATGTACATAGACAGAACAAACTGGCACTTTTTTGTTCAACATGTAGGTTATAAAATGTATCACCTACATTTTCAGGAATGAATTACCAAATATATAAGACAGCTTGTTATCTATGGAGTGTATTGAATCATAAGCCGCTTCTTGTTAATGTTCTCTAACAAAGACATCTGAATATGGATGATTAAATGAACCACAGTGGACTGGGTTTAACTCTAAAGCAGAGTCTGAGATCCTGTTTTGAATCTCATTATTAATCTGTATTTGTGTAGAGCAGCGGTTCCCAACCTTTTTCGTCTCGCGTACCTCTTACTACCCATTTTACTAAAGTAGTACCCCCAAACCATACCCTCCATTTTTACCACATTGCTACATCCCCACATAGGCCTAAGTTGCACCTAATGGTTGTAATAACATGAAATTTCAGTAGCCTACTATATACATAACACAGGTATGTAAGTTTTGTTTGAAGATGTATTGTTATTGTCCATTATTTTATTAGGCACTATCTTAAAAAAATAATAAGGTACAAAAATTATTAAAACCGCATTTTATTTCGCCTCTTGTCTTGTACCATTTTCAACAATGTCGAGCACAGGTGCGTGGCTTGCGACGAGTAGACGACAGGTTACCGGCGGCGCATTGTGAGAGACAAATACATAGCGTCCGCCATTACTGTTTATTTTTGGCGTACCCCTGAGTGGTCCGTCGCGTACCCCAGGTTGGGAACCGCTGGTGTAGAGTATGAGGGATTAATTTCTGCCATTCTTCATTGTCGTGTGTGTGTGAGAGAGAGATATTATTTATCATAACTATATTTTACCCAAACAGTAAAATATGTATATACCGGTATTTAAATGTAATGTGTATTTAGATACATACATATATGTATATATAATTATGTATGTATGTAAATAAATAGGTAATTGTATATATATTAGTATGTGTGTACACATACACACATACTATGCATGTTTGTATTATAAGTATTAGAGTATTAGTAATCTGTTGTTATTATTCTTATTATTATTATTATTATTGTGTAGTAATAATTCAGATATTAACACAGTATGCAGTAGACCTGATATTTCTTTATTGTTAGTGTAAAAAATTTGAGAACTTATTTTGAAACAAATACATGTGAGGATAATTTAACCTACTGAATGTATACCATTAACAATGCCATATACGCTGATGCAAAAATATATTATTGTTTTTATTACTTTAAAAATGTAATTGAAATGTTTCAACATTATTGATTAGTTTTGAAATATTGAACCTAACTAGCAAGAGGCAGTAGAATGACCAGGAGTGGAACAACATCAATTGCTTTGTCATCTTTACTGATGGTCCCCGATTTATAGTATATAAATTAAACAATCTTTGGTGTCCCATCTTCGCAACCTTTTCCCAAATGCTTTTAATTGTAACATTTTCAGTTACATATTTTTTATAGTGTTTAAAAAAACTCTACAAAGTACAGAGTGTGAAAACAAATCAAGAAAACAGTTTGATGTAAATATAAGAAAACGTTTTGGTTATTTTCACATATTTTAAAGTATTCCAGTTTATATGGGGTAATGTGATGTAACTTTGTCAATGGGAGGCATTTCAGATGTTTCCATATCCGTTGCTCAGGCTCTTATTATTTTTCCCGTTTTAGTGGGTACTTACGTGTCTCCAGAATTTGATTTCTTTTCACAGTTGATACAAATTCTATGATTAGTGCCCCCCCCCAATTACAAATTTTTTTTTTATTTACCTGTGAATGGTCATCCATACCATAGATTGGAAACTGCTGTCGTAGAGAATAATGTTTGTTGTATAGCCATTTGTTAACAGATATTGAATTGTAGGTACTGTGGAATCATACTTGAAAATACGTTTATCTTGTCACCGAACAAAAGGCGCCGCATGACAGATGGCGCCAATCGTACACTCTAGTGTTTTTGGTGGCCCTTAAAAGGACCTGTGGCAAGAAGGCTGATGTTGTCGTGCCGCGTTGAGATGTTTGGCGGCTGCGCCCGCTGTTCGTGGCGCACTGCAGTCCTTGTCCTCGTTCGGCATCGGTTGTAGAGTCGGGTGCCGACCCAGCGATGTCCTATCACTGGCACGGAACTGGAGGGCGAAGACGCAAGAACGCCGGTTCTATTCTTTGGCCGTTCCTTCCGGCTGACTCCGCGCTGATTTCGTCCGAGAGAGGAGAAGAGATGAAGTGCGTCCGATGGCGTGGCGATGAAGAGTGCGCCAAATTTTCTGCTCGCCCGGGTTTTATGCACTCACCGGGATCGCTGATTGGCTTGCTCCGAGCACGTAGTTGGTCACGTCTCGGCTCCTGATCCCTGATTAGCTCGCTGTGTCTGCCGCTGGTACCGGAGAGTAGATGTTCGCATACCGCTGTCGTCACAATCTTCTATATAATAAATCTCTAGGGGGGTCTACGTTTGTCCACGGTAATCTTAGAATCTACTGAACCGATTTCAGTGAAACGTTGCACGCTGATAGCAGGTACCCAACGGAAGGTTTTCCACTTTATTTGATAATGATAGGTTAAAAACAACTGAAGTTATTGCAAGAAAACTAATTTTTTTAAACCTCCGGCTTCAATCACGAATAATGATAGGTTAAAAAGAACCAAAGTTATTGTAAAAAAACTCATTTTTTAAACCCGCGGCTTCGATCGCAAATATTTGTATATGATTGTTGTGGTAACTGTCGAGTTGGTAAATTGCTAAAGGTACATCTATATTCATAATATTCTTATATTGTAAGTTATGAATATCCAAAAAGTGCGAAGCAATAGATCCATCATTCATGTTTCCTCGATACGTAAAATCAAAATTTGATTTTAGTAGATATTTACAAGCATGCAGTAACACAATTAGATGAAATGTGTATTCGTATAGAATAATACAAATAGTGTATACATAAGTATATTGATATCAGTTAGTCCATTTGAATATTTATATTTTAGTAGGGATATGGAATTCTTATCAGCATATGGAATTCATATAAACAATATAATAATTCATTGTTTGATTATATTGTAACATTGATTATATAGTACACGTTGATTCTGACAAACCATACTCTTCGACATTTGAATATTCAGTAGGCCTATGTGCTGCAGTAGGAATAATTAATTGTCGAGAATTATACTTAACCTACTTCATCGAGAATTATGCGATGAGCGTCAGTGATGTAGTATCAGTGCCTTTTTTCGTTAATTTTACGTCATCGGTAAGTAATATGTGCAGTATGTATTGTTTTGTATAAATTATTAATTGCCCCCTAGAGATTTATTAGTATAGATCAAATAAATACATTTCCCTTTTTTTAGCTTTGCAATGCCAAAAAGACGATCATGTTTAGGAAGATCTACTGCTGCTGCGGAAAGAAAGATGCGTCTTAGAGCATCTGAAAATGACGTCGAAGGAGTCAAAATGCAATCAGCTCCTGGAAACTCTTCAGAAAGATCTGGATTAGAAGAAGTCTCACGGGTTGAAAGTCTTACGATTCGTGAAAATAGATTAGCGGCACAAAGACGCAGGCAAGCGACTCTCAGATCACGAGGTCCTACTTTACGATGGAATGCAAAATTAAATAGTGGTTTCAATTATAATCCAGTTATTAACTACGCGAATGAAACAGATATCGGGTTACCGAGTATGGTTTGCCCTCATACGAATGGTATTGCAAAGCTTTAAAGTGGAAAAATGAATCACATGGATTATGTTGCTCTGCAGGAAAAATGCGATTAGATCCCATACTTCCTCCTCCAGAACCGTTAAATCGTTATTAAATGGAGAACATCTTTTATCGAAAAAATGTTTGAATGCATTAAGATCGTACAATTCAGCTTTTCAATTTACATCATTCGGAGCCAATGAAATAGTCGAAGGGAGCTTCATGCCTACTTTCAAAATTCAAGGGCAAGTATATCACCTCATGGGATTATTACTCCCCACACAAAACGAAGTACCAAAATTTCTACAGGTGTATTTCATAGCTGATTATTTACAGCAATCTGAAACAAGAATGGATCATATTCGTAACTTGGATAAACCATTAGTAACAGAACTTCAAAATTTACTTCACGCAATCAACCCATATGTTAGTGAACTGAAAAGTGTGTTTGAATTTGTAACATCTGCGAATAATAATCAGTACAATATTGTGATTCATGCTGATCGAACAGAAAATAATGAAGAGCACAGGGGTCGCTACAATGCACCAACAACTACTGAGGTGGCAGTAGTTTTAGTTAACCAGGAATGTGATAAACTCGATATAATAATCTGTGCGAGGGATCATACGCTACAGTGAATTGCAGAAACACATCGAGCTTATGATATTTTACAGTACCCTTTAATGTTTTGCAGAGGAGAAGATGGTTATCATTTTACATTAAAATTAGTCAATCCTCAGACTGGATTACAAACTACTAACTCGACAGTTACCACAAGAATCATGTACAAATATTCGCGTGCGAAGCCGCGGGTACCTGCTAGTTACTAAATAAAATTGATTTTTGCAGACATAGCATACAAACATTTTGTAGGGAGCCCAGAATTTGCAAGGAGAGTTGACATTAATTTTGTCAGATTATTAATGATATGAGTTCGCATTTTGAATGATGTTCCTCATAACTTGGTGCTGCACTTAGACTTTTACAGTTTTTTCAAAGCTTTATCCAGCACGGATACAGTTTATCAGAATTTTCATCCCTTGGGCACTTGTGTCCTATAATTCTATTTAATTTGATATCTCTATAGATTTTTATGATTTTGTTCTTTTGGTACAGTATGAAATCTGACATCTTTTGGTGTCCCATAATTTAGAAATTTCCAAACCTGAATACTTTTTTCAGATTGTGGTTAAATTTTTTGAAATTTGATACCCCACATGGATTTTTGCGATTTTTTTTTTCAAAAGTTTGACCTCTCACATTCCCTGTGGACACGTGCCAAGTTTTATGAAAATTGGTTGGCGTGTTCATACCCTAAACAAACAGACAAATGCCAAGTCCCAAATAGTTGAGTTACAACTGAGAATGTGCTTCACTCATGAAATACAACCATGAGCAAATGAACTTTGGCAATAAGGCTTAGTACATCTGTCCTCCATCTATCAGCGACTCATTCCTCAACCAAATTACTGACATATTACAAATGGTTTTTCCGTCACTTTTCTTGCTACTTTGGTCTACACACACACACCATTATTATTATGGTGATAATGTCAGTTGGTTTCCTTATTTGTAAGTTGTTAATTTAAAAATCATCCAAAATAATTGATATCTTAGGCTTCCACAGCCGGTGTCAACTCTGTTTGACAATTCCCCAGGCTATTAGGCCGTGGTCCAATGCTGCTGTACAAAACGGATGTTTCTGTCCCACCATTGGAGGCCATCTTCAGTGTAACGACTTGGTACGTTCTTCACCAGTTTTCCACAGTACTGGACCATGGCCTAACAGCCTTGAGGATAGTCAAACTGATATCCAAAATAATAATAATGTATGTGTATGTGCGTGTGTGTGTGTGTGTGTGTGTGTGTGAGAGAGAGAGAGAGAGAGAGAGAGAGAGAGAGAGAGAGAGAGAGAGAGAGAGTATTGTTTACTAATAGATAATTGCAGTAAATAAACTCGTGGCAGATCTTTATCTTTATGAATCTTTTTTTGCTTGCTCATGGCAAGCAGTCATGAGTTGCTAAAGGAAATGGAGTATCCCTTCACTGTACCCCTTCGTGTGCAGGACACATGGCTTAACACTGGTTCTTTTGTTATGGTCTGTTTACAGTTGTGTATTAGTGAAGAAAATAACATCTTTACTCATTACCGTTTTTTAATTATATAGTGTGATACTCGTGTACATTAATAAGTAAATAATGTGAATACATATTTTGCAAAAATTAACAAAATAGTTTTTTGTATTAAATTGTTCATAGATTATTAACCACATTATTTTTGTTGCAGGGAGCCAAGTACTGTTGGAGAAATTACAGAAGTTTAAACCAAAAATAGCTGTTTTTAATGGAAAACTTATATTTGAAGTATTTTCTGGTAAGAAGGATTTCAGTTTTGGAAGACAACCAGAATTAGTGGATGGAACAAACACAGTAAGACTTTGCATATTTTACTCAATTTTTGAATACTATCCATAGGGTCATTCCATATCAAATCAACCAATGAAGAATTTAATTTGAAACTTCATGTCTCAGATATTGGTAATTTTTTGTATATTTGTTGTACTTATAAAGTACTTCAAAAATACAAAGTTTCAAATTTTTTTGTTGGGTAGTTTTTTTTAAAGATTTTTTAAAAACTGCACAAAACGCCATTTTTCACATTGTTTTGAAACAGAAAACTGTGTATAATTAAGGGACCGTTAGACCTAGAAAGCTCGTTTATAGCTCATTTTAAAGGTATTTGTAAGGGCTTTAATTTGATATGTAACACAACCTACTTTGAACAAAAACCTTTTTTTGGCATGTTTTCAAAAAACGTTTTTTTGAAAATTTCAAAAACACCATCATCGAATTTTTTCAAAAAAATTTATGTTATTTGTAAAGACATTGACTAGAAATATGCAAAGTTTGAAAGTGGAGAAATGATGGGTTTTTTTTAACAAAAATTTAAAGGCATCAGTGTGGAGGTCGTATTCACGTAAATTTGCATTACAATACCAACAGTTACATTTTATGTCATTTTTAGTTTGCCTTAGTACCATAATGATAAATTACAAACAATTACTAAGACTCACCTACAAATTCTCTTGAATAAAGTGTCCCATATTGATCTTGCAGTGAAATGATTTTAAGCAACAAAAAAACTCATTTATTAGTTGTATATTTTACGAATTAAAACATATCTGTAGAAGATTCTAGTCTATATATACACTACACAGTGCAGTCTTATAAGAACAAATCATGTTTGTAAATTAAAATAGTGCTTTTGAATATTAATCGTTTAGAGTTCACACATAAGTTAATAATAAGTTGTTCACATTTTCTTCAACTGTTGTTCAAGTAAGTGAGATGAGTCTGCCATTTCTTCTGAGGTCAAAGTATATGTTCTTCCTGTAGCAGTTCTAGGTTCAACCTTTTTCAGAAGGGTGTCTGTTGACACATCCAAAATATCCAACCGTGGTTGAGGATAGAAAAATGATGCTGCAGGTCCTCGGGGATGTAAAAAGCTCACTTTAACTTCATTTGTCTCGTTGTTATTGATAGTTATTGATTTTTACAATTGTGATGACATAAGTAGAGTGATGCCTGGTAAGAAAGATGTTGTCACAGTGCGTAGAGGCAAAGAGGACAAACTTCATCTTCAAAAAAGATTAATTTTACTCAATTTGAATGAAGCATATACAATTTTTAAGGAAGAAAACCCAGGCCACCAAATAGGTTTTTCAAAATTTTGTGATTTGCGTCCAAAAAATTGCATTTTGGCCGGAAAGAGTGGCACCCATACAGTATGTGTCTGTCTAATTCATCAGAATGTAAAATTGATGATGAATGGATCAAAAATGCACAGCTTTGTACTGGATGGAGATGAAGTGGCATTAAAAAACTACCAAACCTGCCTGTACAAAATTATGTGCAACCCGGCATCTCCTATCTGTTATCTGAACACATGCAAAGAGTGTCCCGGGATAGAACCTTTGAAAGCTTTACTGCGCCAGAAGTTTGAAGATGAGATGATAGATAGTGTAACAATTAAAAAGTGGATGTCTGTAGATAGATGTACATTAGAGACTGTTGTAAAAGAAAAGGATGAATTCATAGAAGATTTCAGTGAAGCTATTTTAAAGTTAAAGACACACTCTTTTTTAGCAAACATGCAAAAAGAGTTTTACCGTGAAACAAAAACTAACTTAGAGGAAGGTGAAGTGATTGTAACCTGTGATTTTTCAGAAAATTATTCATTTGTCCTCCAAGATGAGGTTCAATCTTACCATTGGACCAATAGCCAGGCAACACTCCATCCCTTTGTTGTCTACTATAGAGGAGAAGACAGTAAAATACAGCACTTAAATTACGTTTTTATATCAGAGTGCCTTACCCACAACACTGTTGCATTCAATCTCTTTCAGACGCACCTGATTAATGCCCTAAAAGAAGACATCCCAGGGATTAAAATAATTTATTACTTCTCAGATGGTTGTGCAGGACAATATAAAAACCGTAAGAATTTCCAGAACATTTGTTTGCACAAAAAAGACTTTGACATTGATGCTGAGTGGCATTTCTTTGCCACGTCACATGGTAAAAGTGCCTGTGATGGTCTAGGGGGGACTGTTAAAAGATTAGCTATGAAAGCAAGTTTACAGCGACCGTATGACCAGCAAATAATGACACCGCATCAATTATATGAATTTGCAGCAACCAACATACCAGGCATCAAGTTTAAATACTGTACAATAGAAGAACACAATGAAAATGAAGAAAGGTTAGCAACACATTTTGATAAAACAAAAACTATAAAAGGGACCCATAATTTACATGCAGTTATCCCTATTTCTGACACACAAATGGCAACAAAATTGTTTTCTTCAAGTACTGAAAGAAAGGTACAAGCACCAGTTATAACAGATAGTGTAACAGCTGAATTAGAAGAAATTGAATCCGGTTTTGTAACTGTCATGTATGATAACTTCTGGTGGCTTGCATGCATCCTAGGGAAAAACAACGAGACAAATGAAGTTAAAGTGAGCTTTTTACATCCCCGAGGACCTGCAGCATCATTTTTCTATCCTCAACCACGGTTGGATATTTTGGATGTGTCAACAGACACCCTTCTGAAAAAGGTTGAACCTAGAACCGCTACAGGAAGAACGTATACTTTGACCTCAGAAGAAATGGCAGACTCATCTCACTTACTTGAACAACAGTTGAAGAAAATGTGAACAACTTATTATTAACTTATGTGTGAACTCTAAATGATTAATATTCAAAAGCACTATTTTAATTTACAAACATGATTTGTTCTTATAAGACTGCACTGTGTAGTGTATATATAGACTAGAATCTTCTACAGATATGTTTTAATTCGTAAAATATACAACTAATAAATGAGTTTTTTTGTTGCTTAAAATCATTTCACTGCAAGATCAATATGGGACACTTTATTCAAGAGAATTTGTAGGTGAGTCTTAGTAATTGTTTGTAATTTATCATTATGGTACTAAGGCAAACTAAAAATGACATAAAATGTAACTGTTGGTATTGTAATGCAAATTTACGTGAATACGACCTCCACACTGATGCCTTTAAATTTTTGTTAAAAAAACCCCATCATTTCTCCACTTTCAAACTTTGCATATTTCTAGTCAATGTCTTTACAAATAACATAAATTTTTTTGAAAAAATTCGATGATGGTGTTTTTGAAATTTTCAAAAAAACGTTTTTTGAAAACATGCCAAAAAAAAGGTTTTTGTTCAAAGTAGGTTGTGTTACATATCAAATTAAAGCCCTTACAAATACCTTTAAAATGAGCTATAAACGAGCTTTCTAGGTCTAACGGTCCCTTAATTATACACAGTTTTCTGTTTCAAAACAATGTGAAAAATGGCGTTTTGTGCAGTTTTTAAAAAATCTTTAAAAAAACTACCCAACAAAAAAATTTGAAACTCTGTATTTTTGAAGTACTTTATAAGTACAACAAATATACAAAAAATTATCAATATTTGAGACACTGAGGTTCAGACCCCTGGTTGATTTGATATGGAATGACCCCATAGTCAAAATCACTCTTAATTAAATTCTGTACTGAGTTAATGTTTTATGAAATCTCTGATTGCGTTGTGTAGTATAAAGTATTGCATAGGTAAACAGTGTTTTAAGGATTTTAATTTTTACCTTTAGTGTAATTCCTTGTTATTTCTGAGTGCTCTTGTTAACACACTGATGCCCTAAAAGTTGTGTATACAGTTTTATTGTATACATCAGTCCGAGAGGTGCAGAAGAATAAAAGAACTGATCATTCTGTATGGGCTGTTTGTTCTGTGCATGAGTCATTCACCAAGTCTGTTGCTGTATCTTTTATAGATAGGTGTGTCAAGATTATATGAGGGGGGACCCAAAAGTAACGAGAATGTTTCTCTGGCAGTTGGTAGAACGCTAGTTCCGACTTCTCCCGCTAGGTGCCTTCACTAGACACCATTTTGTATCAGTTGCCCTAGCGTCATTGTTATGGAAACATTAGCGCGGTCAGTGTGACTATTTTTTGTAAGCGCTGTTTCACGTTTTCGGCGATTTGTCAATGGCAAACATTAAATACCAACGTGCTAACATCAGGTTCTGTTTCCTGTTAGGGAAATCAGCAGCAGAAACTGTCGCAATGCTTCGGACGGCTTATGGGGAGGAAGCTTTGAGCCATGATTGTCTGCCCCCTAGGGGCAAATTCGTGATGTACGATACCTGTAGAATAAAAAAAAACCCACCAACATTGTTTTCACATGTGACCGACTCTGTCGCGCTTTTTTCGGTTGTGGCGAACTTGGACCCTTCCACTGCGATGATTGTGTCTTTGTTTCTGGGTCATACCCATAAACCCATGTTTCGTCGCCTGTAATTACCCTATTTAACAAATCAGGGTCAGTTTTGGCCCGATTAAACAATTCTTGGGACACTTCAAGTCGGTATTGTTTCTGCTGGTCTGACAACAATTTCGGAATAAATTTCGCGGACACTCGACGCATGTTCAAATCTTTACTTAAAATTGACTGAACCGCATAGAAACTTAAATTCAGTTCATTAGCCATCTTCCTAATTGTAAGTCTGCGGTCAGAGCACACTAAATCGCGAACTTTCACAATGTTTTCGTTGGTTTTTGAAGTGGAAGGCCGGCCGGACCGGGGGTCATTGAATCTGTTGAACCAGATAAAAACATTTGACTGGCTCAGACATTTATCCCCGAAAGCTGTTTGTAAGAGTTCATAAGTCTCCGAAGCTGATTTCCCGGTTTTAAAACAAAATTTGACACAAACTCGTTCTGTTTTTTCATCCATTTTGCAAAATCAAAAATCATCAAAGACCCGATCACACGTCCTCACTCACCAGGATGCCACGAACAGAGATGTCGCAGTGATCGTTTCACAACGTTTCAACGACAAAACAAGCTTCCCCTTCCACACCCGCGGGCAAACCTAGCCCCTCCTATAGATGAAGAATAATCTTGTAGAGCAATAAATAAGTAATAAATGGCGAGACGTGTATCTTAATAACTTTCTACACTCTTCAGTCTCTTGGTGGACAGAAGAATTAGAAAGATTCTAAAGTACTGGACATGTATAGATACATTTATCAGCCCACAATCAGAAATTCTTTCTTTCTTTAGATGTGTCTATACAGAGCAATGTCAATATACGAGGGGGGACCCAAAAGTAACGAGAATTTTTCTCTGGGAGTTGGTAGAACGCTAGTTCCGACTTCTCCCGCTAGGTGCCTTCACTAGACACCATTTTGTATCAGTTGCCCTAGCGGCATTGTTGTGGCAACATTAGCGCGGTCAGTGTGACTATTTTTTGTAAGCACTGTTTCACGTTTTCGGCGATTTGTCAATGGCAGACATTAAATACCAACGTGCTAACATCAGGTTCTGTTTCCTGTTAGGGAAATCAGCAGCAGAAACTGTCGCAATGCTTCGGATGGCTTATGGGGAGGAAGCTTTGAGCCAGGCAAGGATTTTGAGCCGACAAGAAAGCACACGCGGGACGAATTTTGCTGCAACACGTTTCATCTTCAGATCTTCAGTCAAAATTCGTTGGCATTAACTCCAGGATATTCCAGTCATTTCCTCCAATTCATCCATTGTTCTACGGCGATCAAACATGATCGCAACACGGATTTTTTCAATGTTTTCGTCCGTTTTGGAAGTCGAGGGACGTCCCGGTCGTGGTTCGTCTTCAATTGACATTTAACCTCTTTTAAAACAAAAACGTGAAACAGCGCTTACAAAAAATAATGTAAATTTTAATTAGCACATTTCTGACCACAAAAATGTCATGTTACAAATTGACATTTTGACTCTGATATGTCTGGAGCAAGTAGAACTAGTATGATCCCTGAGCTGCAGAACTTACTTACAATTTTGAACAAAGTGAATTTATTATTTGATAAATTTTGATATCAGATAATTTTTCAGTTATCAGAAAATTTATAAAAATCCCGATTATCTCACTATTTTTTGCGTAATGAAGTAACAATTGTAATCATACAATAAACGTTCAACATTCCAAATGATCAGATCTGTGTTAAAATCCTTTTTAGACACCTGGCTGGATTTTTATAATTTTTCATGTTTTTTATCCCTTTTTTAGGTCCTGTAGTCAAACAATTTTAGAATTTCCAAAACTGTACACTATATTCATATTTAGCATAAAATTCTCTTTCATTTGATATCCCACATGGAATTTGCATTTTTATCAATCTTTTGCCCCACCTTTTGACCATCGGCATCCCAAATTTAAAATTTTTCAAATATCAAACTGAATTCTTAGTTTGGTTAGAATTCTCTTTAACTTGATACCCACTTGGACTTCGTTTTTTTTTTCTTCAAAATTTTGATCACCTCACATTTGTGCCTACCATCCCGCTATTTTCTGAGGATCAATCTAAAAAATAATAGGGTTCTGCAGGGTAAAATTATGGGACATGCATTCCAAATTTTATGAAAATCTGTGATGTGCTCAGAAGTTATTGTGAGACATATTCCAGGTAGAGAGACAGATAGACAGACAGTAAAAACTGAGAACTATCTTTGCTTGCTCAATAAATCACAAAAGTATAGAAAAATGTACAGCTTATAGACATGATGATATAAATTACTGTTTTTTACTGAAATTTACTGACTTTGAGGTGTGCAGTGAACAAATATCTTGTTGTGCGGCTAACAAAATTTGTATTCATTTCACACATGTGGACAACAGTCTTGTACAGTGTTTCATAGTGTGAACATCAGCCGCAACATGACTGGTGGGAACAATGGAAGCATGTTTGTGACAGACAGAGAGTTGTCTCTCCACACTCCTTTCTAGACAGCTTAGCTGTACTTTTAAGTGGGGGTAATTCATTCGATGAGATGGTGCAGCTCAGCAATCAAGAAAGGTTGTTTGTCTATATAATTAGTTTGTATAATAATAACAATAACAATAATAATAATAATACATCATTTATAAACAATAATCATTTATAATATAGTTCTACTTAAATAGTAACTCTATAATAATTGAATATGTTTGCATCATAATTGGAGAAGAAAATGTTTTCTTCTTTTCTTCTTGGAGAAGACAAGACATTTCTATTTCTTGTCCATAAAGCCCCTTGTGTGTTAAAGTTTGCTTTAAAAAGGGATATGCAGGCCTGTAATGAAAAAAGGCTAAATGAATAGGTTTACCTGCATAATTACATGATAATAATGGATGTTCATCAGAAAAACCTCCTAAGGGCATGGTCCAGTTACCCCCTGGTTATTAAATAATGTATGTAGAAGAAACGATAGAAAACCCACAGTTCTTAGATGTGCAAATATTCTTATGTATTTAGTTAAAATCAGGCTTTACAGTAGTGGTGTGAAGTTCCACTGACCCTACTGTAATTTCAGAAAACATTCTCTTCTCCAATTATGATGCAAAATATTCAATTATTATAGAGTTACTATTTAAATAGAACTATATTATAAATTATTATTGTTTATAAATGTTTTATTATTGTTATTGTTATTATTATACAAACTAATTATATAGACAAAGATCAACTGATAGTAATTATTTATAATAATGTAATAACACAGACAGTTGCTGTCACAACACAGAACCCAAACACTTACATAAAATTACACAAATGAAAGTGAAAGGTAATATTTTTGCATGGTTTGAGAGATTCCTTTCCCAAAGATGGACAAAAGTAAGATATGGATCCAAAAGCTCACAATATAAGCAAATAAAAATTTGACTCCCTCAATGAGACATTTCCAGCACAGTTTTAATATGTATATCAGTGACCTAGCAAACCACACAAGAGCCAAAAAGGAGTAAATGTGAGCATGTTCACAGGTGATGTAATTATTTGCGTTACAGCTAAAACTATTCAAAACAACAAAAAGATGTTACAAATAAAAGGAATTCCCTGTACTAAAGAACACAATATTGTTTACTTCAGGAATTGTGAGGTAGGTCTGATTTTGTGAGCAGTCTCTACCACTAGTATGACATGTTGAGTGCTGTGTCAGTGACGAAAGGGCTGTTTGTGCCCTTCCCTTTGTCTAATGCTGACTCATGAACTCTGGTGAGTTACCATGGGCTTGCATGCATACCAAATGCAACTGACTTGATATACAAAGTGAACACATGAAAACTCCGGGCAATGTACCAATCTATCTATGTACTTCCAACAGCCAAAACTCAACTGATATGAATTCTACTAAACTACTTAAAACATGTACGTCTGTAAGTTATATATTTATTTAACATAAAACATTGCTTACATAAAACAAGAAAATTACTCTTACATACATTTAAATTTTCTAAATTGTCACTTACTGTGACTATTTTCATCACAAAATTATCACTTGTTATCACATTTTGACTGGGTTTGCCACTGTTTTAGATCTTAAGACCATTATAACTCCCTAATTCATTTTTCGTAGGATGTCTGTAGTCATCCATCACTTCCTGCCATATATTATGGTGTTATGTTTTTTATTAATTTATAAATTTATGAATAGACTTTGTTTACATTTTTTACACTTACGGCTAGTGCCGCCATGTTGTTATGTTGCCAACTTAAATTTTTCACTTACCGTATCCAGGGTTTCGAATTAGACGTGTTGAAAACAATATGGTTGCTTTGAAATGATTTACTCAACAACTTATTAATCTCCCATAATTATTTATTAATTTTATATCACTTTATTTCTTTGTATTTACTTCGTTATCATTGGAACATTGTTTGTTAGCCATATTTATAATTATTCAATACTATAAGTTTTCCATATATATCTAAGTTAAACATTTAAAAGAAGAAAATAAAACGAAAGCATGGTATTTATTCAATTCATTATCTAACTATATTGAGCAAACCAGCGCTCCTTATTTATTATGTAATTTCATTCATTCCGTCTTACATACCCCATGCCCCAAATGAGATCTCATTCTTTTTAGTAAAAAAAAAAAACTTTTTTAATATATATCTTTGATTTTAAAGTTAAAGTATACCCGAAGGTTACTTAGCTGTTCATTTGAGTCCAGAAGACGTCACATTGTTCTACGCGCACTACGTAGATCATTGTTTTTCACTGAATTTACATGTGTTTTGAAAAAAAATCATTTTACTGTTAGTTCACACTTAGTTGACATTTATTACTTTACATTTTAGAATTTTTATTATGTGCGGTATTCACATTTTAGTGCGGGCGCCTACAATTTACGTTCTAGAACTTTGTTTGCGACTGGCCGGTACAATCAGCAGATTTGAACTGGGCTGAGATGAACGGCACTATTTTCTGAAGTGGTCGCGGGTTACGTGAATCTTATTGTTCTCGTTTGTATCACTACGCCAATATGTGTTGGAATATTTTTTTTTAGGATTATTTATTTTCTATCTGTTTGCACATAATCACTTGTTTACGTCTGTTTATTCAGACGCCATCTTTAAGTTTGCCAACTACTTATGAAAAATTGCTACTTACCAGGGCCATGTTCTTTTCGGCGAACACAGGAGAACAGATTATGGTTGTTCAAAATAAAGAAAACTTTATTTGTTTCCCATGCATTAAGTTTTATTCGTTAATTATTTTATTTCTTATTCTTTCGTCGCAAACAAATATTCTTTTCCCCTCCATTACCTGTTATGAATTTAACATTAAACAATATCTTGGTTATATGATTTTGTAGACCTCTTGAACAAATAAAATTATTATTTTATTTCTATAACAAAAAAATTAAACGCAAACTTAAATTTAAACACAAACCAGCCTTCTTTGTTTAACATATTTCTCACTCACACGCACACACACTATTACCCCATACCCTTAGAGATCTCTTTTTTTTTTTTTAAAGACAATGCCAACATTATAATTTAGGTTTCGCCCTTTTTAATTTTTTATTCTACCCCATTTGTTACTTAACTGCTGATGAGTTTTGAAGATGCCGCATTGTCCCACGCACACCACGTAGACCACTATTTCAACTTCACTGCATTTATGTGTTTTTGAAAAACCAATTTTACTGTTAATTAACTGTGATCAAGGTTTTAATTTGTTATTTTACATTTAAAAAATTATACGTGCATATCATATAATCATATGCGGTATTCACATTTTTACGTGTATGCGGGCGCCCGCGATTTTAGTTCCGGAACTTATAGGTGTTACTAGTGCGAGTTGTTATTGCAGACTGGGGTAAGACGAACGGCACTATTTTCTGAAGTGGTTGTGGATTACATGACCAAATCTTATTGTTCTGGTTCGTATTTCTCCGCCAGTATGTGAGGTTGGTCAGAACACTCCCTAACATTCCAGCGTGATGTATGAACTGACGTAATATCGAATGATTTCATGTTACATAACTTGTAAATCCCGTATCTCAAAATAACTGTTCTACTAGCGTCTGGAGCTGACCTTGGCACAATTTCACACGTTTGTCTATTGCGTCGTATAATTCATGAAATAAAGTTTGTTTCCTTTTCCCCAAATTATTATTACATCACAAAATATTATTTTTATCAAAATACAATAATTTTTTATATTATCCCAGGTAGGCCTAAATGTCCCGTTACAATACCCCCTCAATGAGAGGTTTTATGCCGAAGAATAAAAACTCTCATTGACACACTCATACTTCCTAAAGGGATCAGTCAGGATATGTCGCCACAACCCCTTTTATGGTTTATATAAAAAAAATATCTAACTTACTCTTGGTCCAGTGACCGTGACCGCACCTGAATGACCTTACTGGACTTCTCTTCTCTCGAGATCCCAACACCGCAAGGCCAGTCAGGCACTTGACGATCCTGCTCTGACGCGCTGGCCAGCTCAGGACCGCTGCCACAGCATCACCAAACACTGAAACAACAAATTAAATATATCAAATGGTGGCCTTGTATAATACCATATCCCTAACTGATCTGTTTCCCCTTAGCTGTGCTGGTTTGTGTTAAGAAGCACTGGTTTTTCTTAATTCTTAACTTCTAACACATGTATATATGAACCCTTAAAATAACATGATACATTTATAAACTTCATTAACATCATTCTGTATACCCTTCTCTTGTTTACTCTTATCCCAAAATTCAAAATATTTCCCTGATTCCCATCAGAATTTATATAAACATTTCCCATTACAATATTATAAATATCTCTCATCACTCAAATTACATCTAAAATATTTAAATTCATTATTAAAATTCTCTTAAACACATTTAAATCAACTACATAATAACACATTATTACTTATATCTTTCTCAACTTTTGTTAAACATCTTCATCAAAACATCTCAAATCAACACAAAATCATTTAAGTACATTATAAGATCAACTACATATTCTACATCATTTACATCATTCAATCTAATATTCAATAACTCATTACTAACAGTCTAGTAACCTCCTTCTACATCAAAATCTAATATCCCCCCTATATCCCAGTTACAATTAGGTAAATCACCTCACGGGTAAACCGTGCAAGGCATTTACCTGGTTGCATAAACACTCTGTTGTTTATGCCCCTGGCTTGTAACGGCCAGCTTCTTTTCCACACACACTATTGTTTACTTAATGGTGGACTGTAGCGCCCATTTGCATCCACAAGAACTGCATTGTAATTAAGGTGTAGACGCTGCCTACCCCGTTCTTGCTTCAGCGTTATATAAAAATTCGGCATTACTGATGTCCGAGGACACCAGTAATCCTACTATAATGATTCACACACCCTTAATACGACACTATCACCACCTTCGATGATAGCCGCTGTTCCATAGTGATGTAGATTCCCCTGAGTTGCCCCCCAGTTAATTTCTAAGTTCACCAATTTAGAATATATTTACATTATAAATCCACGGTCAGGGTTCGGTGAAGCCGTGACCGCCCGAAAGGTAGGGGAAACTACTAAAAGACATATAAGGTTTACACTTATACTGTTACTACAATTCTCAGATGGTAAACCTTTATATGTTTGAATATATTATTATTTAATTCTCCTACACCCTAACAAACATAATACAACATTGTAAAACATAGTATACTCATAATTCACATTGTTGTTATTACCTTAAAATTAACAGTTCACATTTAAGGTTGATCAGAAATTACACACTTTACATCTTTAAATTTGCATATAAAATTATAAACATTACATTTTAATTTCTATTAAACTTTTATTAATTCATTATCAATTATTTATCATTTACTATACCATTAACTTTCCAAAATTTTCTACTTTGTTATCAACCTTCATTTTACATAACATTTCATTTATTATTACATTTTAACTATGATTTTCGGTTTGACATTTTCATCATTAATTAGTTTGGGTGACTCTCAGTTATTCACTATGATTCTTTATTGAATAGGCATTTACACATATCTAACCTTACTCACCTTGCTTCCTACTAACAACCGCTAATGGACTTATATAGCATGACACCAATCTCTCCAAAATATTTACCTCCACTAATTCTCTAACTTCCACTTAAACTATTCTCCAATTATATACCCTCTTTGTACCTAGGATGTGTGTACCCGACCTACCAGCTCATTCACTTGTCGGTTCCTGACTCTTCCAGGTAACCCGTAACCCTCTTTAAATCGTTCACCTCCCGCCATAACACCTGTCGTTGATGACTCCTTACCACACCACCCTCTTTAAAAAAATCACCATCACCTATTATCTCCATTTACGCTACTCACCTTCTCTACATATAATCACTAACACTACTGTGTCCCTAAAATATCTAATACCCTCTTTCTGCATTATTTGTATTTCAACTTCTTATTCTCTCTAACTCCCATTAAAATTAACTCTGATTAACTCACATGCCTTATTTATCATTATTACCCAAACATTTTACAGCATTTTACCTTAACATGATCAGTGTCAATTACCTTAGAAAATTCATCACTTAACTCATAATAACAGTATAACTCGATACCTAACATATTGTATGTGTAATCATTTACTATTCATTATAGAATCTAAATCTCAAAAAATCATTTAAATTCATTATCAAAATTTATTTGTATAACAGTCGTTAATCAATTAATTCATCTCAAATTATTTCATTCAATCAATTCTTGAAAACAAGTTATTTTAATTACTTTCTTCCAAAACAGTTGCAATTCATTTATTACATACTCATTATTTATTTAATCTAATAAAATATTATCATTATTATTAAATCAATTTCTACTACATACACACATTGTTTACATAAAATATATTTTATAACACACACAATTAATTTCACTATCAATTTATTTACAATTTTTTTTTGTCATTAATTTTCTTGTTTCCCACACCTCATTTCATAATCTAGCCAGGTCATTACCATAAACTAAAATATTTAAAATGTCCATTCACTGATTTTTATTTAACCCCCATCATCATATAATAATCTGATCTTATGCTACACCATTCATTTACAATCGAATACATATGGCTATTATAATCATAATAGTCATCATCATTACTTTTATCCATTATATCCATACTATGGATAATACAAATATTATTGCATCCCATCAATTCAAAATTCCTGTCAACATCGGGTAGGGTAATTTCTCCTTTAGTATTTTCTGTTAAAGTAAGGTAAGTTAATAATTCGTCAACATTATCATCTACTTCTGCTACTACCTCAGTTTCAATACAATGTGAGTACTCAATATAATTACCAGGTCTCTCTACATCTAACCTTTCCACAAATTGTGAAGTTACATATTTTTTGCCCTATACATGTAATACACTCCACTCTTCATAAAACAACACTTACCGCTGCCAGAATTTCACTTACCGTCATGGTCCCCGTAAAACTTACCTTTTGAAACTGCCCAGGTCGCCACGATATTTTTTAAAGATTAAATATCGAAAACTTATACACTCTTGCCCTTATAAAAAAAAAATCACGCCATCTGACTATAATAAAATTTCAGAAAACCCCCGATTACGTTAGACGAATTTTTAACACAGAAATGAGGATATGGCAATGACGAAATAACTTAAACTAACACATGGTTATTAAATGAACACTTTACTTACTCTCATAAAGACGTAAATTCCTTATACACAACACAAAAGAATACGGTAACACATTAATTACTGGTTACATCGACCTTACCTTACATACTATGTATTACAAAAGAAAGCAGCCCAGCTTTGCACACACATTCACACGATTTAGAACCATTTAATTGAAATACCCCATTTTACTTTAAAACTGTATGTATCTCGAGACACCAACCGGGTACACGTTGCTTCGTTCGTTAGTTCGCGTCACTTTGAATAATTTGCCCGCAGTTCACTACACTTCTCCTGTATAAACTCCTTATTTCCTTGGGTCCCGGTCGGTAATACGTCGGTATTACACTGAGTTATTCATATTTAGAAAGTTTCGACCGACCGGGGCCCGCGGCTCACTAACTACATCTACACACTGTTGTACAATCTGCTGCTTAGCGTCTCTGACTAATGTCGACTGTGTGGCTGTGAACGTAACAGGTACATCTACCTGTTCCTGCATGGAAGTTGTTCTTCAATGCCACGATGTTTTCGTCGTCGCTCCTTGTTCCTTTGCTGTCGTGTAACCATTTTATATAGGGAATGGAGCTGACATATGTGGATGACCAGAGCTTAATATTGGGCTTGGCTCTGCTGATGTCATTTAATTGGGCGTGGTCTAAACGACACTTCCGTAGTGAAACCAAATGAATGATGAAAATTTCACTCTCTGGACATCTTGGTTTTTTGTCAACGCTTGGGTAGGCGCCCATGCTTGGTGTGCGCATGGGAGCGCAATGCCACACTCTCGCATAGTTCTTGGAATTTTGGTGGAGGTGCAAATGCTCTGCCGCATTCCTCAACAACAACTGCGTCTTCTAGCGTTGTTTCACTGTTCTGTTACACTGACTGTTATACTGACACATACGTTGCACAATGACAATCCGCCCAAAATGAAATAAATAAAAATATAAATATATGCCCCAAACGGTTAAAATAAAGACACACAAAATTCGACCCGCTACAATATCCCCTCGATGAGAATTCTGCTGTCCACGACAGAAGAAATCTCATCGATGACCCCAAAGAGGACCGGTGAGGAACTGGTGCCAACAACCCCCTTGTTCTTACTACTTATGGGTACGCTACCCCCCTGGCTCAGCGACCATGGACTCATCTGAACGAGATCACTGGACTTCTCCGTAAGAGATCCCAACACCGAGAAATCGATCAGACTCGCACCATAGCCCACCTCGCCCTTCAACATACTACCCCCAAAAGTCCTCAATCCCTGGCTAAAATCATTCCAGCTCCTCCGCCGATATGGATCCCCTTTTTGCAAGCTGGGCTGCCTTTGGCAAATACTGGGCTCACACACTCTAACATTACATATTACCATAACACATAAGAATAAAACTTTCTTTTAAAATTTATCAAAAATTTAAAAAATTCAAAATTCAAAAAATAATCGTTTATCAAAAAATTCTCTTCCTCTTTTTTCTAATTTTTGTTTCAATGACTTAACCTAAACATTCCTATTAATACAAATACATCCTTACTCTAGCATGAGAACAATTTATAGCCTACCAATATAAAGCAATACAATAAAAGAAACATGGTTAATACACACATAATAAAAGAATAATTATCTAACCTATTCATTCGCTGGCAGGCGAAAAATCAAGTTTTTTTTTTTTCCAATAAAAAATTAAAATTTTCAAAATTTTAAAATTCAAAAAAAAATTTAAATTTATTCATTAAAAAATTTTATTAAATTTATTTATTCCATAATGTTTATTAAAATTATTCAAATATTGGTTTGCATTAATTAAACAAACAAATCACAATTGGCTTCCTACTATACACAAGCTTAGTAGGTGTATGAACTCATCAGCTGATCATAACTAGGTCAAGTCCAAAACCCTTGACCTACATATGTTATGTAGGATTTCTGAAAACACTTTAAATATCTGTAATATCCTAACTTGAAATACAAAACATAATAACATAAAATATTTAAAACGAACAAATATTAATATAATTAATCATCAACTTGACATTTAAATTATTTAAAATAAACACTTCTTGACTTTACATTATTTTCAAATTTTATCAAAATTCTGTCACTGGTTAAAAAAATAAACAATTGTATATTCTTTATCATGAATCTCTCTGCCTTTTCAACAATCTTACCTTAATATACGGTGGGTGATGTAAATTATTTATTCTCGTTTTTCTGTATGAGATTTCTATACATATATAAACTTTCTCCCCCTGACTCTAATATTTATCAACTGCAACTCCCAAGACACCCAACTCTATCAAAATCTCTACTAATCAGGACATTCTAAACCCCAACTTATCATTTAACACAATTCGCCGCCTTCTCCCCATATATAAAAAAAAATACTCTCTAACCCTTTGTATAGGATACGTGTTTCCTTCCCAAAACTCATTCCCTTATGTTGGTCCCTGGACTCCCCCTAGGTAACCCTTTCCGGCGCCAATCGGTCCCTATCCCGTCCCAACCCTTGTTGCGGACTCCCCAAATACACTTCCCTCTAATACAAAATTGCCATCCCCAAAAATCTCAATCTCATTTCATTACTACAAATACACAAAATAACCTCATTAACTATAAAAACAACAATATATCATTCAAAATCTACATAAAGTCTCCATTACCACTGTGTCAACATTCATATTTCACAAAATCCTGTTATATCACATCAACTCAAAAACAGCATTACATTATATTCATCTTCATCATTTCACATTTAACGTTTAATTCAATTTGGACAGGTCTACATGTCCCATAAATATTTATCACCCATGAATTATCTTTTATTAATTGGCATAAATTATTGTTATTTTATTTCTCATATTCTTTTTATCTTTACTTCAAAATATCTGTAATACATTAAACATTAATTACTTGTAACATTTACAAACCAATATACCAGTGACGTTATTGCTGATCAGCTGATATCCTAACATAATTAAAACACCATGAATACCTTTCAAAATTGAACAATTACATGTAATACATTACCAACACTTACTTCTATTATGTTGATTGCCTGCCAGTCGTCTAATGATTGGCTTAAAAAAAAAATTACACACATAATGAAAATACTATTTTAAAACATCACATAACACAATACACAAATAGCAATAAACCTGGATTATTAGCATACATCAAACAAACAATTCTCTTTTAAATAATTTATATAAAAATTTATAAACATTATTATTTAAAATTTTTCATTAACTCTTTTTATTTATCATCATGATGAATTTATCCTGTGTTGTAATCAGATTTTCAAAAATTCTAAATTTATTATTAATACATATTTTTAATCATTATGTTCCACAAAATAAACCATTTAACATTTATTTACTTATTAATTATTATTAAATCAAAATCTCACCAAACAATTTAATTACCTTATAAAATTCAAACACATAATATTCAATCACACTATCTACACATCTCCACTTATTTAATTCAATTTATTATTAAAATTAAATATTCATTTGATTATTAAAATAACATATCTCAATTATTATCAACATTCTACAAATCATTAACTATTGTCTTCGTAATTATTTTGTTATTTAATTAGAGTGCAAAAATATTAATAATATTATTATTATTAATACAACATTTTCTAAAACATATACACATTACATTTCACAATACACACAAATGAATTCAATATTATTTACAAAATATACGTCAAAATTGTTCAAGTGTATCTCACTTCAGATGTCCAAATCAGCAAGGTCATTACCAGAATTTACAGTATCTAACAAGGTCTATACACTGATATTCTAGTTCAGCCACCATCGTCAAAAATTAATCTTGGTTCTAAATAACACTTTTCAATTGTATTGACACACATATTGTTGTCTTGTGTGTCATAACCAAACAATTTCAATTTATCTGTTATACCATAATAATCATTCACCAAGTCTGCGTTAAGTATTTCTGTTAACTCTCCGTCAGTAAATATTTCCAATATCGGGTTAGTTACTTTTGTATTATCAATTACATCATTCGGGTTTAAATATACTTCTAATATTTCTTTCAACTCCTCATAATCTCTCTTTAATTCATATAACTCTATCTCTCTCTCAACACACAATTCTCTATTTAAATCACTCTCATCATAACACCATCTCATACTTATAAAATCATTCCGCACAGAGGGTATAAACTTATACAAATAAACTAAACTCAAATCTTCTACTAACACGGGACTCTTGCCCTTCAAAAACTCTTGTGACCACATTAAATCATCGTAAATAATAAAAGGAAAATTTCCCCTCTGTCCCCACTCTACTACAACATTATTTTTTCTCTCTCTCTCTAACTCACTGACACACATTAACATCTCATAATCACTGCATTCTATACTTTCATTAGTACTATTTGTTATTATATTTTCATCATTTGCTTCTACCTTATTCTTCACCCCCACTATACTCTCAAAATTGTCTACTATTTCGTCATTTTTACATTTTGTCATATTTAAAACATTGTCACCTAATTTCTCAGCCTTCTGTTCTAACTTATTTAAACTGTTTTTTATTGTTTCGTTAGTGCTTTCTATACATTTATTCATTTCTTGTATTTCATTTTTTAACTCATTATTCAGATTTTTTAGTTCATTAAATTTAGCGTCAGAATCATTCTTCAGTTCATTATATTTAATATTTGTATCCCTCTTCATTTCTTTATTTTGTTCTAAAATTAATTGTAACATACTCATTACATCACTATTCTCAAATTGATTATTTTCCATTTTTGTAATTTTTACTTT
This sequence comes from Magicicada septendecula, assembly GCA_034769895.1. NCBI lineage: Eukaryota > Metazoa > Arthropoda > Insecta > Hemiptera > Cicadidae > Magicicada > Magicicada septendecula. The sequence continues at coordinate 118,197,332 of CM068376.1, forward strand.
ATCTCTGTAAATCGCAATGATACAAACCTAACCTACATGCGTAATTATATACGATACATCGTTTTTATAAATTCGTCATTACCACATCCTATTTTCTGTGTATTAAAATAGGTCTAGTTCCTATAAAATTTATATACGAACATCCTGGCAGGGTCGTCGCTGTGAAGTTACATATTTTTTGCCCTATACATGTAATACACTCCACTCTTCATAAAACAACACTTACCGCTGCCAGAATTTCACTTACCGTCATGGTCCCCGTAAAACTTACCTTTTGAAACTGCCCAGGTCGCCACGATATTTTTTAAAGATTAAATATCGAAAACTTATACACTCTTGCCCTTATAAAAAAAAAATCACGCCATCTGACTATAATAAAATTTCAGAAAACCCCCGATTACGTTAGACGAATTTTTAACACAGAAATGAGGATATGGCAATGACGAAATAACTTAAACTAACACATGGTTATTAAATGAACACTTTACTTACTCTCATAAAGACGTAAATTCCTTATACACAACACAAAAGAATACGGTAACACATTAATTACTGGTTACATCGACCTTACCTTACATACTATGTATTACAAAAGAAAGCAGCCCAGCTTTGCACACACATTCACACGATTTAGAACCATTTAATTGAAATACCCCATTTTACTTTAAAACTGTATGTATCTCGAGACACCAACCGGGTACACGTTGCTTCGTTCGTTAGTTCGCGTCACTTTGAATAATTTGCCCGCAGTTCACTACACTTCTCCTGTATAAACTCCTTATTTCCTTGGGTCCCGGTCGGTAATACGTCGGTATTACACTGAGTTATTCATATTTAGAAAGTTTCGACCGACCGGGGCCCGCGGCTCACTAACTACATCTACACACTGTTGTACAATCTGCTGCTTAGCGTCTCTGACTAATGTCGACTGTGTGGCTGTGAACGTAACAGGTACATCTACCTGTTCCTGCATGGAAGTTGTTCTTCAATGCCACGATGTTTTCGTCGTCGCTCCTTGTTCCTTTGCTGTCGTGTAACCATTTTATATAGGGAATGGAGCTGACATATGTGGATGACCAGAGCTTAATATTGGGCTTGGCTCTGCTGATGTCATTTAATTGGGCGTGGTCTAAACGACACTTCCGTAGTGAAACCAAATGAATGATGAAAATTTCACTCTCTGGCCATCTTGGTTTTTTGTCAATGCTTGGGTAGGCGCCCATGCTTGGTGTGCGCATGGGAGCGCAATGCCACACTCTCGCATAGTTCTTGGAATTTTGGTGGAGGTGCAAATGCTCTGCCGCATTCCTCAACAACAACTGCGTCTTCTAGCGTTGTTTCACTGTTCTGTTACACTGACTGTTATACTGACACATACGTTGCACAATGACAATCCGCCCAAAATGAAATAAATAAAAATATAAATATATGCCCCAAACGGTTAAAATAAAGACACACAAAATTCGACCCGCTACAAAATACTTCATAATTTCTATTCACCTTAAATAATTTTATCTCCCTATCTAAACACAACTCTCTCTCTAAATATCTCTCGCCATAACACCATATCACACTTTCTCTACCATCCCATACAGAGGGCACTAACTCATAAAAATTCAGGGAACAACTCAAAGACCTCATGTCTTCCAATAATAAGGGACCCTTGCCCTTCAACAACAACATTTGTAAACACCTTGGTTCACAATAAACCTGGGGAAAATTTACCCTCTGCAACCCCTCTACCTCTATACTCTCTCTCCACTTTCTCTCTGACTCATCAACACACACTAAGATTCCATTATTACATCCTACTTCCACTAAAATTTTGTCACCATTATTTTACTTCCATATTCCTTAAGGAAATGGAAGTATGGTGATGGCAAAAAAAATAGTGTTCGAGATTATTGCAGATTCTGATTGTACTACACTCAAAACATGAAAAAAGTCATTTTTTGAAAAGTGTCTGTGTGTCTGCTGTCTATAGATTTTTTTTCTATGGCAAACGATAACAGCTGCAAATTCAAACAGAATCAAATAATTTTTTGCATACAGCCCTGATTTGTAGAGTACTCACGACCTATTGTTTTTGGTGAAGATCGGTTGAGGGAAAGGGATAGTTTACCTGCAACGGCTTTTTTATCAAGGGAATTTTTTTTTTGGCAAACGATAACAGCCGCAAATTCAAACAGAATCAAAAGATTATTTGCATACAGCCCTGAATTGTAGAGTTCTCAAGATCTATTGTTTTTGGTGAAGATCGGTTAAGGGAAAGGGGTAGTTTGCCTGCAACATTTTTTTAACAAGGGTATTTTCTATGGCAAACGATAACAGCCGCAAATTCAAACAGAATCAAATATTTTTTTGCATACAGTCCTGATTTGTAGAGTACTCAAGACCTATTGTTTTTGGTGAAGATCGGTTAAGGGGAAGGGGTAGTTTACCTGCAACGTTTTTTTATCAAGCGTATTTTCTATGGCAAACGATAACAGCCGCAAATTCAAACAGAATCAAATAATTTTGTGCATAGGTCCCTGAATTGTAGAGATCTCAAGGATTTTCGATTTTGGTGAAGATCGGTTAAGGAGAAGGGGTAGTTTACCTGCAACCTTTTACGTATTAACAACAGTAAAGTACTTGAAAATGCATTTAAACTTTTTCAAACAATGGTAATTGTTAAAAATAAAATAATTTTGTTGCCAGGCAATAAAATTATAATTTTTCATTTCAATGTAAATTATGTATGAGTTAATATACGAGGTGTGTTCATAAAAAGACCAAACTTTTTGAGTAACACATCAATCCGCACAAACGACGCGCCGCGACTTTGCGCGCACCTAGCGATAGTTTTTGACAACAAACTACCACTTATTGTGTTCCGCTATTAGTAGTAGTCTTTGAGGTATATCACATTGAGTGGGGACGTGTACACGCTGGCCGGCGGATTAGTGACAAAGCGATTAAGAAAGACCGCGAGAACAACGTGTGCGTATGAAATTTTGCAGCAAAACTAGGTTAAAACTTTTCAGAGACATTCTGGTTTTCAATTAAGCATACGCGGAAGCCTGCGTGAGGCGAACGATTAGTTTAAGAATTTTTAAAGAGGGAAAAACAATGGTCGGTGCAGATCAAAGTGATATCGAAGATCATGGGAAGAGAGCTCGTGATGTGGTAATTGTAAATCATCGTTTAAATGCCGATACTTTCTGACAGAATCCATTTAAGATCGTAAAATTAAATTTTGATAGAAAAATTTAAATGTATCGTATCACTGAAAAATTCTTACTGTGTTTGTTCACGACGATCAGAAAGAGACCCGTTTTGAAATCGGTCAACAACTGCGTACCAATGCAAATGGTAATGAAAACTTTGGAAGACAATGGAAATAGCTCTGTAAAGATTTTACGAAGTCAGCAGCAAAATTTTATACACACACATTGTGTTAAGATCTTCATTCTCTCTTCGTTATAAATCCGCCGGACGGTGTGTGCCCATGCCCACTACAGCGCGTGTAGCTCGAAGACTGAAGATCGTGACGGAACAGAGAAAACGGCATTCAGGCGTCAAAACCTGTCGCTAGCAGCACTTAATTCTGCAGCTCGCTCTATGCGCTAGTTGACGTGCTACACAAATAGTTCGGTCTTTTTTTGAACACACCTCGTACATGTATAAAATAATATATCGTTCGTGGCAGGTAAGCATATCTCAGTTATGTAATGTTTACATTTCCATTTTATTATGACTACAGCAAAAAAAAGGCAGGGAAGACACACACACACACACAAAAAATTCGCGTTATTTCTGGCCTCACTCATGTTTATTTTCTTACATTTGCAAGCTTTTTAAATGGAAAGTGCCGAAACCCACACCAACATAACGCGTGCAAGCCGAAAAAATGGACTTCAATTTGCTTCCTGTGGATCGCTGCGCAGTGTAACTGCACGTGTTTACAGAGGAACGATTCATAGATAGACTTTTCGTCTTTAGGGAATGAACCCTCTGCAAGATGCTGAGGGTCCATGAGTGACTTCGGAGCGCTCCTTCTTTTTCGTGTGTTTGTTCTGTAAAACATACACTGTAGATTCGCAGCTTTACTCTAAGCAACGCTCAATAGGAAATGTTGAAAATTTTAGTCCATGGTGTACCCTCATTCACACTAAACCTGCTCTGATGTTTTAATTACGGACATCATAATATTAAAACTTTGGAAACTTGAGCACTACTTAATGGAGATCAATCATTAACTTATACAAGCCATTAATTTTATGCATATTTTTTATATATATGTGTACAACGTTATCGGCAACAAAGAAGTAGTTTTTGTTAAAATTCCTTCCCGGGATATTTGGCTGTAGTCCAATGTTTTCTACAAAACCAGACGTTTCGGCAATGCCATCGACTTCCATCATCAGTGAAAATCGAGTGTGGTAACGTGAGGTGGTATATGTTAGTGACCACAGTACTGTGGTTAAGGCTGAAGCAGTAAGTAGAAAGAAGTAGTTTCTATGGTAATATTTCATTTCGAAAATGATTTTAAATTTAAATCTTAGAATATGGAAGTCATGTATGGTTCTCCATACCGATATTTTAATTATATCATCATAATTCTCCCCCTACTTACCTCATTATATGTCATCTGATCGTCTTTATTTTCATTGAATTTATCGGACTTGTCACTATTCTCTACCCCCATTTTAATCTCACAATTGTCATCTACTTTATTCATTTTAAAGTTGTTAATTTTGTCATCTACTCTTGCATTTTGTTTTTTGAACACATGATCTATTGATTCTATTATCTCATCTTTTATATTATCAAAACGTGCATTAATTTCCTTAATATGCTTATTAAAATCAAAGTTCTGCTTGAGAGCCTACATACTTATAAGAAAATAATTTTTAATAAATATTCAGAAATCCCTTACCTTTATCGGGTCTCAGAGTCTTCATGTGAACTCGTACCTATAAGTGATTTAGGGTACTTTGTAATAATTACTCTCTCATAACCTGTTTCAACTATCTCAATTTTATTTAACACATTCTTCTTTTTTAAATTTCTTTACTGATTCTTACGTAACAAAGAAAAACTAATATATTTACTTATTATAATTAAATGAATTATTTCTCTTAGTTTATATGACAACCCAGTATTTGCTCATACACACTTTCATACCGTAAAATTACCTATTCCCCATAATTTGATTAGAACCCCTTTTAAAATGAAATTATTGGTATTGGTCGTGAATTACCCAACCATCGGTGTTCCTCTCGTATCCACCTTCTGCACTATATATATATGTCCGAAAGTTTTGTCCCGTCTACCGCATTTTAATTTCGAACTGTTCACTTTACTGGCTTCATTCTGATATACCGTTTCACTTTTTTGATGTACAGTATTGTGCGAATTAATGTGAACACAAGTGATAATTTGAAAAAACAACATTTATTAGTTATAGATGAAGAAAAAAGAGAAAATAATACAATTTAAATTGTTTTAATAGGAAATATGTCCTCCCTTGGCTTTTATAACTTCTTCAACACGTTTTGGCATAGAATCAACAAGTTTTTTACAGTTTTCTGATATTTGCTGGTCTCGAAACCATGTGTGGATTACAGCCTCAATCAGTTTTGTTTTTATTGTGCAATCTATTTTACGAAGTCTAGCTTTTACAATAGCCCACAGATTTTCAATCGGATTAAGGTCCGGTGAGTTTCCTGGCCATTCAAGGCATGATATCTTTTTGTCCTTGAAATATTTCATCATGATCTTGGACACGTGACATGGAGCCGAATCTTGTTGAAAAACTGCTTGACCGTTGGCATCAACTTTTCTTAGTTCAGCTTCCAATCTGTGTTCTAGCAAGTCTCTGTATTTTTGCGAGTTCATCGTGCCTTCGATCAGCACAAGGCATCCGGTACCTTTATAAGAAAAGCAGCCCCAGAACATCTTCTTTAACGGATGTTTAACTGTTTGATCAATATGAGCTGTCGTAAGTTTTTCGTTGTCACTTTTTCTAATGAAACGAGATCGCTGTCCTTGTACCAAAAAATGGCTCTCATCTGAGAACAACACTTTTCACCAATCTTCAACAGTCCAGCTCACATATTTTTTTGCCCAATCATATCGTTTTGTCATCATGGCAGCAGTCAATAACTGTTTTTTTTTTTAGGTCTGACTGTTTTTCTTCCTCCTTCTATAAGTCGTTTTCTTACGGTGGAGTCATGAACAATAACTCCAGCGTGTGCTAAGTCTTGCTGAAGTTCTTGGCTGGTTTTCCTAGGGTTTAATTTACTTTCCCTTATTAAAAAAGCTTCATCCCTTGCTGTTGTCTTTCTTTTCCTTCCACATTTCCCTTTTCCGTTCACTTCAATCGTCCCAGTGTCCCTTTTTTGCTTCAAAATCTTGTTGACAGCTCCTAAACTCACACCACACTCCTTGGCAATATCTCTTTGAGTCATTGATGTGTGTTCACTCAAAGTAACAATTTTAGTGCGCTTTTTGGGAGTAATATCAATCTTCAAAAATAAAAAGCAAATAAAGCCTTAGTTCAGCTTACTTCAGCAAAAACACAATAATTCTAAAAAAAAAAAAATGCAATGCGTCTGTAGCTTGCTATGTCTCATTACTCACCGACTGTCAGAACAGTAAAACAAAATGGCCGCTACTTTGACATAAAAGTGTTGCCAACTGTGAAAAAAAAGTAAAATTGTGATAATTATGATGTGTTCACATTAATTCGCACAGTACTGTAACTGTTACTGGATTTCACTTGTTAGGTCGGCCGACCTCCAGATTGGTCAAACAAAATTTAAATTGACCGCATGCGGCCTCTATGAGTCGACGACTGACTAGCCAACGGCTAACAAAATCCCCACCTTGTCTGGCTGCTTCCTGTAACCCACACTGCCTTTTGGATTACGAAGTTTTTGTCACTGCCTCGGTAACAAGGGTTTGCATAGTGCCCACGTGTTGACAACGCCAACCTGCGAAAATATTGAGGCTGTGGAAGGCGTGGCCTCTTAAGTGTATCCGGCAGCACCGGACCGCATGGAACAAAAGTCTTCGCCTCTCGCCATTTTTTGTGGCGTCGTTTGGAGTCTGATCTGCGTCGTCTATGCGCCCGTGTTCATGTTGCGCATCTTTGTACGTGCCGAAATGCTTAAATTACTTGGGAGTCACTCTCGACATCGCATTCCATTGCCCTGACTACGTTCAAACTTTGCTGCACTGTTCCTTTGTCTAACTGAGCCTGTATTATGTGTTGGGCTTGCAATTGAAATGAAATAAATTTAATAAAATGACAAACCTCCCATTTTGTCCCATTACAAGACCCCCCCAATGAGAGATCTTCTGTCGAAACATAAGAACTCTCATTGCTACCCCTAAGAGGATCGGTGAGGATATGGCGCCAACAACCCCCCGTTAATTCTTAACACATCATGGGTAAACTACCCCCCTAGCTCGGCGACCATGGCTGCACCTGTACGAGATTACTGGACTTCTCTGTTCGAGATCCCAACACCATAAAATCGAACAGACACTCACCATAGTACCCCTCACCTTCTCACATTCCACCCCAAAATCAAAACCCTGGTTTATACCATACCAGATCCTCAACCGATATGTTCCCCCTTACATGCATACTGGGTTGCCTTCAGCAAGTACTGGGCGCGTACATATACTCATTATTATGTTCCATACAACTCCCTAAAATATTTTAAAATCATTTTTCCAAATCAAAATATAGCAAACAAACTAATTTCAAATCATTAAATTTGGTTAAAAATTTCATTTAAGTTCCAAATCAATCTGTTCCATTACCATTACTTTCATCAAAACCAAAAAAAACAAAAAAATCTTTTACATGAACCTATCAACTCTATCAATTTTCTTCACTACTACTAACAATAAAAAAAAAAACAAATGGAACATTTTATTAGATCTAAATTCACTTATCATTACATTTGCTTACACATATATACTAAACAATATAATCCAATAAACACACTAGTGATACATATACAGAACAATGTACTCAAAACCTCATCTATACGGCAGGCATAATAAAATTTTTTTTTTTTTAATAATAATTTTAATAAAATATAATAAATTTTATTAAACCACTCTTTGGACAATCAAAGAAAATTATCAAAGAAAATATAACTTGAGTTTATAGGAATTATTAAAAGAACATAAGAATTGGCCATATGGACCATGATACAATCCATCAGCTGCTCCCTCTACGTCGGGTGAATGACCTTACCCTATATACACCATAAAATACATGCAACATGTTTGTAACATCTTACCATAAAATATAATACAACATAATAAAATGGATAATACTCATACATAACATTGTTGTCACTACTTTACAATGAACAATAAAATTCACATTTAAATTTGATCAAAATTACACACTTTATAGCTTTGTTTTATTTTCAAATTCTCTTAAAATCTGTCACTTGTTTCAATTATTTTTTCATTTTAACTCTGATTCTCTCTAACATTTCCCTTTTCAATTAGCTTGGGTGACTCTTAGTTATCCATAATAACTTGATTTACTACCTTGGCATTTATATATAATCATACCCCCCTGCTGACTCTAATACTCACAACAACTGACACCCATCTATCAAAACATCTACCAACCATTCTCTACCTCTTAACTTACTACTCTGACTCATTTCGCATCATTCTACCCTTCTAACAAAATACCCTCTACCCAGTTTGTACTTAGGATGTGTGTTCCCTTCCCAATGCTCATTCCCTTATTTGGTTCCTGGACCCTCCCTAGGTAACCCTTTCCGGCGCCTATCGGTTCCCCTCCTGCCACAACGCTTTTCGTTGAGGACTCCTTATCACACCACCCCCTTACAAAATTACCATCAACTAATTACTCTCCCATTACATCAATTTCATTTACAAAATATCTCCATTTATTTATTACCTCAATATATCACTCATTACTCTACATATTTTCCCCATAGCTACTGTGTCACTATCAATATTCAAATTCTATCTTACTTTTATTCACAATAATATTGATCTCTCTAACACCCCTTCAAAATTGATTTGATTTGCTTAAATGCCCTACTTAAAACATTATTATCACCCAAATTCTAACATTTACCATATTTCACATTACATTAAGCATTGAAAATGCAAACTATCTCAATTCATTTTACCATTTAATTCAAAATCTCTTAAACCACATTGAAATTATTATATTCAAATATTTAATTACTTTGATAAAATTATGTATATCACTTATAAGTGACGTACTACATTTATAGCCCCAGCAGTCAGCTGATGTCTCTTTGTCATGTGAATGACCTTTCTCTAACTACATTTTAAAATTTATACCATGTGAAATACCTTACACGTTTAGAATCCTTATATTCTAACATAATAAAATAATAACACGATAAAACATGATAAACACAATATAATAAACATCTAATGCACCCATTTCTCAAATCAAAATAAAATTATTTAATTAGCTCAGTAGCGAGTCACCATCATTAAGTTACCAAATTTTAATTCGTTACTCCCCTGAGTAACTTCCATTTCCACACACACTATGACCCCCCCTGGACTGCGGCGTCCAGAGTTGCGTCCACAAGGACTGAAGTTTTGGAGGAATTTTGTCATCTCCTTGTCCTTGCTTCTGCATTACATTTTTTAAAAAGGTCAGATATCATAATATCTGATGTTACATATTTACATACCCTTAATGCGGGTCTATCACCTTTTTTTACTGTTCCTACGTGGACAGAGTGATAGCCGCTGTTCCATAATTTGGTGATTCCCCTGAATAACCCCCCTGTCAATTTCTAAATTCACCTTTACAACGATAACAGCTATGGCCAGTTAAGGCAGAACGTGACGCAATGAGCCCCGACCATAGCTGTCAAAGCTAAACCAATTCCACGGTCAGGGTTCGGTGAGGCCGTGACCGCCCGAAAAGTTGGGGAATCACAAGTAAAAGATATCTTTGTTTATGAATTAGTTACATTTACAATTTACATTACATGACATTTCTAGTCTTGGTTGGGTGTTTTAACCTCATACATATCTTTCTTAACTTTCCCTACCTTGACCTTCATTAACATAAAATAGTAAGTACAACAAAATATGTACTTAGTCACTCAAACTAATCTATTCACACTTAACATTGTTGTCATTACATGAAAATAAATAATTCACATTTAAGATTTACCAAAATTACACAACTTACAATTTTAATTTTATTTTCAAATTCTATGTACTCGTGACCTTGTTACATTCTATTATTACAAATCAACTATGAACTTCCATTCATCATTTTCACAGACGATACTAGTAAATTTTGTTTGAACACACTGCCTCACTAATTATTGACTTACACGCCTAGGCAATGTTGGTACGTGGTGTGTTGCACCTTGTCTATGCACCTTGAGTGCAAAATATTTTGTACCACGTACCTTAGGGGTCCCCCTCCCCGTTCAATAAGAAGCTGAAATTTCTAGTCTATACCAATTTTGGTGGAGCCGGACCATCGTCGTTTCACCACCCGAAGGAAGTTCTGCCAACCATGGTCCGCCTCCAATTGCCGAAAACCACGGCCAGGACTGGTAAGGTCGTGACCGCCCGAAAATGGGGGAGAGTCCCTTCTGGAAACATAAAACATCAAATTAAATTTCGTACATACATTACATACAGTAAATTATTAAAACTCCTACGATGACCAATACAACTTCAAATTTGTAGCATTGTGTGTCCCTACTATCTCCCTTGTCTCTCTGTTCTGTAATACCTATGAATTCTTCATCTTAACTTCTATTACCTCATAAGGCCCTTCGTAGAGTAAGAAGAACTTTTTTATCTCCTTGTCTTGAGCATTTGATAAATCATGGCGTTTTACCAATACTAATTGTCCAATTTCATATTTCACACACTTACCTTTCATATCGTGTCTCTGTTTCCGTCTTTCTCCTTTCATCAATAGCCTTTCGTTTGCCAGTCTCAATTTTACGTCCCGGTTCATTATACTCGTCTCAGGTGGAAAATCGAATAACTGCTCTAAAATCCGTGGTGGACGCTTTCCTTTTACCAGCTCGTAGGGTGTGAACCCTGTTGACTCATGTGTTACGCTGTTCAGCCAGTTCTCAACTCTCTGAACGTACAACAGCCACTCGCTATGTTTGGCGTGACAGTATGCTCGGAAAATTCTGCCCAATTCCCTCATGACCCTCTCCGCCTGGTTGGACTGCGGATGATATACTGCAGTGTGTTTTGGGATTATACCTTCCCATCCGAGAGTCTGGCGCCATCTTCCAGTGATGAACTGTGGTCCGTGGTCTGACGGGATTTTTTTTGACTTTCCAATGTTGACCATGTAGTCTCGTGTGATCTTCTCACTCAGCACCTTGCTCGTTGCTCTCTTCACACTATACAATCGGACATATTTGGAAAAAGTATCAAGCACAACGAAAATATACATAACACCCCCCCTACCCTTTGGCAAAGGGCCATACAAATCCACAGCTACTAAATCAAATGGTTTCTCCACCTTAATGTAATTTAACTCCCCTTCTACCCTATAATTCACCACTTAGGATTTCTGACATAGTTCACAAACTCTAAGTATTTTTCGAACGCGTCTTTCCATATTTCTAAATAAACAAGATTCCCTTAATACACTCACACACTTTTTTGCCTCAAAATGTCTGTATCTATAGTGACAGTCCCACACTATTTTTTCTACCAGTCCCTCCGGTATTACTAACCTCCAATCTCTCTCTCTACCCTCTACTCTCTTAAATAAACTCCCATTAAACACCTGAAAATATTGTTTATACCCCAATTCATCTAATTCTGATTCTACACTGGTTATAATTTTATTTAGTTTACTATCATCTCTTTGCATTATGTTTATGTCTTTCAATTCTTCCCCAAAAAGCTTATCTTCCCTGGACAGTCTATAAATCTGTATTTCTTTAATATCTCAACCGGTTCTATTTCTGTCTGTGTCTACTCGTGATAGTGTGTCTGGTATTCTGTTCTCTACCCCCTTAATGTATTCCCAAGAAAAATTGTACTCTTGGAGAGCTAACACCCACCAGGTTATCCGGCTGTGTGTGAGCTTACATGTGTTCAGGAACGACAACGCTTTATGGTCCGTCCTGATGATAGTGTTATTGCCCAGCAGATAGGTCCGGAACTTCTTTACTGCGAACACTATGCTGAGGAGCTCCTTCTCTGTAGTTGTGTAGTTGCGTTCTGATGCTAGCAACGTCCGGCTGTCGAAAGCAATGGTATGGTGTTCTCTCGCCTCGTCCTCTTGATATAGTTCGGCTCCTACTGCTATATTACTAGCGTCTGTCTGTAAATAAAAATTATGATTGAAATATGGGTGGTTCATTAAAATCATATCGGCGAATTTATTTTTTATTTCGCAGAATGCCTCCCTTTCACTTTCCCCCCACCTCCATTGTTTGTTCTTCTGCAACACGGCGCTAAGTCTCGCCGTCGTCTGGGCGTAGTTTCGCTGGAACTTCCTGTAAAAATTATATAGGCCAAGAAAGCTTTGTAATTGTTTTATGTTTTTAGGCTCCGGGAATGTCATGATTGATTCTACTTTGTCCGGATTGCCCCGTATTCCTGTAGGTGTTATGATGAATCCTAAAAAATGTATTTCAGTCTGTAAAAATTTCGATTTATCCCAATTCACGGTTAAACCTCCCTGGTATAATTTCTCCTACACATACTCTAAATGTTCTACATGCTCCTCAAATGTACTGGAAGCTATCAGAATGTCATCCACATATATAGTCAAAAAATCTAAATTATGAGGCTGCAAAATTTTATCAAGACACTTAATAAAACTAGCTACGCTGGTGTTCAATCCGAACGGTAAGCGAGTAAACTGATAATTTTTTCCGTTAAATAAAAATGCAGTATACTTGCGACTATTTTGAGCTAGCGGTACCTGCCAGTAACCTGCCGTCAAGTCTAACGACGTCATATATTTCACTCCACTGAACTTCTGAAAAATTTCTTCAATTGCCTCAGGGGACTCTATCAGGAATAATAATTTGGTTTATCTTTCTCGCGTCTAAGCATAATCTAACTCTCCCAGCTTTCTTTATAACTACCACTAAAGGGTTGGAATAGGTTGACACCGACCTCTCTATAATACCACCATCTAACATTCTATCCAATTCTAACTGCACTGCACCCCTTTTTGAATATGGTACCGGATAACTTCGTTGTACATATGGCGCATGCTCCCTCACCTTTAATTCACACTCGTAACCTTTTGCCCTTCCTGGTTCCCCGGCAAACACTCCCCTAAAACCCTCGACTACCCGCCACAACGCTTCACGTTGAGAACTCCCCATTGCGCCACCCTCACCACAAAATTTAACCGCTCTATCCGCCCATATTCTCTCCTCACTCTCATCACTCACTCTCTCTTTACACATATTCATACTAAATTCCGTGTCACTATCTATGACCCTATTTGGTATAACCCTTATGCCCGAAATCTTTACTGTATCTAACACCCGCTCAAAATTAACTGTTATTGGTTTACCTTCAATTCTAAAATTCTCTTTCTAAAATTGATTACCGCATTATTCCTGATCAGAAAATCATTACCCAATATTACTTCTAAGTTTAAGCCCCTTACAACTAAGAATGTATTTTCATAACTTTCCCCATTTATTAATATATTCAACTGGACTTGTGTTGTAACCCGTTTACTTCTAACACCCGTAATACGTACAGTGGTTACTCCCGCAACTGGCAAAGATGGAATATTTCTATTGGTTTCCTTTAATTTATTTAGTACGTGTTCTGCTATTACTGATACTTCACTACCTGTGTCGATTAGTGTGGTAATTGTCTTACCTTCAATTTCCAATTTTACCTCCGTCAGCCATGCTTCTGGTCTCATCGTTCCCGTCTCCTCTTTTTCCATTAATTTGGTCGCCATATCTGTGTGAATTGTGTGATTCCTGTATCTGTCTCCATGGACCCCGCAGTTATCTATCGACAATGGCCGGGCCTCCTCATCCATTGTCCTCTTCAGTTTTCCGTCCTCTCGGCCGCATTTCTGGGCGTGTACATTCTTCCCGTCTGCTGATTTCCTCCTTCGTTTCTTGTATTCTCGGCTGGTCCTTCGCTATTTCTCTGCTGTGTGTTGTTGTATCTCTGCTGCATCCTCGGATGATGACCGGATCTTGCCTTCCTACATCTATAACAAAAATTACGGTCAGGATAATTTTCCCCGAGACACCCATCACATTTCCACATCGGATATCGTCTGTTTGGTTCTCGACCATTGTATGTAGTTCCCGCGTTTTGTCCTCCTCTTTGTGTATAACTCCCTCCACTGCTCACACCGGGTTGTTGTGGACGTCTGCTGGCTTCCTGGTCCCTAATACTCTGAAAAACATCTAACACTTTTTCTAGTTCATTGATGTCACTTACCTCTCTCATCATCAACGTGATCTGTACCTCTCTCGGTAAGTGTTTGCTGACATGGCGTAAAAATGACGGGAATGGCAACGGTGGCTCTAAGTATTTTGCTTCGTTAAAAAGTCTCATTGTATACACCGTAATATTACTGTTGTTTCTCCCGAAATTCCCTGTTCCCATTATTTGACTTCGCAAGATCTCCTGCTCCTCTTACGACCAGTATTTATTACGGAACGCGGTTTCAAAATTTTCGTATCTTTCCCATTCGTTTCTATGTATCTCCGCCCATATTTCGGCACTGCCCTTAAAACATTTTAAAATTTTGATAAGTTTAACCTCCCAACTACTACCGTTAAACTCCCGTACTCTATTTAAAAATTGCATTGGATGCACTCTACGGTTCTCACTACAAAAAGTTCAATCACCTCAAGTTCAATTTCATTATTCACATCTCGTGTAATTACTACTCGTTCGGTAATATTATTTAATTTTTGGTTTATTGCTAAACTCAACTCATCTTTAACACTACTAATACTCTGTTCAATGGAATACAATTTTTTATCATTAATACACTCAGATTTAATGCTATTTTTGGTTATTACATCAACTGATTCATTTAACGCCTGTATTTCTGTTTTACAGGTATTTTCGATTTCATTGATCTTAATGTCTGTATTATTTTTATGTTCATCGATATTCCGATTCATTTTTTCAATTGTCACTACTACACTATTAAACTTACATTCGGTTTCAGCATTACACTTATTTATTTTAGATTCTATTTCATTATTGTACTCATTTACTGAACTTATTAATTTCTCATTATTCTCATGCATTTGTTTAGCAATTCTTTCTGACATACGACTATCTATCTCATTAATTTTAATGTCTATGTTTGTTATTGAACTATCTACTTTGTTATTCAATTCATTAAACTTACTGGCAAATTCTTCATTAGTGTTTTCAAAACGCTTATTAACCTCATTAATATGGTTTTTCAATTCACTGAAATTGCTTTCGCATTTTACTTTTTGTTCATGTATTTCGCTTTTCAACTCATCAAATTTATCATTGAAATTATTATTTTGAACGTCGAAACGACTATTTATAACATCAAATTTGCTATTCTGTACATCAAAACTACTCTTGACTTCGCTAACATCACTGCTCAATTTATCAAATTTATTATTCAAACTGCACAGCGTGCTACATAGACATTTCATTATACTATTTTCAGGTTGATTACTTTCCTTAATTAGTTTTGGGGTCATCTGAATCCCCGAATCATCTGTACTATCTGTTTCATTCGTACCACTTATATTCATAGTTTTGTCGTCTTGACCTACATTCGGAGTTGAATGTACTTCTAGGTTATTTATAACGGCTGATTCATTAAGATTTGTAATTTCACTTATATCGTTTTCGTTATTTCGTGCCATTTTTTAAATTATGAAATTATCTATTTTAACAATCGTTATTTTACATTCATTAAATATTATTCACTAGTATAGGTATTACTTACGTATAACGTACTTTAACATGAATCGTTTTTCGTAATTTTTTACGCACTGCCTCAACCACTAAATCACTTATTTACGAGTAGACATGGTCTGTACAAACTTTGAATTTGTACAAACTGTGCCTGTTCGGTCGCGCCATTGAGAGCTTACAGATTACTAAGAAAATAATTTTTTAATAAATATTCAGAAATCCCTTACCTTCATCGGGTCTCAGAGTCTTCATGTGAATTCGTACCTATAAGTGATTTAGGGTACTTTGTAATAATTACTCTCTCATAACCTGTTTCAACTATCTCAATTTTATTTAACACATTCTTCTTTTTTAAATTTCTTTACTGATTCTTACGTAACAAAGAAAAACTAATATATTTACTTATTATAATTAAATGAATTATTTCTCTTAGTTTATATGACAATCCAGTATTTGCTCATTCACACTTTCATACCGTAAAATTACCTATTCCCCATAATTTGATTAGAACCCCTTTTAAAATGAAATTATTGGAATTGGTCATGAATTACCCAACCGTCGGCGTTCCTCTCGTATCCACCTTCTGCACTATATATATGTCCGAAAGTTTTGCCCCTGCTACCGCATTTTAATTTCGAACTGTTCACTTTACTGGCTTCATTCTGGTACACCGTTTCACTTTTTTGACGTAACTGTTACTGGATTTCACTTGTTAGGTCGGCCGACCTCCAGCTTGATCAAACAAAATTTAAATTGACCACATGCGGCCTCTATGAGTCGACGACTGACTAGCCAACGGCTAACAAAATCCCCACCTTGTCTGGCTGCTTCCTGTAACCCACACTGCCTTTTGGATTACGAAGTTTTTGTCACTGCCTCGGTAACAAGGGTTTGCATGGTGCCCACGTGTTGACAACGCCAACCTGCGAAAATATTGAGGCTGTGGAAGGCGTGGGCTCTTAAGTGTATCCGGCAGCACCGGACCGCATGGAACAAAAGTCTTCATCTCTCGCCATTTTTTGTGGCATCGTTTGGAGTCTGATCTGCGTCTATGCGCCCGTGTTTATGTTGCGCGTCTTTGTACGTGCCGAAATGCTTAATTACTCGGGAGTCACTCTCGACATCGCATTCCATTGTCCTGACTACGTTCAAACTTCGCTGCACTGTTCCTTTGTCTAACTGAGCCTGTATTATGTGTTAGGCTTGCAATTGAAATGAAATAAATTTAATAAAATGACAAACCTCCCATTTTGTCCCATTACATGCTGTTTAATTTCATCAAATTTCTCGGTGACATTACTTTTTATTTCATTGATTTCGCTATTCTGAACGTCAAATTTTACGTTAATATTACTATTCATTTTATTGATATCACTATTCAAGTTATCAGATATTGTTTTCATGAAATTATATATATCATCCATTGACAATTCTTTTACTTTACTTATTACAGGAGTAGATTCTGCTTTTGCTTCACTCATTATCATTGACTCTGTCAGAGTGTTTTCTAAATTTATTTCTTTATTTTCCATTTTTAATGGTAAAGTTATTTCTTTTATATCAAAATACTAACATATATAACATATACAATGTATTCTATTTACACAACACTTTACATTACTTCTCGTAACCTCATATGTACCTTATTTATACATTATTTATTTCAAACAGCCATTCTGTTCTCCAAGTAGGCCTATATTTATATAAAATTTATTATATAAATGTCACAGTTCGGAAGCGGCAATTGTAATATTATTTTTTAGGATTATTTATTTTCTATCTGTCTGCACATAATCACTTGTTTACGTCTATTTATTCAGACGCCATCTTTAAGTTTGCCAACTACTTATGAAAAATTGCTACTTACCAGGGCCATGTTCTTTTTGGCGAACACAGGAGAACAGATTATGGTTGTTCGAAATAAAGAAAACTTTATTTGTTTCCCATGAATTAAGTATTATTCGTTAATTATTTTATTTGTTATTCTTTCGTCACAAACAAATATTCTTTTCCCCTCCATTACCTGTTATGAATTTAACATTAAACAATATCTTGGTTATATGATTTTGTAGACCTCTTGAACAAATAAAATTATTATTTTATTTCTATAACAAAAAAATTAAACGTAAACTTAAATTTAAACACAAACCAGCCTTCTTTGTTTAACATATTTCTCACTCACACGCACACACACTATTACCCCATGCCCTTAGAGATCTCTTTTTTTTTAAAAAAAGACAATAACAACATTATAATTTAGGTTTAGCCCTTTTTAATATTTTACTCTACCCCATTTGTTACTTAACTGCTGATGAGTTTTGAAGATGCCGCATTGTCCCACGCACACCACGTAGACCACTATTTCAACTTCATTGCATTTATGTGTTTTTGAAAAACCAATTTTACTGTTAATTAACTCTGATAAAGGTTTTAATTTGTTATTTTACATTTTAAAAAATTATACTTGCATGCGGTATTCACATTTTTACGTGTATGCGGGCGATTTTAGTTCCAGAAATTATAGGTGTTACTCCCGCGAGTTGTTATTGCAGACTGGGGTGAGACGAACGGCACTATTTTCTGAAGTGGTCGTGGATTACATGACCAAATCTTATTGTTCGGTTCGTATTCCTCTGCCAGTATGTGAGGCTGGTCAGAACACTCCCTAACATTCCAGCATGACGTATGAACTGACGTAATATCGAATGATTTCATGTCACATAACTTGTAAATCCTGTATCTCAAAATAACTGTTCTACTAGCGTCTGGAGCTGACCTTGGCACAATTTCACACGTTTGTCTATTGCGTTGTATAATTCTTGAAATAAAGTTTGTTTCCTTTTCCCCAAATTATTATTACATCACAAAATATTATTTTTATCAAAATACAATAATTTTTTATATTATCCCAGGTAGGCCTAAATGTCCCGTTACAGTGTTGCTGGACAAACCGCACCTTGCATACCAGCGTGACGTATGAACTGATGTAACATCGTACGATCCTTTAAGTTACATAATATGTTTGTCACTCATCTAAAAATAACTGTTTTGCTTGTCACTGGAACTGACCTTGGCACAATTTCGCTCAATACTTGTTGTGTTGTATAATTTATGAAATAAAGTTTGTTTACTTTTCCCCATATTATTATTTTATATTACTTTTTGTTTTCCCAAAATTATTATTACAGCATAAAATATTTTTATCAAAATACAATGTTTTTATATTATCCCAGGTAGGCCTAAATGTCCCGTTACAATACCCCCTCAATGAGAGGTTTTATGCCGAAGCATAAAAACTCTCATTGACACACTCATACTTCGTAAAGGGATCAGTCAGGATATGTTGCCACAACCCCCTTTACGGTTTACATAAAAATATCTAACTTACCCTTGGTCCAGTGACCGTGACCGCACCTGAATGACCTTACTGGACTTCTCTCTCGAGTTCCCAACACTGCAAGGCCAGTCAGGCACTAGCCGTTCCTGCTCTGACGTGCTGGCCAGCTCAGGACCGCCGCCACAGCATCACCAAACTCTGAAACATCGAATAATAAAATCAAAGAGAGGCCTTGTAATAATGCCATATCCCCAACTGATCTGTTTCCCCTTAGCTGTGCTGGTTTGCGTTAAGAAGCACTGGTTTTTTCTTAATTCTTAACACACATGTATATATGAACACTTAAAATAACATGATACATTTGTAAACTTCCTTAACATTATTCTGTATACCTTTCTCTTGTTTACTTTTCTTCCAAATTCAAAATATTTCCCTGATTCCAATCAGAATTTAAATAAACATTTCCCATTACAATATTACAAATATCTCTCATCACCCAAATTACATCTAAAAATATTTAAATTCATTATTAAAAATCTCTTAAACACATTTAAATCAACTACATAATAACAACTTATTTACTTATTTCTTTCTCAAACTTTGTTAACCATCTCCATCAAAACATCTCAAATCAACACAAAATCATTTAAGTACATTATAAAATCAACTACATATTCTACATCATTTACATCATTCAATCTAATATTCAATGACTCGTTACTAACAGTTTAGTAACCTCCTTCTACATCAAAATCTAATATCCCCCCTATATCCCAGTTACAATTAGGTAAATCACCTCACGGGTAAACCGTGCAAGGCATTTACCTGGTTGCATAAACACTCTATTGTTTATGCCCCTGGCTTGTAACGGCCAGCTCCTTTTCCACACACTCTATTGTTGATTGATGGTGGACTGTAGCGCCCATTAGCATCCACAAGAACTGCAATTTTAATTAGGGTGTAGACGCTGCCTACCCCGTTCTTGCTTCAGCGTTATATAAAAATTCGGCATTACTGATGTCCGAGGACACCAGTAATCCTACTATAATGATTCACACACCCTTAATACGGCACTATCACCACCTTCGATGATAGCCGCTGTTCCATAGTGCTGTAGATTCCCATGAGTTACCCCCCGGTTAATTTCTAGGTTCACCAATTTAGAATATATTTACATTATAAATCCACGGTCAGGGTTCGGTGAAGCCGTGACCGCCCAAAATGTAGGGGAAACTACTAAAAGACATACAAGGTTTACACTGACACTGCTACTGCAATTCACAGATGGTAAAGCCTTATATGTTTGGTTATATTATTTAATTCTCCTACACCCTAACAAACATAATACAACATCATAAAACATAGTATACTCATAATTCACATTGTTGTTATTACCTTAAAATTAACAATTCACATTTAAGGTTGATCAGAAATTACACACCGCACAGTTTTATTTTATCTTTAAGTTCTATTAACTATTAACAATTCTTTTATATCAACTTTTAATTATTTATCATTTACTACCATTTAATTCTCCACAAAAATTCAAATTTATTATCAACCTTTATTTTACATTACCTTTAAGTTATTATTACCTTTCAACCTACGAATTTTCTGTTATCTAACCTTTTGATCATCAATTAGTTTGGGTGACTCTCAGTTATTCACTATGATTCTTTATTGAATAGGCATTTAAGCATATCTAACCTTACTCACCTTCTTCCTTCTAATAACCACTAACAGAATTACATAGGGTGACACCAATCTCTCAATAATAACCCCCTTCAACACTAATTTCACTTAAATCCTTACCCTCAATATATTCTCCTCTTATAATAAAATATCTAATACCCTCTTTGTAACTAGGATGTGTGTTCCCAACCTGGCAATTCCATGCATAACCTTTTCCCCTCCACCAAATATCGGCAAACACTCCTCGACCCTTCACAATTCCCTGCCCAATGACGCACGTTGATCACTCCTTACCACCTCACCCTTACTACAAAATATCACCAGCAACTATTTACTCTCTAATTACATTACCCTCTCTGTCTACATATAATCACTCCCTCTACTGTGTCCCTACTATTACCCTGTTTCTGTATTACTTTTTATTCCAAATTCTTATTTTATCTAACACCCATTAAAATTAACTTTGACTGACTCCAGTGCCTTATTTAAATAATCATCCTTACCCAAACCTTTTTACAACATTTTACTTTAACATGATCATTGATAATTACCTTAGAAAATTCATCACTTAACTCATAATAACAATATAACTCGATACCTGAACATATTGTATGTGTAATCATTTACCATTCATTATAGAATCTAAATCTCAGAAAATCATTTAAATTCATTATCAAAATTTATTTGTATAAAAATCATTAATCAATTAATTCATCTCAAATTATTTCATTCAATCAATTCTTGAAAACACAAGTTATTTTAATTACTTTCTTCCAAAACAGTTACAATTCATTTATTACAAACTCTCATTATTTATTTAATCTAATAAAATATTATCATTATTATTAAATCAATTTCTACTACATACACACAATGTTTACACCAAATACCTTTTACAATACAAACACAATTAATTTCACTATAAATTTATTTACAATTTCTTGTCATTATTTCTCTGTTTACCATACCTCATTTCATAAGTTAGCTAGGTCATTACCACAAACTAAAATATTTAAAATGTCCATTCACTGATTTTTTTATTTAACCCCCATCATCATATAATAATCTGATCTTATGACTACACCATTCATTTACAATTGAATACATATGGCTATTATAATTATAACAATCATCATTATTACTTTGTTCCATTGTATCAATACTACTGATAATACAAATATTATTGCATACCATTATTTCAAAATACCTGTAGACATCGGGTAGGGTAATTTCTCCTTTAGTATTTTCTGTCAAAGTAAAGTAATTTAATAATTCGTCAACATTATCTACTTCTGCTACTACCTCAGTTTCAATACAAGGTGAGTACTCTATATAATTACCAGCTTTCTCTACATCTAACCTTTCCACAAATTCTTCATAATTTCTATCCACCTTAAATAATTTTATCTGTCTATCTACACACAACTCTCTCTCTAAATATCTGTCACCATAATACCATATCACACTTTCTCTACCATCCCATACAGAGGGCACTAACTCATAAAAATTCAGGGAACAACTCAAAGGCCTCATGTCTTCCAATAATAAGGGACTCTTGCCCTTCGACAACAACATTTGTAAACACCTCGGTTCACAATAAACCTGGGGAAAATTTACCCTCTGCAACCCCTCTACCTGTATACTCTCGCTCCACTTTCTCACCGACTCATCAATACACACTAACATTCCATTATTACATTTTAAAACTTCATCAGTACTCTCAATATTCACCCCATTATTCTCTAACACCATATTTTTACTTATATTGTCATAATTCTCACCCCTACTTACCTTATCGTCTTTATTTTCATTTTCGTTTAATTTATCTGTTTCTCCACTATTCTCTACCCCCATTTTAATCTCATAATTGTCATCTACTTTCTTCTTTGTAAAGTTATTAATTATGTCATCTATTCTGTTTATTTGTTTATCAAACACCTCACTAACTGATGCTACTATTTTTTCTTTCATATTGTCAAAACGTGCATTCATTTCATTAACGTGTTGATTAAAATTAAAATTTTGTCTCTTAATTTCGTCTTTTATTTCATCAAATTTGATATTGAAATTGCTGTTAATTTCTTTAATCTCGCTTTTTTGTTCATCAAACTTGTTATTCTGAACGTCGAATTTTACGTCAATATTACTACTCATTTTATTGATATCACTACTCAGGTTATCAGATATTGTTTTCATGAAAGTATATATATATATATATATCGTCCATTGACAATTCTTTTACTTTACTTATTACAGGAGTAAATTCTGCTTTTGCTTCAAACATTACATTGACTCTGTCAGAGTGTTTTCTAGATTTATTTCTTTATTTTCCATTTTTAATGGTAAAGTTATCACTTTTATATCAAAATACTAACATATAGTATCACACAATTTCTTTTCTATCAAGAGATTATATTTACTTATATTACATATGCTCGCAACATAACCTCATCTTTTATATTTATGTTTCTAATTACATACCAATTCCCCACAACCATATTGTTCCTCAAACAGGTCCACATTTGCATAATTTTATTTATGCAAATGGTCCAGCTGCTTCGGGCGCCATTGTTATGTTTTTTATTAATTTATAAATTTATGAATAGACTTTGTTTACATTTTTTACACTTACGGCTAGTGCCGCCATGTTGTTATGTTGCCAACTTAAATTTTTCACTTACCGTGTCCAGGGTTTCGAATTAGACATGTTGAAAACAATATGGTTGCTTTGAAATGATTTACTCAACAACTTATTAATCTCCCATAATTATTTATTAATTTTATATCACTTTATTTCTTTGTATTTACTTCGTTGTCATTGGAACATTGTTTGTTAGCCATATTTATAATTATTCAGTACTATAAGTTTTCCATATATATCTAAGTTAAACATTTAAAAGAAGAAAATAAAACGAAACCATGTATTTATTCAATTCATTATCTAACTATATTGAGCAAACCAGCGCTCCTTATTTATTACGTAATTTCATTCATTCCGTCTTACATACCCCATGCCCCAAATGAGATCTCATTCTTTTTAGTAATTTAAAAAAAAAAACCTTTTCATTTTAATATTTATTTTTGATTTTAAAGTTAAAGTATACCCGAAGGTTACTTAGCTGTTCATTTGAGTCCAGAAGACATCACATTGTTCTACGCGCACTACGTAGATCATTGTTTTTCACTGAATTTACATGTGTTTTGAAAAAAAATCATTTTACTGTTAGTTCACACTTAGTTGACATTTATTACTTTACATTTTAGAATTTTTATTATGTGCGGTATTCACATTTTAGTGCGGGCGCCTGCAATTTACGTTCTAGAACTTTGTGACCGGCCGGTACAATGAGCAGATTTGAACTGAGCTGAGACGAACGGCACTATTTTCTGAAGTGGTCGTGGGTTACGTGAATCTTATTGTTCTCGTTTGTATCACTACGCCAATATGTGTTGCTGGACAAACCGCACCTTGCATACCAGCGTGACGTATGAACTGACGTAACATCGTACGATCCTTTAAGTTACATAATATGTTTGTCACTCATCTAAAAATAACTGTTTTGCTTGTCACTGGAACTGACCTTGGCACAATTTCGCTCAATACTTGTTGCGTTGTATAATTTATGAAATAAAGTTTGTTTACTTTTCCCCATATTATTATTTTATATTACTTTTTATGTTTCCCCAAAATTATTATTACAGCATAAAATATTATTTTTATCAAAATACAATGTTTTTATATTATCCCAGGTAGGCCTAAATGTCCCGTTACAATGGAACACTTTTCTTACTGTCTTCCAAATCATTTCTAAAATTCTCTAGGTCTTACCATTGAGCTCAAGTGTGAAAGAATCCCTGTCACTATAATTCAGCAATTTACCAATTTACACGTGACGAAGCATTTTCTTTTCAGGTCTTGTTTATACACTGCTTCAGTTTTTAGTGTATGATAACCTTACAGATATGCCATGCATTTTTGTACATCTAGTAGTGATTCCATTTCTTGATAATACCAAGATGACCAGTGTGGTTTTTCTGCATTCTGATCCAGAGATACCCATGGAACTTTGTGAAAGCCTTTGCCACACCAAGACCAAAACACAAAGTCAATGATCAGATCAGAATCTTTTGCAAGAGTCTATAAAGCACTACACCTTGCCATTAATAATTTCCAGTCCATGTTTTTCCATCTCCTTCTTTTGTCCTGATTGTCACTACTGGAGTTAGGTTTAAAATATCCCAATAACCTTCTATCACATTTGGCCAATCGTTAGAGGATCATAATCAACTGACAATAGAATATTCTTTCCCTTTATTCTCTGCTGCTTCTGCACTACAGTGGTCTCACCCAGTTTTTGAAACAGGCCGTAATGATCCAGTGTGACACAGAATTCCAAGCCATAAAACTTTTTGGAGCTTTTGTCAATATAGTTCTAGCCTACCCTACTGGTATGGGGTTCAACCTCATATATATCCAAGAACAACAAAGACAGCTCCATCTTTCAACCCATCTTTGACCAGATCCTGTTCAACACATCTCACTGATCCCCAAGATCATTATCTTGTGTATCTCACCAAAAGCATCTCCTCATCTCTGTACCCACTTGATGTGGGTTAACCGTTTCTGCACATGCCAAATACCAATTTCTATACGTGTTTTCGAAACGAAGATCAGATCGTTAATCTATGGCTGGTGGATTTATGTAGTTCATTTAATATAAACTAATTTCTGGTGGCCGAGTTAACCCATTCCATGCAATCCCAAGGATCTCGGACAGTTCCTGAAAGCTCTAGCTCTATGCTCTAGGTTTCTCTGCATTTTGTCCTGTACTCTGGAGTCCTCCTCCAAACTGGAAGGCAACAGCTGTTATATACCTCTTCAGTGTGCAGTGTGGTTACTCATTTTCTACTACGTCCTATGCCATTGACCCTCTAGAGTTTCATCTGCCTTGAAAGATAACTTCAAATCTTCAAGGAAGAGAGCATTATGGGCTTTACTCATTCATCTGCCATCCTCAGAGGCCATTGGCACTTGGTAGAGGGAAGGACCTCTTATCCTGGTATTCATTAACCATTCTGGTATTTGGTCACCATTAACTTGTCTGCTAAAACAAGATCCAGCTTGCATAGTTTGTACATAAGGTAGGCTTTTGGATACGAGAGGTTTTTGAGGTGTGACCCATTCTTTTGTGATATTCCAATGTAGAAAATTAATAACTCAGTACTAAAAACCTATCTTAGTAAATAAACAGCAACACATGCCCAACAAAAGTATATGCATAAGACATATATTGAATGTTGTTATTGAAGCGTTACCTCAGATGTATTATATAATATGTCATATTAGAAGACTGTAACAACACAAGTGGAACCCCACATGTGATAAGTTCCATAATTATTATGAACACTACTGATATTAAATGATTAGGTCTTTATTATGTTATTGGTGCAAGAAGCTGTATAGTCAAATGAGCCTAAATGTTTAACAGTATTCTAAATTAATTTACAGAACATGCCAAGCACGTGATCTTTATTGTATTATTATATACATACCACCATAGTCAGTAAAATTCCATTTTTTTAAACAATGAATAAGGCCTTTTCGAAATATTAAAATTTCATCCTCAGTTCATACACTGTAATGTTCCTGTTGTGATGTTTTCCTTTAAATGTATAACTGTTGTTACTGTGTGTATTACTCCTTACTGTTCTTCATTTTGAACTTTCCACTGCCATCATGTTTGGCAAAATAAAAATGATCTTTATTGTGTTGCTGGGACCATAATTGTTTCCTTCAGTAATCAGTTAGTGGCCTCTATAAAAATTGTTTGTTAAATCACATCAAGGTTTAAGTTGTTTATATCAGTAGTACCTAATATGTAAGTCAGCAGTGTTAAACAAATTTAGAAATGGATCGATAAGGCCATGTATTATGCTCAGCATCTACAGTCAAAGGGAATTTTTTTAAATTCATGCTGTTGCGTCTTTAGGAAGTAAATACATTCTGTTTAATAGTGAGTAGACATCGTGTGTAGATAGAGAACTACTGTGTGTGAAACAAAACGTTGTTTTAAGTAGCTGTTATTAATGTGTTGCTTTTAAAACTAAAAATATCCTGAGCAGAGCCCTTTCCTTTTAGTATTCCCTTGTCCCATCAGTGATTTTACATAGGTGTTTGAAACATGGTGGGTTCACTGGATTCTTTCACAGAGTTTATTTTCAGATTTGTGCACAAATTGGTTGCTTTTTTACTGGCTACAATTCAGGTTTATATTTTTTCTTTTCTAGAAATTCAACCTTCTTGGACTGAATAGTACTCTGTGTCTGTGTTCTTTTTTTCATGTTCTGTAAATATATGGAATGAATAGTGATAACCATAATTAATGAAGTAAAGTGTGCTTTCCTGTAAGCAGCATTTGTAATTCCAGTTTTGTTACCTGTTGTAGAACTACTCCTTGCTTTGTACAGGATGAGGCCTTTTGATTGTTGTTATTTAGAACTTTATAGTAGTGGAGACACCAATAGCCCTTGTAGAAGTATGAAGGAAGCAGCCTCTCTGCAACAGATAATGATAAAATTGGGCAATGTGTATGTGTTATTATGATACATAGCAGTGATATTGATCACAAAAGAATTAACTGTTTTACTTATTTATTGATAAAACTAAGCACCTCATTCATTATTTTAATGCATGTGTTTAAAATGATAATAGTTACTTTGATTGTTTATCCTGTATTGTTTTCTGAAATAACAAAAAGCTGACTTGGATGTTGTGAGTTAATGAGTATAGTATTAGTTTTTTTATATTATAATTTTTTTATGTTTGTAGTATATGTGGGTCATGCCATCTTCGAGTGCTAGGTGTGCACAGCTTCCCAGAGCAGCCGACAAGGTACCATTTTATGCAGCACTTAAGAAGTTTCGGGACTATTTAAATGGCTTAGTGCCGGAGTTAGACGAGAAAGAAATTGTGTTTACATATTCTAAACTTAAGAATTTTTTTGAACCTGATGTTAAAGAAGAACCTAAAGATGAACAACAAATTGTGTGTAATAATTATAATAACAATAATAATCGATTAGGTGATGGGTTAACAGACTTGAGTAATGCTGTGATTAAAAAAGAAAATGGAGAAATACAACCACAACAACAGCCACAGCAGCCACCAGAACAACAAAAGAAGAAACGAGGACGACCAAAGAAAATTAAAGTGGAAGGAGAAGTAGACCAAGCAAGTGAACGGAGAGAAAAACCACCGAAGGAAACAGACAAAGATGGAAATCTCGTCCCAAAAAAGAAGAGGGGGCGCCCAAAGAAAATCAAAACGGAGGCACCGGGTATATCACCATCAGAACACAGCAATCCTGCATCTTCACATTTGTCAAACTGTTTCACACCTCCTATTCATTCACCTATAAACTTATGTCAACAGGGTTTCTCTCAAGTGTACAACAACCATAATTATAATCAGAATTCATCTGAATCCCCTCTGTCGAGTCATAATTATCATCAGTCGCCTTTACAGTCACATGGTTACAATCAGTCCCCACAGCCTCCCTCATTTACTCACTCTGATTTATCTTCAGAAATAAGTGCAGCAATATCATCAGAACATAATTTAGGTTCAAGATCTCCTGAATCTCCTGGTCTTGGTCCTCCTGACTTTGAACCGCCTAACACATTACAAGAAGAAACTAGTAAAAGTCCGCCTATTGGAGATGAGAATACAGAAAGTCATATGGAATGTCATTTTTCTAGTCCTCCTCCATCAAAGAAAAAATCCCCTGACATTAGTTATCAAAGTTATGATGACTTTTCTGGTGATTCTGATGGTCATACTTCAACAAGGTATCCTCAGACACCGCCATCTGGATACAATCCTAAACCTACAGTGAACCAAGATGTTTCATCAAAGAGCTTATCAGGATTAGAATCATTAGTTGACCAGATACCAAATATTGGTGATGGTGAAGCACCCCACTCTGTAGTTGGTGGAGAACAACTTGATGGAGGATCTTCAGGCGGTGGTGGCCAATTCAGTGATGACTCTGCATATTTGTCAGATTATCCTCGAGTATCACACTATAGCCCACAGTATTCTTCTTCTGTTCCCACGACTTCAAACACATATACTTCATCAACACCAAGTATGAACTTTTCTGTAACGTCTCTTGCCAATAGTAGTGCAACAAGCAATCAGGATACTCCTTGTTCATTCTCAGTTTCAAGCTTGGCATCAAACTATAACTCAGGACATTCTGTAACATCATCATACCCAAGTATTATGGGTCCACCCCACCCAATGGGAGGTCACGTAATGGATTCATTTGGTGGGGGTTTGGTAGATAGGACGTGTAGGTTAGGATCCACAATGGACTCATCGGTTGGGCTAAACAGTGTTAACATGCCAAGCTCAAGCCTGCCATACCCATACAGTCAATATTCATCAGCTTACTCAGGGACACCTGGGCCAAGTTTTCCATATTCACCACCTCACAACATACATGTACCTAGTCCTAACTTCCCATACCCTTCACCTTATTCTAATGCAGGCTATCCCCAGCCTGGTTATCTTCCAAACCATGTCTTTGACAGGATTAAATCTGATAGAATGGATATTGGATTTGGTGGATTTTGATAGTCTGGAAACTCTGTGAGTAGTTGCCCTACAATATATTATCACTAGCAAGACTGCTTATACCATTGCTTTAAAATTGATTTATCATGTTGAACTTTTTATTTCCTTCATCTTAATGGAGTATTATAGGCATATTTGTGTTGACAAAAGATGGTAGATTTATTTTAGATAAAGGAAATAAAATGATTCAGCGACAGTTGAGTGAGGTCAACTTGGTTATATGGGTACCACTCAACAACCCTCTTTTGAATTAAATTTTATTTCTTAGTTAACTCTGAAAACGTAATAATAATAATAATAATAATAATAATAATAATAATAGATATTATTATTATTAAATATAAAAATACTTGCTCAACTTGCTTTAATTAATTATGTTGTTTGTATGAATTGCTATCTAATTTTTAATGTTAGTCTTATACTACTTTGGCAATATTTTGCCCATCAATAGGTGAGTAAAAATACATTGTGTAGGTGAAATATTGCTAAACTCTGCACATCTACAATGCCACAATTTTAGATATTACATTTAAATATATGCCTAGGAATTATTACAAAGTACAAAGAATATTTGTATTGAATTATATTTTTAGAAATACTGTGTTTTACTTCGCAGTAATCGACTCTGAATTATAACTGGGATGATTAAGTAGTACAAGTAATGTTGGCTGTAATGTCTGTTTATGTGGTAACATTTTTATAAATTTCATAAGTTAGAAATTTTTTGTGCATAGTTAATATATTTATAATAACAAACCGTAATATTTAATGTTTTTATTTGTTAAATTGGTGATTGTTGGGCATCACTCTTTATATAGAAAAATTGATACTCATAGCATGATTTGGTGTCAGTATTTATAGACAGACCGTGAATCAGAATAGACTAAGATGGCAAGCTGTTTGCTCTAGTATGAGTATTATAGTACATGATTTGATTTCTCCCATGCAGTTTGATTAGTTATGTTTTCAGGATCAGTATTACTTAGTATTTAATGGCCATATACAGACAGCTTACCCCTTGTATAAACAAATGTGTAAATGTGTAATGGCTAACAGAGAGTGAGACACTGCTCAGCAAACCATTTTTAATGACTGTAAAACTGCATAATAGTCGCACACTATGTTTGAGCCTGTGTAGAATTATTAAACTGTAATTTTGAATATTTTGTATTATATAAAGAAGAGATTGAGTTTTAACAGTTGCCAATTATATTGTTTCTTATTAAAAATAGCTAATTAATCATCCCAAGTAAAAATATTTTCACAATAAATTTTTCTATGTACTGACAAAATTAGTGGAAAATAGCACAACTTACAAACTAATACAAGCACTATTGTCCTTATAGAGCAGCGTACAAATATTATGTACATTGTTTTTTTATTTTTTCATACAATGAAATTCAGAGAAAGAATTTATGTATGTAAGTTTTTGTGGCATACATGGTATATAATACTTAATGATACTTATGTTATGTTGAGTTAATATGAAGATTTTATAAATATTTTAAACTAAAATGTAAAAAAAAAAATTAGTTTTGTCCAGATAATTTATAAAATATGTTTTGTTTGGAATTAACAAGTGCAAACACACAGAAGTGCCAACATACCAGTATTTTTACTGTAATGTAAGTTGTTCTGTTTGTTCACAAAACCTAACATGCAAGTGACAGTAATCATTTTTTTCTGTTCCAGTCTTGGTATTTATATTTTTCCAGACTGTTTATCTTCCACATTGTATTTTAAACACAAAAATTGTATATATTTTCTTTTTTAACCATAATAGTTTTGTACATAATCCATTTTTGTTGACATTGTTATGTCAGTAACATTAGCGATTTATTGAAATGGCAGTTGTAGATATGTTTTGATAAAATACTAATAGTTGTTTGTGCTGTCATATACTGTATAAGACTATTTGTGTGTATAAATTTAGTTATTTTGTGTATAAATAATTTTTTTATATATAGGACTGTTGTTTTTAAGGTAAGCAAAAACTTCGTTTTCAGGCTTTTATGCATTGTTTTACTGCCTAATCAATTGTCTGTTGTTGTTAGTATGTAACCTGCGAGACATTGATTCGGTATCACGCTGGTTTACCAGATCTGTATCTTGGTTTTTATATTTTAAGTTGATTAATTGTACTTGCCTTATGTTTTATAAATGTGGATAAGCTGAAATAATGAAGTACAGAAAAAGGGAATGTACCAAATAGAGATTAAGGGGAAGCAGTGTTACAAATAAAGATAGGACAGATGATTTTATTTTCGTACTGTTAGTAAAAGAAATTTCGTTTTAGAGACAGGAAGTTGAAATAAGTCATAATGGTTATTGTCATAGTATTTGTAAGGACGGATATAGTATACATTTATTATTTGCAGATTTCATTAGTACTGATCTTGTTAAATGTTAAAGCGATTTTCATGAAACGAGTTGAGACTATTATACTTCAATATTTTTAATTTAAACATTTATTTAATGTTGTAAAGCTGAATTGTTAATTGTGAATCATATCAATGGTACTGATGCTAGCTGTGTCCGATATATTGGATGTTTAGATACCATAATTACGTTTATGTTGAAAACATGATTATGTTTAATTGGAATTTTGTGGCCTTTTTATTACAAATATTTTGTACCATATTATACCATAATATTTTGTTTTTATATATATATATATTCTTTTTAGCGTGCCGGTAAATTTCGTTTCTAGGTTTTTCAATTGTATGTAATTCTTTGTGATGAAAAATAGTAACATATTAGAATGTGTGTTTAGTGTTGTAAAGCAGTCTGTTTGTTTGTTCATGTTTCAATGTAACTCTATAATTTCAGTGGATCTTTCAGTTGACTCGTATTTGCTTGTCAGTTCCTTAATGCCATCTTGTGTTTAGATTCTGATTGTTGTTTATACATACCAACAAAGAATTTTAATGTGTTATGTGTGTTTAAATAAATATCACGTTCATTGTATTCGATTAAATATTTTAAATCGGATTTGTATTTTGGAAACTTTTTATATCGGTTTTGTGTTATTGTGTTGTTTTAGCAAATAACAAGGTTAAAGCAGTTTGTTGTAATCACTTAACTGAAATGATGTTTTCCTAAATATAGTAGTGCAATATTTGTGTCCTGGGTAAGAGAAATCTGAAACTTTGATACTGTGCTGTAGAATGTAAGTTTTAAGTTCCTTGTATTTTCCAACTATGTTTGGATATATAATAACATCACAGATTTTCACAACTTATTTTGTATTTATTTTTTATAAGTAGGATTTGATACTTTCAAAAGTAAGTGGCGCTATAAAAGTTAAACGTTTTAATGGGAAATTATTAATAAATGTAATAGATGTTTGGTGATGTATATATGTATACTAGGTTTATTTTTTAGACATTTTCTAGAATCATCTAAGTGTAGGTTGGCCGGTAGATTTTTTTTTTAGTAAAAAAGCCAGGAATATGTCTTTGAACCCCCTTTAAGCCCTTTCTTTTGGAAGTCAAGTTTGCATTGTGGGCTGTGAACCTGGTACAGCTGGGTGTGGAGACAGGACTGTTGTTCGTACCTCCTAAATGTTGATGTCTCAGTTCAAGACTTTTGGAAGCATGAAAGTACACTGAGTGGAATACTATAAATTTTAAATGCTAAGTAAATTGTGGCTTGTATTAGTGGGTTTCTTTCTGGAGTGCTGGCAGTCATAACAGTTACATCACATTTTCTTCAGTAATACCATTCTTAAATATAACAACTGTATATCATTATACATTGTTATAAGAGAATGGCACAGTGGTCTTAAGTGTTTAACTGTTAGTAATTTAGTCATATTTTGTAATAAACATGATTATATTACGTAACCGATCTTGTGATTCCAGTACAGATAATAAATAAGGCTGTGAAAATTGAAAGATCATCACTGCTAGATTTAGTGAAGAAATCATAAAAATGTATGGCAGAATTGGGCTGAATTCAGCTTGTTGTATATGTAATGTATAATAATACTAACAGTGTTCCCTATTGAATTTCAGTTGTTTGCAGTTTTATTCTGTACCGTCTTGTCAAAGGTACAAGGTTATAAGTGCAATATAGCTAAGGAGAATTAATTCTGTATCTGTGATAACCTAAACCTTGTTACTAAAAAGGATATTGATTATTATTTACAAAATTTTCATTTGCAAAATTTGATATTGATTGTCACTATATTACTGTCATCCAGGATTGTTCTGTACAATTTTCTGAAATTAAAATATTGTGTGACTACAGTTGCCCCTGATGTATATTTTTTAATAGCTCCAACTGTTTTGATATGAGGTATCAAATGTGAATTACCATAAAACTCTTATGGTTTTATTACATCGTCAAATCTTTTTCTTACTGTGAATTGAAAAATTTGTGTTAGCCAGGATAGCTGTTAATGCTGATTGTATGATTTTGTATATACTATAGTACAAGAATTGTAAATTACATGGAGTCCAATAGCATATTTTATGTGTGTTCCAAGTTTAATATAAATTTAAATTTATTATTGTGAATTTGTAAATTTTAAAGATAATGTTAATCTTCAAAATTTATGCACTGTGTAAGGTCTACAGAAGTTACCTTGAAAAGTGTCCTTTGAGTGTTTCATATATAAGAAACCCAGGGAAGTTTTTGACAACTGTAGAGAATATCAGCCATTAAAAAGTAGAGAAGGCGAGTTTTGTCAGAGGATATTGTATTGATACGTACAATACTGAAAATTGACCGTGCAAAAATTGAATGTATCTGTGTTCACATTGACCATGGTTTGGTATACAGAGTTTACTTTAGAGTCTAGATTTTGTCTGTTTTCCATAACATGATTCAAAGAGCATCAGAGGAAATTTTCGGTTATTTAAGAGTACAGTGTCACAAATTAAATATTGTCCACTTTCCTGTTTTAATTAAAAATTCCTCTTTCCGTCAACCACTGAGACAAAAGTAAGTGATCAGTATATGAATGGAATGTTAGCACCCAGTGCTTTTATTTTATTAATTAATTTTTTTTTACATAATTATATGAACATGTCTGATCAGAATGTTTAAATTACGTGTTTTAGAAATTAAAATCTAGGAGCTTATTTTAAAGAAATGTACTCATTAATAATGAGTTTAAAGTTGGATTCCCTGTAGCCATTTTTATAAGAATATTTTAGATATATAAACTATATAACCATTTGATTATAAATTTGGGTTTGTAAATTGTATCAATACATGATTACATAAGCATATGTACAGTATGTGTTGGTGACTCATGATTACTGTGTTAATCTGTTGAGAGAGTGGAATAATAAATTCAGAACATACCGTTTACCTCATGGAGAAGTTTTTGTGTTGTTCATGTAAACCTAATTTTTGTTTAACATTTGAATTACAGTTGTGATGCATGTATAGATACAATTTGAACAACCTTGCCGTGTTACCATTAAGCAGTAAGATTCAATACGTACTTACCAGTGTTGTTTAAATATCATATTGGTGCCAATAAAAACCAGCGTGTTATTAATACTGCAAGTATTGAAGACCATTCAGCACTGTTTAACGTTAAGTCACAGCAACTCTTGATAACCTTTGCAAATTTATGTACTGAATTTGACAGAAAATGTATGAAGCAAGTAAAATGTGAATTGTATTGTAAATTAAATACAAAAGATTTGTAACCACATCAGTATAGAAAATTAAGCACAAAGCATGCGTGTAATAGTAAATGTTACGGTTTTTGTCCATTCAGTACTTTAATTATGCAGTATTAGTGACAGATGGTTATTTCCATATACTGTAGCTATAAGTATAGAAAGATACAAAACTTTTCCCCTTGTTTTTAGATACATTCTGTGTAAAAGTAATTTTTAAAAAGTAGTTGAATGTTTATCAGAATTTATAATAAAAGTACTGTTGAGGAAGTTGATTTAATCCTGTGCTTAGATTATCAGATTCCACGAAAAATTAAGTTCACTGAAACCACAACTGTAGTCTGTATTTCAGAATTATTGATGAGCAACTGCTGATTTTGTTCAAATGTGTGTGCATTTTCTTGAGATTATGCAAGTATAATGTATAATTTCATGTGTATCATGAAAGTTATTTACTGCATAGTACCTTTTTTTTAATTATTAAGGGGAGTAATTAGTAAATATTATTAAAACTTGGGTATTACGGATACAAAATATAAATGATATTAAATATGTTAACCTGTGTGCGTATATTAGCAAAAGCACTGAGTTGTAATGCCCATGTAAATTTCCATTATGTCTGTCAAAAACAGTAAAATATAACCATAGTGTACAGAAGAGTTTCACTTTGGTGATGTGTTATTATTTGGTCTACCTATATCGGTTGTTGTTTGAAGATTTAAAAACATTATGATACATATGTATATCAGATAATCTTGAAATAAATGAGACTTGCATAATTGTGATTTCAGTTGAAATTATTTTTTCTTTGGAAGGAGCTGTTGTAACATTGACCGCATACTGTCTAGTCAGTTGGAGTCGGTTTCATTGAGTTTATAGAAAATGTTAGATTATTAGGTACAATAAACTTATAATGTATATTGATTGTATGGTGTGCAAATTTGGTTAATATGACGTTAACAAGGTAAATCTTTTTAGCCAGCATTGTTGTATGGAGTTAACTGTTCATACTGCTTCACACGTATTGATGTTTTGTCACTCCATTTATATCTGAATTACTTTATCATTTATGTTTCTTGTGTAACACAAAAGTTCAATGTTATTTTAGGATGTTGTATTTTATTTGCAGTATATATCATGTAATGAAAATTATTTAACTGAAAGCACGTGCGCGTGCACACACACACATAGTCATGTTCTTGTGATTATAGTTTCGAAAAAGTATATTTTATATATTTGGTCATACAATAGTGATATCATTTTATCCAATTATTTTGTTATTTGTCATTATTTCATTATTTAAATGTTATATTTAATTTATTATATTTTTATAAATATTTAAATTGTAAGATTATTATATGGTAGTTGTCGTTTAGTATTTATTAGTTTTATGTTTACTGTGTGTTTATAATTGTAACATAGTTAAGACCCATGACTGTTCTTAGGCATACAAAACTGTTGATCGTATTTTGTTATTTGTTGTAACCTTTGTGTTACAAGTTTTTCAAAGCCTAGCTTTTCATATATACAAGCAATTGTTTTATTAAAGACAATATAAAGTAACAGCAATGGTGCTAGCCGTGCAATATTCCTGTTGTTCTCTGTACAGATTATTTTTAACATAATTATTATTATTTAAAATGTTTAGTGGAAGATATCTATAATTACGCGGTCGTATGAATTTGTATTAATGTAGTACCCTTTGTTACTAGTTAATGTTTCTTTTGACCTTTATTATGCACTTTGGTCCATACTGCATTTTATTTTCCAAGCAATGAGTTTTGTCTCACTGATATATTTAGTTATTTGATAGGAGACTGATGGTGGTAATTAGGTTTTTTTTATAGCAAGATGGCCAATGAAATGTTATAAGATAAAAAAAAAAAAAAAAATAAGTAACAGACATACCATGTAGCTGGAACTAAAACAGGAAGTTAATTTGAACTATGGCTCTGCAAATATATGCAGCCACATCACTTGTCTTGTACTTCGCAATGTGTGTATTTTTATTACAGGCCAGAAGAAGTAGTGCTTTGGTGGTATCATTTTTTCTTTTGTGTCTTAAAGCTTGATACAAATTATTATGTCCAACAAAACTACTAATTGTCAGCTTACCTAGACCACACCAGGAGTTTAATTTTAGTCGTCGTAGGCATCATCCTTTACAGCTTGGACTAATAGCCTGTTCCAGTGTTGATGGAATTCATCCAACCATTGTTTATAGTGTCTTCCCGCACATCTCTTCCCCCCCCCTTTCATGATAGTGAAAGGGTCTTCTTGGAAATCTAATTGAATCAGTTCTCTCCATGTGTAACTGCCATTTCATTTTGTCCTGAGAGATTTCTTCATTTAAGATTTCAGTTATGCCAAGTTCCATTCTAATATTATCGTTTCTGATGAGATCTCTCCTGGTACAATCCTTTACAGCCCTCAAGAACCTTATTTCTACCCCTTTTATTCTAGGTATATCTTTTTCCTTTCTAATCCAAGTTTCACTCTGTATAGTAGGTGAAGTATGGCCAGTACGTTGTAATATTTCAGTTGCGTATCTTTTTTTTATTTTCTCCTTTAATTTTAGTAAGGAAGTTAAATTGTATTTGACAAAGTGATTAGGGGCAGGTTGTGGGCAATAATAGCAAAGAAAGGCATACTGCAATACCTCCTTAGAGCCATACAGAGTCTTTATGTGGAAAACAAAATCTTAATTGAAACAGGAAGGCAGAGCATAGCTCCTATTGTGGGCCTTATCACTTGTGGAATATGAAAAGGGTGCCCATTGTCACCTTTGCTTTTTAATTTATATATATACATGGGGTCATGCACAATTGTTATATGAACCTTCCACAAGGTAACTGGAAGTTAACTCTGCAGTTGGCACGTTATTTGCTGAAAACCAGACTATCCTGTCGAACTCTGAATGCAGCTTGCAGATGGCTGCGCACTAATTGAGTTGGATCTGCAAGGATTTCGGATTACAAACATCCACATTGAAGACAAAGGTGATGGTTTTTCTTGGAGCTCATCCCATATAAGCAAAAATTGTCATAGATTGTACAGTTCTCTAGTAAGTCAGTAATTTTGAATATCTGTACTAAATGTATCTTACATTACAAACAATGCTGTGGTGATGAAATTGCATATGTTAAACCATATGTGTGGGACCATCAGGAGAACTCTAAAATCAACGAGTAAAGAAACAGCTACCTATGTAGAGCAAGAGCTGTAGTCTATCTGGTTGGGCCTGGAACAAAGAATTTTTGTGTAATCCTTGCTGCTACTGCTCCTGATGATGATAAAGTGTATTTATGATATACACAGTTCACAGATGTTTATGATTCATGTAGTGCCTAGGTAGCGTACTTGACTAGTGTTTGAACAGTGACATACGCAGAGCCAACAACTGAATTACCCCTACTTAAAAGTATACTACATAATGACTAGAGAGGAGAGCATGTGGTAACTGTTGCTATGTTATGCAGTATCTCTCTCTCTCTCTCTCTCTCTCTCTCTCTTCCCCCCCTCATACTCCCCCCCTCTCTCTCTCTCTCTCTCTCTCTCTCTCTCTCTCTCTCTCTCTCTCTCTCTCTCTCTCTCTCACGATGACACTTGCATGCTTCCTATGTTCTCGCAGCCTTGTTGCTGCCAATATGCACTCTGTGAAAAATACAAGACTGTTATGCACATGTGTAAAATGAGTAAAAGTTTTGGTAGCTTTGCGACGAAGTGTTTATCCACTGTACATCTCATGCTGACTGTCCAAAATTGGTCATCTGGTCTGTACTACATTTTGAGTTAGATAATAATGTGTAAAGTTAGCTTGTTGTCCTAGAACCGTATTATGTACATAAACGTTGTTGAGTCAGTATATTGCTTGTCTATTTCACTAGCTGGGCTTATGTATAAATGGGTAATATTGTTTTCTTTTTGTGATTTTGTTAATGAATTTGTCACATTTTATTCATTGTTTTGTGTTTGAAATATAATTGTTACTATACTTTAAATTGTGGTGCTTTTTAAACACCAATCAGAATTTGGTAAATGTGGCATGTGCGTTGTTTCCTTAATACATTTAAGTCTTGTACTGTCATTATTCATTTGTTGCAGTGTGATTCTTTGAAAGAAAATAAAAAAATATACAGACTTCTTTGATATATAAGAAAGACAAAAAACAAGATTGAAGATAGAATGAGCCCTGCCAGCCAAAGATACTGTTGTCAGATTCATGAAATTTGTTTGTTTATTTAATTTAAGTAAGCCTGTCTTCTATTCTCATTGTTATTCTCCCATATATATACCATAGTAAAAAAAGCGAATTATTAGAAAAATTATATGAAGTATGTGAGAGTGTCTGTGCGTATGTGTGAATTCTGTTCACATTGTTAAGGACTTTTTACAAATTAAACTATATGAAATATTTTCTGTGTCTCATCTCCTTATGTTAGTTGTTCACAGTACTGTATCCCACAATTGTGTAAGGGATTTAAGTATGTTTGTAAAATCTAAGATGTTTTAACTACTTTTATTGTTAATATAAATATATATTATATAAATACGTACTTGTATTTGCCACATTTTATGACTATAACGATTGTACCCTATATGATTATTTTTGTTACGTATTGGCAGATCCAAATTGACAAGTATTCTACCTCACTGAAAGCAAACATTACAATGAGCAATAGTTCAAACAGGTTGGTTGTCATCTCCCCCTTAAGTTTTCGATTGTGTCTACCTATAACTAGTGTGTGTACAGTTTAAGGTTGTATGGTGTGATATATGATAAAGAGTGATGTTATTTAAAGATTCTCCTGTTTCTTTTTTATGATCTAATTGATATTAAATGATAAAAAATGTCTTGATGTACAATGAAGGAAATCGTGTTTTTTTTATTGTTTCCTCCTCTCCTGCATTCTTTGGCTATTATAAAGATATTCAAATCTCTGAGTGAGTATCTAAATTGGTATATTGTATTTTCTTTTTTTATTTTATATTATTTGTGTATGAAATATGTTTACATATACTTTTTTTAGTTTTGCAGAGTGAAATTTCCATAAAAAGTAACTTTCGTAGGTAATCTTTTGGTTACACTTCTCATCCTTTTTAAGTTTCTGTACGTTTATTTGAGTTTGTATGTTACACAAGTTTTTGTTTAGTATTTTGTTGAAATAATGTTTGAAGTGATAGTTAATTAAAAACTTTGTTTTTCATTACAGTGATTTTAACTTTTGTACAGTGAAAGTAATATATGTAGGTAAACAAGCTAAAAAATCCTTAATATTGCAAATGTTAATGGAGGTCATTATGAGATTTCGGTGACCCTTGTATAATTGTCAAAGATTCAGAATCACTGAAAGGAAAAATTGAACAAAAGGTATTAATAAGAGCAAAAAATCGGCATGGAGAACCATACATGACTTCCATGTTCTAAGATTTATATTTAAAATAATTTACTTGAATTAGGTGAATAAAATGCCCCTCCCCCTTAACCGATCTTCACCAAAATCAAAAGGCCTTGAGTCCTCTACAACGCAGGCACATATACAAAAAACTTATTTGATTCTGTTTGAATTTGCGACAGTTATTGTTTGTTCGCCATAGAAAACAAGACATGACAGGTGCAGAATTTTACGTTTGTGTCTATAATGTATATCTGACAAGAAGCAAAGCTAGATATGGTGACAAAACATCAAATAAGTGGATGCTTGAGTTCTGAAGAAATTTACGTATCAGCTAAAATGGTATCCCCATGTCAGGTGGGTGAAGACTATCCTCAACCTTCGTGAGGAAGGACTGTACTTTTAGATAAAATGTTTGTAGGTCGAACAAAGAGCTGGCCAAAGTGAGCTGTGATCTGATTCCTGTAATGAAATTGGACTCTCACTGCGAGTTATCGGCCGAGGGTGAATGATGTCAATAGTGTTATCAAAGTCTTTACTGCCAATACTATACTAGTCATTTTTCTTTTTTAAAATCGAGTCTCTTTCCATTTGCCTTCTGATTTCCTGAACAATGATTCTGTTCACCTGTATAATTATAAATTTCTCAGCAAAACATTACTTCCTTAATACGTTTGTGTCTTCTGTTTGATCCATGTCATAACGCTATATTCCACACAAGCTAGTAAATACCTAGCCATCAGGGAGGTCAAAATATTTTTCAGGAGGGGCAAACAATTTTCGAGAGGAGAAAAATATTTATATATTTTTCATATGCACATGTATGTAATTCTTATATCATAATAGAAATAAGTACACCGATTGTATTAATTTATTAAAACATTTATTGCTTCAAAATATGCATAAAATTAATGGCTTGTAAAAGTTAATGTTTGATCTCCATTAAGTAGTGCACAAGTTTCCAAAGTTTTAATATTATGTCCGTAATCAAAACAACATTCACTGATGATGGCAGTCGATAGCACTGCCAAAACGTCTGGTTTTGTAGAAAACATTGGACCACGCCATACAACCCGAGAAGGAATTTTAACAACAAACTACTTTGTTGCCCAGAACGTAGTACACATAACATAAATAAAAATTATCCCCTCCCCCTTCAACTATCATTTCATGTATAGAAAAATACCTCCACCACCTTCAACTACCCCCCTTCATTTATAGATATTTCATCTACGTTTCTACAGTGGATTATTATGATCTTCTTTTCAGAATACTTTATTTATCAAAATTAAGTACTTCACTCTTGTTAAAAACATAAAATGTTGCAGGTAAACTACCCTTTCCCCGTAACCAATCTTCACCAAAATCAAAAGGCCTTGAGTCCTCTACAACTCGGGCACATATGCAAAAAATTATTTGATTGTTTGAATTTACAGCAGTTATCAGTTGTCATACAAAAATTACTCTTGTTAAAACAAAATGCAAGTAAACTACACCTTCCCCGTAACCGACCTTTACAAAAGCCAATAAGCCTCAAGTCCTCTACAACTCAGGCACATAAGCAAAAAAATTATTTGATTATCTTTTGAATGTGCGGCAGTTGTCGTTCGTCATAGAAAAAATTACCCTTGTTAAAACACAAAATGTTGCAGGTAAACTACCCCTTTCTCTAAACCAATCTTCACCAAAATCAATAGGCCTTGAGTCCTCTACAGTTCAGGGATGTATGCAAAAAATTATTTGATTCTGTTTGAATTTGTGGCTGTTATCGTTTGCTGTAGAAAAAATTCTAGACGCACACTTTTTGAAAAATGACTTTTCTTCATGTTTTGAGGGTAGTACAATCAGAATCAGCCCTTATCTCGAACACAATTTTTTCACCATCACCATACTTGCATTTCCTTATGGAACATGGAAAAAATATATATAGTAATGTGTTGGCTTTATTCATTTTCAGCTATGCTTCTTTCATAAGTTAGTGATGATAATTGCCACTGATAGCTGGTGCCTGCTAATTTTTATTTATTTTAAGCCTGCAAATAACAGCCTTGCAGAGATGAATATTTGTGGACATACCTACTGACTTTGTACATGACAAAATATAGTGAACTGAATACAGTACAACAAACGTTCGCAGAAGAAAATATTTCTGTGGACAGGATTTAGATTGGCTAAAAGTAGGAATACGAGCTAGAAAAACAAAGTGAAGAATTCCACAGGAACATCAAAATTTCTGTTTACTAAAGGTTTATACATACCTAAATTGGAGAAATAAGGAATGATTGTGTGAAGATCTTGTCTTGACAAATTGCAGAAAAGTCGCAGTAAGTGTATACAAATTTTCCAATAATGCAAAGAATGCCAGGTTTCTGTGTAAACTGCCACAGACAAGAACAGAATATTAACTATAGCAAATCACAAAACTCCGCTTGTGATAATGCAGAATGTGACTTTGTTGTCTATGTCTTTGCAAAGGAGTATTTTGAATATTGCTGTTCATCCCTGCATTGAAAGTATAAGTATTGAGTATCAGTGAATATAATCATTCCAAAGTTTGAGTAATTTTCCGTTTTTACAATTTGATTTAACTTATATATGGATCTTATTGTCACATTTGAAGTTGTATTATTATGTGTTTGTGATGTAAAAGGATATATATTAAAAAGAAAGATTATATCGTTACACGTAGTATAATGTTTATACAAACAAAAATATCTAAGGTCATATTTAACATAGTTGTTCAGGAAATACTGTATTGTCCCAAATATAAGAGTATATATTTTTGAAAATGTTTAACAAGAAAAAAAGCCTGCATGACCCTGAATTTTTGGAGGAGTTCTATGAAAAAGGTGATTAAATGGTCTAAATACCATACCTTAAGGTGAAACTAAATAAATATGGCTATTTTACAGTAAAGGGGAAGTTATAAGTAATAAAGTGTCATCATTTTTAGTCCTAGTCATCATCATTTTCTTCTTCTCAAAGTTCATCTTCAGCACTGCTACTGGAATCAGATTCATAACTGAAGTCCTTCCACAAAATGTCGCCCTCACTCCTGTCCATGTTATTTGAAACAGTACATTTTTTTAAACCCTTTTACAATGGATTCACTTTTGATTTTCCCGTAGTATGATTATCCACTGGGCCAGTAGCTATATGCTTGGTTTCTTCAACTTGCCTGTTGGACTCTGTGCATGGTTTCCATTGCTGATCACCGTCTTCTTCCGTAAGTGGTCCTTGAAGAGTTTATCAGCAACTACATCTATAACTTGAAGCTGAGAAGTTATTCCCCCATGGATTGTAAGAAGATCAGTTTTTTTTTTCTGCAACCAGTTTCTTTATTTTCGCAGTTGTGTGGCCACGAAAAGCATCAAGAATTAACATGACTCTGCCCTAGTAAAACACCTGGTCAACATCCCCAAACAACTATAAACCAACCTGCCATAACCTTTTCCATTTTAGTCATCCACTCCTCTTCCTATGCTCTAAAAAAATCCCAGCTGGTAACTGTTCCTTTGAAAGCATTTTTCTCTTAAAAATAATGTATGGTGGGAGTTTTTTATTATTGGCAGTCAGTGGCAGCTGGTAATGTTTTTAACTGGGGGGGGGGGGGGGGCAAAATTTTTAAGGACCCATATGTAACAAAAGTCACCAGTAGAAAGTAAATTATTGCTGTTATCATGAAATAATTGTAAAATTGAACCTTTTGCTTTACTACTAAAAGTATTGTTAATATCAAAAACCTACCTTGCAAACTACCAATATTTAAACAGTGTTTGAAACTGAAATTATTTATAACCCTACGCAGTTCACGTTCCTAAACTTAAATACTTAATAAATTATATTATTAAATGCATGCGTTACTAAATAAAATATATTTGTTCCCTACCTTGGATTAGTTTATTTGCTTGAACATGAAATCCATTCTCATCTCCTTTTGT
This sequence comes from Magicicada septendecula, assembly GCA_034769895.1. NCBI lineage: Eukaryota > Metazoa > Arthropoda > Insecta > Hemiptera > Cicadidae > Magicicada > Magicicada septendecula. Next base: position 118,241,929 of record CM068376.1, read on the forward strand.
TCGGCAAAATGGTCAGTAACTAATTCATTAAAGTTAGGATTTACTGTATTTCTAACCTTTTTTTTCTTCTATTGAACACATTCCCAGAGCACTTAGTCTGTTCTCTTTCATTGTATTACGTGTAAATGTTTAAATGTGTTTGAGAGTTGAGAAACATTGTTCACTTTCTGCTGTAGTCATAGAGGTTGTACACAAATAATTTTTAATAGTTGTACCAGTTCGGGAAAAACAGTAACTAGATTGTTTTCATATACAAAATTGAGTAGAACCAATGCGCCAGTTGCCTTTGTGAAGTCGGGCCTGCTGTATAGAACTCCCAGTTCATGTCTTAATGCAGTTTCATTTAAATTAAATTGTTTAGCAGTTGTAACTGCATTTGTGGAAAGATAAGCTGATGTTTAGAAAACAGGGCTGGTTGCAATAAAACTGCTATTGCTAAACGGTCTGAAAATGAAAAATCTGTCGTCTATGTTGGTAAAAATAGGTAATTACCTTCTGTCAACGTTTCTTAAAATCCTTTTAGGATAACTCGAGTTTCGACACCATTTGGTGTCATCATCAGATCGGATATGAATTAGGTCAAAACATTTTGATGTATATACATCTCGTCAGATATTAAAAAATTTAAAAACAACACGCAACATTATATAAATAATAAATAAACTATATCACAACAAAATAACATTACAACAATGAAAAATAAAAACAACGCGGCCGCAAACGAACCTGTACAGGAATGCCCCCACGGTAAGACTAATCAATGCCGGTTTGACCTTGGTTGAATTTTATCGATCTGATATAGCCAATTTCTCGTTCTATAAGATCGATTCTATTAAGTAAAACATTATTGGTATGTATTGCTTTTTCATTTAGGACAAGATTGTGATCCTTCTTTATGGCTTTATATATCTCGAACCTTTCAAGGGTGTCCAGCTTTGGTGACTTTTTACATTTATGTAGGATGTCTAAATTATCATTAATACTCTTTATATTATGGTTATATGAGCTCAAATGTTCTGCAAATGTAGATCTTGTTACATTTGACTTGGAGCTTGGGATATGTTCTTTATAGCGTAATTTGAAAGAACGACCTGTTTGTCCTATATAGAACTGTGTGCAATCAGAACAATTAAGTCTATATACACCAGTACCATCAAATATATCGGAGGGTATATTTTTGTTAGTAAATGTAAGTTTTTTCTCAAGTTTATTACTTGCCTTTGAGGCCAAAATAATATTATGCTTTTTTAATTGGTTTTTTAAAATATGGTATAGATTTTCACCATATCCTATAGCAATGTATTTGTTTACTTTTTCTTTGGATACATCAATATTTATTGGTTTATTTTGCTTTTTATTAATTATTCTTATCTACTATATGACTTTTGTATCCATTGGCTAATGCTATGTGTTTGATAATGTTTAGTTCATTGTTATAATCATCCGTAGATAAGGGCAAAGCCAGCAATCTATGAATCATACAGTTGAAAAAAGCCATTTTATGTGAAATAGGGTGATACGATGAGGCGTGAATAGCATGATCTGTGATTGTTGGTTTTCTGTAAATATTATAGTTAATATTATTATTTATTTTAGTTAAAGTTAAATCTAAAAAATTAATTTTATTATTCATTTCAGTCTCTAATGTGAATTGTAAATTATTTGTAATAGTATTCATATATTTTTTAAGCATTTCTAGTTGTCTGCAATTGCCATTGTAAATCATTATTGTGTCATCCACATATCGTCGGTAAAATAAAATTTTTGTATAATGTTTGTTTTTAGTCGATAAAATTTCGTTTGTTTCAATATGATTTAGGTAAATTTCAGCCAGGATGCCTGACAATGGGGATCCCATAGCCAAACCATCCTGTTGTAACATTCAATAAAAATTATAGCTTGAAAAACAGTTTAGAACTGGTCGAACTTACAAAAACTATTACAATCGAGCCGAGACACACTCTCGCCTCATTCGACATAGTAAATCTATACACGAACATACCTATTACCGAAACGTTAGAAATAGCTAAAAATTTATTACTATCTAAATCCACATTAAATCATGAAACAGTTGATGAGTTAATCAATTTAACAAAAGTAATATTAGAACAAAATTATTTTACTTTCGACAACAAATATTATTTACAACAGGATGGTTTGGCTATGGGATCCCCATTGTCAGGCATCCTGGCTGAAATTTACCTAAATCATATTGAAACAAACGAAATTTTATCGACTAAAAACAAACATTATACAAAAATTTTATTTTACCGACGATATGTGGATGACACAATAATGATTTACAATGGCAATTGCAGACAACTAGAAATGCTTAAAAAATATATGAATACTATTACAAATAATTTACAATTCACATTAGAGACTGAAATGAATAATAAAATTAATTTTTTAGATTTAACTTTAACTAAAATAAATAATAATATTAACTATAATATTTACAGAAAACCAACAATCACAGATCATGCTATTCACGCCTCATCGTATCACCCTATTTCACATAAAATGGCTTTTTTCAACTGTATGATTCATAGATTGCTGGCTTTGCCCTTATCTACGGATGATTATAACAATGAACTAAACATTATCAAACACATAGCATTAGCCAATGGATACAAAAGTCATATAGTAGATAGAATAATTAATAAAAAGCAAAATAAACCAATAAATATTGATGTATCCAAAGAAAAAGTAAACAAATACATTGCTATAGGATATGGTGAAAATCTATACCATATTTTAAAAAACCAATTAAAAAAGCATAATATTACTTTGGCCTCAAAGGCAAGTAATAAACTTGAGAAAAAACTTACATTTACTAACAAAAATATACCCTCCGATATATTTGATGGTACTGGTGTATATAGACTTAATTGTTCTGATTGCACACAGTTCTATATAGGACAAACAGGTCGTTCTTTCAAATTACGCTATAAAGAACATATCCCAAGCTCCAAGTCAAATGTAACAAGATCTACATTTGCAGAACATTTGAGCTCATATAACCATAATATAAAGAGTATTAATGATAATTTAGACATCCTACATAAATGTAAAAAGTCACCAAAGCTGGACACCCTTGAAAGGTTCGAGATATATAAAGCCATAAAGAAGGATCACAATCTTGTCCTAAATGAAAAAGCAATACATACCAATAATGTTTTACTTAATAGAATCGATCTTATAGAACGAGAAATTGGCTATATCAGATCGATAAAATTCAACCAAGGTCAAACCGGCATTGATTAGTCTTACCGTGGGGGCGTTCCTGTACAGGTTCGTTTGCGGCCGCGTTGTTTTTATTTTTCATTGTTGTAATGTTATTTTGTTGTGATATAGTTTATTTATTATTTATATAATGTTGCGTGTTGTTTTTAAATTTTTTAATATCTGACGAGATGTATATACATCAAAATGTTTTGACCTAATTCATATCCGATCTGATGATGACACCAAATGGTGTCGAAACTCGAGTTATCCTAAAAGGATTTTAAGAAACGTTGACAGAAGGTAATTACCTATTTTTATAGTCTTAATCGTTTCTGGAGGCAAGAAAAATGTTTAAATATGTTGGTAACTATTATGTCACAAACTTCTTTAGCTCCAGTCTTCTTGTTTTCATCAAAACGTGACCTTTTTGGATTTTGAGATGATATGTTGCAGACAGACTGGCATCAAAATCAATAATCTCTGACATTTTGAATGTGTGACTTGAATGAGGCAACATACTGGTGTGTTTTAATACTGTCAATTTCTACTTGCTGTAATTGATTAAACAAAATGTCACAGGCTGGCATAATTTTGTTGAAAAATGTTAACAAAAAATTATCATCATTATTTAATATGTTTCTCAGTCCTAATGCTTTCTGAACAGTGGACTTGTCACTATCGTCATCATCTATTATTTTTTCAAGAGCAGCGGAAATGTCATTTTTATGAATAAATACTGTTGTCACATAACGGGATTTAAAATTCCACCTGGTATTAGAACATTTTGGGAGACGTTTCTTTACTACTTCATCAAGTATGGCAGTTCGCTTGGAAGATCTTGAAAAAAATGTTGTAAAGCCATCTAAATTACAGAAAAATATTTTTACTTGCTTGTTTTGTGATGCAGCACGCTCAATAATTAAGTTTAGTTGATGGGCATAGCAGTGTATATACTGGGCATTCTTGTACATGGCTTTAACTTTTGCTTGAACGCCGTTATGTGTTCCATTCATTACTGCTGCCCTATCGTAACTTTGTGCAATAATTTTACTAGGCATCTTATCAAGTTCTAATTTTGCTAATTCTTCAAAAATGGTATTACTAATACCAGTGGCGGCTCGTCCATAAGGGCTGCAGCCCTCCCTACAATTTTTAAGGAAAACTAATTACCGTATTTAAATAACTTTTTATTTAGGAAATTATGAATTCTTCAAAGATTCGCCAGCATAAGAAATACATTTTTATATTCGCGTTCAGCCACAACTGATGGTCGTGTACAATAGATAGATGCATGAACGGGCTGCGCCCTACTTAGACAAGTGCGTGTTGCGTGTGGGCTTGAGGCATGTGGTGGGAGAACGCTTCGTTACCAAGCCAAGTTTGGGCTGCAGTCAGTCCAGCCCGAGGCTGCCGAGAAGTCGAACGTGTGCGTGCAAATCTTTTGCTGACGGCATGTTCCGTGTTTGTAGACTGTGCTAATTTCTACCGTTGCAGTTTTAAAACAAATATGAATAAAAATAGTGTTTTATATTTGCAAAACAAATTTTTCATCGTTAGCATTAGCAGAGAAGAATGAAATTAAGAATTTACGTCGCGAGACTTCTGATTTATTAATTTCTCAGTCATTGTCAAGCAGAAATCAGACTTATTGTAGGAAATTTAATGTGTCCATTTATTCCAAACATAAGTGGTTGTGTGGCTGTCCTGAAAAGAATGCATTATTTTGCTTTCCTTGTTTATTATTTGGAGGTGATGCAACTTGGACAAAGGTTGGAGTGAATGATTTAAAACATTTAGGCAAGAAAGTAAAAAAACATGAAGATTCAACAAAACATATGAAGAATGTAATTGATTTAGCTATGTTAGGAAAAGTAAACATTGGACATCAGTTAAGTGATGCTTACAAACAACAAACAATGAAAAAGTGAGACAAAATTGAGAAATTCTCTCGAAAATTTTTGACTGCCTCAAGTTTGCGGAAAATTTGAGCTTCCGTTACATGGTCACGATGAAACTTCACAGTCATCGAATCCTGGTATATTTCGAGGATTGTTAGAATTTGCTGAAAAGTTAGATGAGTCTCTTAAAAGTCATTTTATGAAGTCAACATTGTTTAAGGGAACGTCTAAGACAATTCAGAATGAACTTCTAGACTGTATCCTCGAGGTGTGTTGTGATGAAATACGTGCTGAAATTAAACAATCTAAATTTTTATCAGTAATGTCAGATGATACATCAGATGTGTCAGGTCTTGCGCAACAAGTTACTGTTTTTCGTTATGAACTGAGCGGAATTGTGCATGAAAGATTCTGGGGATTTTTTAATCCAAAATGCTGAAGTGTTAGCAGAATGCATTTTAGAACAGGTAAATATAATCCTGAATGGCAAGAGTGACAAACTTATAGCTCAGACTTACGACGGAGCCCCCGTTTTTAGTGGCGAGAAGGGAGGTGTGCATAAAATAATTCAAAAGTCACACAAATTGCACATTTTGTGCACTGTTATGCGCATCAGTTAAATTTAATTTTAGAAAAGGCAGCATCAAAAAACTCGCAAGCTCGTCTTTTTTCAGTAGTCTTGCCGCTATACCTGCATTTTTTCAAAGTCACCCTCATGATTGTGTATTTTAGACAGTATTGCTAAACGAATACCTCGAGTATCAAACACAACATGGAATTTTAAAAGCCGGTTGGTGAACACCGTTTTCGAAAACAAGGAAAGTCTAATAGTATGCTTTGAGAAACTTCAAATTGACCGAAATCATTCCACTGTCCAAGCGGCTGCAGGTATTCTCCGTATGCTGAATGACCAGGACTTCAACTTTTGGCTAGAATTTTCTCATCACATCATGTCTCGTGTGGATATTTAATATAACCAGTTGCAGCATCATAATGCAAACTCTAGTAGTATCTATAATGCAGTAAATAAATTTCTTGAGGTGATCATGAATGAAAGAAATAGACTTCCTTCTGTTACTGACCAACAAGAAGACACTCCACTCATGAAGAAAAGGAAAACGTTATCGCATAATCTTGTTTCTGCAAAGGAGGTGTGTGATATTATTTGTTATCAGATAAAAGAGAGATTTTCTTTTAATAACCATCTGTCAGCAGCAAAACTTAAATTTATCCCTCTCCAAAGACAATATAAGTTCTTCACCCGAATTTGCTGAAACTATTGAAGCTTACCCTTTCTTGTGTAAAGGACGTTTGGAAACTGAACTATCTGTTTTGTACGAGAGGCAAGAATTCCACAGTAATTCAGAGGTTATGAAAACTTCATCCAAAATCATGTTGGATACAGGAATTTCCGAGTCCTGCACTGAAGTGTTCACTCTCCTCCAAATAATTCTAACTACTCCCATGACTACTGCTGAGCCCGAGAGGTGCTTCTCCACGGTGAAAAGGGTTAAGAGTTTCTTAAGATGTAAAATGACACAAGAGCGTCTTGCTGATTTAGCAATGTTAAGGATAGAAAAAGAAATGATTGAAAAAATTATTAATTTTAATGACAAAGTTATCAATAAGTTTTCCAGTTGCAAAGAAAGGAGAATGAACTTCATGTTTAAATAAAATTGTGAAAGAAACAGCGAGTTATTTCTAATTTTATTTAAGAACATAACTCACTATTACATTTTCATTTGAAAATTTTAACGTCTGTAAGGTTAATGTGTAAATTAAAAATTATAATTTGTTTGCATTTTGACGTGTAGGCCTTAGTATTTAAACTTGGTGTTTGGAACTTAAATCATAATTAGTCTAATCATAATCATAAATATCATCACCAACAAAGAGGATTGGACCAATGTTTTGTCACAGCTTCAGCTTCAATACAGGTAAAATACGTAGTAATAGTATATAAATTTCACAAATATATGATAATGGTAAATGTTGAAAGTTGAAAATTGTAGTGCAGCCCCACCAAACTAAAATCTCACCAGCCGCCACTGACTAATACCTTCAGCAGAGTGATCTTGTGGACTGACAAAACTGATAAATCTCTCATGTAATTATCCAATCAATTCATACCTCACAACTAACACCATTTGTGACAGAGTGGCACAATCGTGGTTTCATCTGCTTCAATTGAAATGTAGTCAGTTTCATTTATTTCTTTTTTTATTAGTCCAATCCACACTGCATAAATAGAATCCAAAATTTCATTTTGAATTGTTTTAGAAAGACCAACGAAAACCCTATTGTTTGTTTTTTCAATATGCTCTCTTAAGGAGCTATCTAGGCCTGCCATTAAATTTACTAAGCCCCTAAAAATACCTGGATTCTCAGATGTTTTTGTTTCATCATGTCCCCTTAAAGCTAGTTCAAATATTGCACAAAACTTTACACAGTCAATTAACTTACTTAGGATGTACCTGTTCTCAGAGACTTCTTCATTATGCTGTTTAAGTTTTAATCTATATGCACTATCAAGGGCGGATTAACGTATCGTGGTGCCCTAGGCTAATTATATTTTAGCGCCCCCCTCACCTCCCATGGGCTACTCTTACGTTTATTTCCAAGGGGCTGAATGAACTTTTAAACACCCTACAATATATTTCTTAGTTAGGAATATTTCAAATATCTTACTCTTTTTGGAAATAGTCTCAAGAATTGAAAACTGAATCTATTTTTCAGAGATTGTTTTAGAGTTACACCTTCAACCATTTGTAGTTTGCATGGCTTTTTAGGCTAAGGAAAAAATTAACTAAGTAGTTACAGAATTATAACAGTTTTATTAAGGGTACATTTAACATCATTTACACAAAGAAGACAATCAGTTAAATATCTTGTGGATTTGTTAAGACTCATGTAAAGTTCAAGCTAGATTCTTTTTTCTCGCTTTAGATTGAGCAAACGTTTTAATCACTTCACTGAAATCAAGTCCTTGCAGAAAGTCACTTTCAGTGAACAAGAGGGCTAGACTTGGAAAGCACTTCTATTATTTATGTACAGTTTTACCATAATTTCTCGCAAATAGGCGGCTGTGTTCAAAATGAACTCAAATTTTTGTCCTTGTAATTTATTACCAATTTTATATTTACCTGTAAAATCTTATTATTTTTTAGCTAAAATTTTGCACCCCCAGAAGTGCCGCTCCCTAGGCTACAGCCTAGTCAGCCTAATAGTTAATCCGCCCCTGTGCACTGTCTAACTGGCAACTAATATTGACTTTTCCTAACAATGAATATTCAGTACAATTGTTCATTTGAGTTTCACTAATTGTATGTTTTTTTAATTTTTTTCTCCCAATGTTTCAAGTCCTTAATTCCATTTTCAGTCCAGGCTGAATCACTGTTTAGGTTCATCACCAAACATACATAACAAGAAAAGGAATTCATCACCTCACATCCACATATCCAATCAGCATATAAGTAACAGTTTCTATTAAATTTTCTTTTGTAGTTCTTTTTACTTGATGCTGGCCTATCCGTTTTATAATTTTCTTGTGTGATGTCTAAATTGGGTTTTGGTGGCCCTAATTTTTTTAGTTCTATTTTCTTTTCGTAAGTAAGTGAATTTGAAATAATCAAATGTTTAATATTACTTACTGAATTCATAGCCATTTTTTTTGTTTCTAACAAATACGCACAGAACACACAGGGTCAGGCCTACACAGAATACACTGCCTAATAAAGAATAAATTATTAGACATTACGTTTACACAAAAAATACAACAAGAACACAATCAAAACTACATAAAACACAAGAGAAAATATATGCCCTTAAACAGCAACAGAGAAATTTTGAACAACGCTCCGGTTCTCTATGAAAAGAGCCGCGAAATCAGACAGCGGGCAGAGCCCCCCCTATAATGACTGCTGCTGATTTAAAAGCATAGACATGTGTACACGTCCTCTTTCCCCGCTCCCCGCAAGACCTGCCTATGCAGGGAGGACGACAGCGAAAGCGTCCGGCTGCGGGACCATGCCGAAAACATCAGGTGATCGCTATTAGTCGTCCCAAAAATATCTTTCACATAAGGATACTACACATAGTTATATTATTGACAAGTTTAATTTGCAAATTTAGTGGGAGGGCTGCGCCCTTTTGCCCTCCCTGTACGAGCCACCAATGTCGGCAGTTACTCCAAGTATCACAGTAATGTGTGATTTTTCATTGCCTGTATATCTAACTACAGTGAAACCCCTATATAGCACACCCGGATACAGCGCTGTCCACCATTTAACGCTTATTTTCTGAATTCCCATATGAGCAATGGTATAAAGTCTTCAATAAAACACTTTACTAACCCGCATTTAGTGTGATTTTTGAGACCACGTGTTTCATGTTTTGAAATACAAAAGCATGGGAAATTTGTCGGTATACGTATTGTATTCATTATTTATCTTTTGTTTATACCATTACGAGTAAACAGAACTCTGCTTGAGTATTGTTACCCAGGTATAGAAAGCTCACCCTCGGCTAAAAATAATCACCGAACTTGTTCTGATTGAATCTCTGGTAAAATTCTAGGTACCGCTAGTGGTCAACAACTGTCCATATCGCACTCCTAAATTACATCTGTTTGTTACTTTATTCAAACAGTAGTTGTAAGTGCTGTGGTAAAAGCAGTGGAATATTTCATCAAAACCAGTACTCAGTTGAAGTTTGTTGATTTATAAAGTTAAGATTTTCACAAATGTATTTTATATTATTATTTAGCAATGATAATTATTGTTTATACTGTGTAATATTTAGAGGTGAATATTAAAACTATGCATCTGTTATTTTATATAGCAGTCACGTAATTCATTTCATAAGTACATAAGGAAGCCTGTCTCCAAAATGATGCTTAAATGCTAAAATAAGTTTTACCAGCATTTACAATTCAATTTTCAGTTGTTAATTAGTACTGTTATAGACGTGTCAATTATATAAAATTATGTATTTTGTATGATTTCATCAAGGCATTCAGTTTATCTCAAGTGCAGGCAGACTATTGAAGACTGAATTTCCCTGAATGTGTAAAAGTGTTAGACTATTTATTACTTGGTAAACGTAATATTTGCAGACATAGGTACAACTGCACATTTTACTAATGATTTCTATTAACGAAACATAGATTACCATTCTGATTGACAATACTCCGTTTTTTAACTAACACAACTGCATTACCCGACACCAGTATGGTATAAGGGTATTTTGATAATAAATAAATAAACTACATTAAAATAATGGATATTTAATCATGGGTATTTTTTAAGAGCTCCTATAGCAGGTAGTTGCTGAAAATAATTTATGTCCTAGCATTCCGCTTGAGCCAGTGCCATGGTGACCTTCAGCAGTAGAAGTGTGATCTAGGTGGCAGTAGTATATTGGCTTGCCACATTTGTAAAATGTGCTGATAAGTAGCTGACAGAAACCAGAGCATGAGGTTCCCTTTTTCACTTCTGTCATTGACTGTTATGTTGTGAGAGAAGCTGCTTTTGTTCTCTCTCTCTGTCTCTCACACCAGACATGAGCGCTCGCAGGAGCATAGTTACTCTCTCCCCTTTTGTGTCTTTTGTTCTTGAATTTGATAAAAAAGACAATTTTACAACAAGCAAAAAACTAGGCATATTATTTGTTTTACATACCACTGTCTATTCAGTGCACCTAATAACCTGCCACAAAAAGCACAGAACAGGTTACAGTGAATTATTCGGATAAAATGACTCTTTACAAGACTCTATCATATGTTTTATAAATGGGGGAATGATAAAAGGGAAGACAAAACACTGTTACCATACTGTGTATTTGTTACTGCAGTGTTTGGTATCAATATGCTTAGCAAGGTAGAAAAGATACCATAGCAAGAGATATGATCTATGCTCTCAGCCAACAGCACTATTAAGAGCACAGCTTATTCTTTTGTGTTGAGCACACTAAATACTGGATTTGAAGTCATTATGTGTTTATTTCGTGTATGTTTAAAAAAGCATAAACATTTATATCAGTAATTTTGTAATTATTAAACATTCCATTAAATAAAATTGCAGTTACCGCATTGTGTGCTGCGTTAGTAATATTATCAGTTTCAGAAATGTTCAAAGCAGGAAAATGTTGACTTAGGACAGCGATGATGTTTTCAACAATCATTATGATAAAATAATAATGTGAGGAATGATGGAAGGCAGAATTAGTAGTAACAGGCTACAGCCACGCTTTCATTTTTTCAAGCAGTTTTTTGTGTAAAAAAATTGGCTGGAAAGCTCGTCGCCTACATATTTGTGTTTTTCAGTAGGATTTGGAATGTAAACTGGCAAAAACATTCATGTATGTGTACATTTTGTAATTATGAACAGGATTTTATGAAACAAGAATTCAGTTATATCATGTGCCGCGTTAGTTGTTCATCTATGTCATTTGGATAGTAATTCATTTTTGGATCCTGTCATATTAAATGAGAAAGGGGAATCTGTGCTCCTACATAATTAACTGGAAGAAAATGCAGACAAGTTTTTTGAATATAGAATATCAGTTAGTACATTTGGAATGCTTTTGTTTATTGTTAAAGATGACATCCCAAAAACAAAGTTATGGGAATATGTGCAGAAGAAAAACTCATAGTTATGTTAAGATAAGTTTTAATTTCTATATACGTTATTATTAACTCAATACCAGTTGGAAATTAAGTAAAACTCATAATTAAAAACTTTGAAAAATTCTGAACAATGAATTGCAAGACTAAATTAAAAAATGGTGTTTCATTAGGATACTGATTATCCGGACTGACCTCTGCAAGATTGAATCCAGATATTTATTAACCAGAAATTCAGATAATTGGCAATTGTAATATTTTATCTTACATACTGGTTATAATTCTTCCTTGTTTAATGGAAAATAAAGAGTTCTCTATTTCTTTTTCTGACATGCTCTCTTCAGTATGCTCAAGCAGGCAATCTTGAAGACAGGCTTATTCCTTGTACTCTAACGTGAAATCATGCGGAGTGTGGCCACTTTCATATAAGTTATCATAGCCCATTTTTTCCAACAGTTTTTTACATGAAAATCTGCAAGCGTTTATTTGTCATTCCTTTGTCAGAATGAAACATTTCTCACTTGATGAGTTTATTCACTCATTCGTATGCTTTTCTCCAGATTGTAGGCTTTTATTCATTGGCGTCCTTTCTAGATACACCCAGCACAATAACCTTGTCTTTCTAACACGTGGCCACTTGCTACACTAAATTTATGGCGTGTCAATTAGACCTGTGTAGACGACACCGACACCGGATGGCTTCGCCCATTTGTTTGTTCGCCACTCCTACGAATAACTTCATATATCAGTTGTCACCACATTCAATGACATTTACCTTAACTAGAAGAAAATTTATTTTATTATTTTTTTTATTTATTTATTTTATTTTTTTTTTTGAAATTTGGCATTATATCGGTCCCCAATTTGGATGAACTCTTTTGAATCAAAAGTGACCCCAAATTTGTGCCCTGTCGTTGAGATACAACGTCAACTATATACTTTTCGCTTTTCATGTACAGGCTCATCCTTTCCTGAACATAGTGTAGTATGTTTTGGCAATTCTGACCTACTGGAAAAAAACTGGTGCCGTCACTTTCAATGCCTTACATAACGGTCCCATCCCCTTAGTAACTAACTTTCACTTTTGCCCCTTTAAATGAATCCGTATCTGTTTTCTATTCTTATTGCTACGCTTAACATTCCTCTATGATTACAAAATTACATTTAGTCATATAATTTAAACTCTACATTTTATCTATGTTTCAATACGACTCTTTACATATATTCTTTTTTGTTGTTCTTTCCTGCACATGACACAAATATACACAGAAAATAATTAAACGTTTCATTTAATAATAGTAATAATCATCATGATAATAATATTAGTAATCCTGAAAAGTAGATTATCTCTCACCCGTACATATTTAGTACATTCGGTTTTTATGTCAAATATTACCTAACAATACATTTTTATATGTACATTCCTTGAATAGATAGTTAATTGAGAATATTATTATAGAAATATTAATTAACAAAATATTTTCTCTACATTCCTACGAATCTACAATTTAAACGTTGACATAATAATGATAGTCTAATGTACTTAATCAATTTATTGCCACAATTTTCTAATTTAAATTGCTACCGATGTTCTGTTAGCTCACAGTTTATTAGTTGACACTTCACAAACACTTCACTATTCTTTTAGATTTAAAAGCTTTTGTGATAATCGTACATTTAACATTCCTATCCGTAACCTACTAATTGTTATTACACAAGCAAAATTTTGAGACATTTATTTTATCTATGCATCTACGTTAGTAATAACTGTCAATAGTTTGGTCAACATTTGCTAATAGGCATTAATAATTGCAATTATACAATTCGTCATATTATATCTCATTATTAAGATAATTGTTATTACGTTTTTTTTTCAGTTACATTTTAGACATCACATTGATCATTTTACAATGTATACAATTTTCTTTTTATCTGGCGTCAACTAAGCCTCTGAATGATATTTCTTCAGTGGCCATACCAGGATAGTACACGTCAGGATTCGGTTTTCTTTTTTTTTCCCTTTACATTCTTCACCTTCTTCTCTGTGCCGTTTCATTTTACTGGCACTGGTTTTCATTTTAGGTTTCTGTTTAAAACCATGCGTAGAATTTAGCTGTTGCATTATCACCTTCTTCTTAACAACATACTTGCAGACTTTCTTCCTTTTTCTCTTATGTGCTAATGCAGTTCGCCCTTGATAATCATCAGAACTGTTTTTCCTCTTCTTAATCTCAGGTTTGGTTCCAAAATTTTTATGCACTTCCCCAGTCATACATATACTTTTTCTATCAGTACTGTAATACTAACTGTAGTACTCAATTTTTCCTTTTAGTTCTCTGCTTTTCTTCTGCCTCTGTGTTAGTGCTTGAGTTTTTGTTATGCTGTTTTAAATTACCACATCTGTTTACTCTGATTGGTATTTCTCTGACATTTTCTCCGTTAAGTTCAAGCGCTAATTCAACTGAATCTTCTGACTTAAAATTGACATAACCAAATCCTTTCCCATTCCAGTATGTTGATCATGCACAATTCGTAGGCTGTCAATAGGCCCACACTTTTCAAATAACTCCCATAAAGCATATTCTTCTACAGAAACTGCTAGGTTTCCAATGAATATTGCCTTTTTATCTTCATGGTCTTTTTGTGTAGCTAAATCAATCCTCATACACATTACCATTTGCTTCCAAAGCAGGATGTGCACTATTTTCATCAGTAAAACGTACATATGCATGGCTATTTGTTCTGTCTTTATGAAACTCTTTCTTAATGACAGTACGTCTTTTGGGAAGTCGTGGATCAGACACTGCAGCATACCGCGATGTTGTATTTACAACCGTACCAAACTTTCTGAAATATTTGATAATTTTCTTTTTCATAATTGTGTTTGGTAAGTTGCCAACAAACACAGTACAAGTGTCTCTATCACATTCATATCTACCATTAATAATTGTAGATCTTTTTCTTAATCTTGAGACATGACATGTAGACAATGCTTTAGTTGATGAAGATTGATACTCGGTGTCAATTTGATCCATATATTTCACCTAATTTGTTTTCTTCCATTTTTTCCGATTGTCTAGGTACATCAGCATTTACTTGGTGGGTTTGACCTTGTAGCTTCCTTCTAATTAGTTCTATCTCTTCGTCTAATTTCGTGGTGATTTGTTTACCCAATTCTTCTATATGTTTTCTTTGTTTTTCATCTCTCTCTTCATTTTGTTTTATCATTTCTTCATTATGCTTTCTTTGTTTTTCATCTCTCTCTTCATTCTTTTCG
Source organism: Magicicada septendecula (assembly GCA_034769895.1). NCBI lineage: Eukaryota > Metazoa > Arthropoda > Insecta > Hemiptera > Cicadidae > Magicicada > Magicicada septendecula. The sequence goes on from CM068376.1 coordinate 118,256,954, forward strand.
TCTATATGCTTTCTCAATTCTTCCCCCCTATTGTCTTATTAGTGTCATCAACATGTGGAGATTAATCTCGGGCGGCACTAATTCTTGTCCCCGGGCCCTGCTTTCAATATTTTCTTGGCTACTGGTTGCACTTTCCATTGCGCTACTTTCGGATTGCTCCACCCCCATCTGATTATTTACATCAAACTCTTCTGAATTTGCGTCCGTCATTGCCATTTTCGCTTTCCTCTGAGTTATCATTCAGGGACCTAGTGACTTACAACTATCTTATGCTACTTAATCCTAGACAAATTTATAACCTCACTGTCTTCACTGCCCTAGCCTAATAACATTAATTTGTCTATCAAGCCATGCGGTGCGGCGCCAAATATAAAGATTTTACGTTACATCTCTTTTTAATTAATTAAGCCCCACTTTGTTGTGGTGCCAAATATAACAATAACTTAGTTTGCCCGACGTTGTGTGCATCAAATATAATAATACATTGACTGTTTTTGTTTATCTCAGGGTTCAATTCAATAAAATTAATACTTCATTACTTTCTAGTATTTAATTTATTAACTAAACATCATTATATCTCATCATATTTCATGGTACACTTAATTATTACTATAAATACTAATTAATGCACATTTAACAAAGTTAATACTTCTTCAATCTCTAAGACTTTACTTATTACTATATTTCATTTTAATAATTGATCAACTTAAGTTTAGTACAACATTTTATATCATAATGGATTCATTTAAAATCAAGGCAATTGTAATATAGATATTTTATGAAATACTAGATTTCCTACGATTATCTCTAATGGTTCAACATGACCTTACTTATAATGAAGTCTCTAAATTAAATATTTTAAATCAATTTCTTTATTGAGTTCTTTTAGTGACAGACAAGTGGGTGTAAAATTTAGTTAGTACATAACAAAATTACTTGAGGTACGATTATCCACATCTTGTAGAGGTAGCAGGTGTGGTAAGCAACGCTTCTTGATCAGTATTTGGAGTTTTGATGAGAAGTCACCTTCAGGATCTCGAGTGGTCTGCGCGACTTCACTGTAGCACTTCACATATACAGCACATTACACAACGCGTGTTCGTATTGGATTTATTTCGAGTCTAAATTATTGTTGCTATTACTTCGGTTATTCACTGACATTCTGTAAATATATTATTTAATTTACTCGTGATATTGTTAAAGATGTATGTTACACTCGGTTTTATGGTTTGTCTAACTGATACACATGACGGTAAGTTACTGTTATTCGTTCATGACCAATTATTATACAACATTGTTCGAATTGTTAATACCGCTGTTATTTTGCGTTCCACTATCGTTTACTATAATGCGATCACAAACTCGAGCGCTAGAAAATGTTATATAGTTCATATCATATCGATATTTTCTAAGTCATTTTACGAACTCCCGTAACTTTTGTCACACCTTTTACTTCCGATCCCTTCGAAAATTTAGTAAAGGCTCCCTTTTCGCATCTCTATCGCTTGCCTATATCGAACATGAGAATTTCCCCACTAGACTTCTGGTTTCGGCGATGCCGTTTCCTAATTGGTTCTTTTTCGCACAACCTACTCCAGAGACCACCTACTTTTCCAAAGTAAGTTCTGATAGGTCTCTTGATTCCCACCAAAACTCTTCTCCCGGGTCCTTTATCCTTCGGTCAACGGCATTTCCGAATACACTGGTAATAAATCTAGCTGTCGTATCTCTTAGTCTTGACAAAGACAACCCTTCGATTTCTCTTCCAACATCTGCCTGTCCAATTAGTTACGCCTATGGTATTATCTTTTCTTGAACAAAGGCCTCGCCAACTCTCTCCGTAAGTATTTTCTTTTTTGTCTGGTTCCCAACAAAAACCTATCCTTTTATTTCCTGCGTTCCTCGGGTATGATTTATTTCCTGGTATCATAGTATTGTTCAGTCGTATCCTCTGTTGATGCGTTTCAGTCAAGGAACACCCTTCATTGTTTTCTGTCTGCTGTTGTTATGTTCGTGTCGTGTAACCTTTCATCCTTTGTCAGAACGAAACATTTCTCACTTGATGTGTTTATTCACTCATTCGTATGCTTTTCTCCGGATTGTAGGCTTTTATTCATTGGCATCCTTTCTAGATACACCCAGCACAATAACCTTGTCTTTCTAACACGTGGCCACTTGCTACACTAAATTTATGGCGTGTCAATTAGGCCTGTGTAGACGACAGCGGATGGCTTCGCCCGTTTTTTTTTTTGTTCGCCACTCCTACGAATAACTTCATATATCAGTTGTCACCATGTTCAATGACATTTACCTTAACTAGAAGAAAATTTATTTTTTTTAATTTTATTTTTTTTGACATTTGGCATTATACATGTATGTCTTTGAATTTCAGGGAATCAGATAATCTCATGTTCTGCTTGTTGGATGTCGTAGGGGATATCAGACCTAAGACAACAGTGCCAGTCTCGCATTCGGATGGTGAATGGTAGCCGATTTATTAAGGAAACATTCGAGGCTGCATTTTGGGAGCTGTCATGCTTTCAAGCAAAAAATCTGTGCCAGAATCTGGCCAAATGGTTCATGAATTCCCCTAAAAGGGGAGTGGGGAAACAGTTTTAAGTCATGCAGAAAATCCGGCCAAACAGATTCTTCAAAATCCCTGGTCGACGGAGTAGGGAGATGTCTAATATCTCACGGAAACTCTACAAACAAATTCGGCAAAACAAAATTGTTGAACTCTCCTGGTGGTTAAGGGAGAGTTAGAATAGTGTTTTGCGGACAATCTTTCACAGAACGGGGTGAAGCAGATTCAGCCATGTTCTCTGTCGCCATGAACTTGCATTATAACGTGCCTGTTGATTCATGCTACACACGTGGCATGCCTGTGCAGCTGGCGAATCATACAAAATATTGTTATGCCATTATAGAACATTCCACATGTCTCTCAGCTATCCCAGCTGTAATGTTTGTTTGTGTACGTGACACTTAACATGCGACGCAGTGTTATGTAAAATGGAACATGCTTGTACATTCGATAATGTTGTTCAACAAGCTTCTCAACTATCCCAACGGTGCATGGTTCTGCCAAGGCTGCACTGAAGTATCCTCTAGAATTTTCGATTGCTTGTTAAGGATGCATATTACGGAACCCTGCAGGACTATAAATGGCCCACACCTGCCATTTAGTTTTGAGTTATTCTCGGGCGACTTACACAGTGCGTCTTAAGTGGTGTATTAGTGAAAAGTGATTATAGTGCAGAATTCTTTATACTTGACATTATTATTTGTGTGGACAGATTTTCTCGAATTATTGTATGTGTATAATCTTGTTGAATAACTTGTTGATTTCAGACTGTTAATTGTGATAATTAAAGCTGATTTTTAGTGACTTCATTGGTGTCTTTTATTTTGTTTTCCACTGTACCATACGACAATCAGTGGGACCATCGTAACAATATGGTACACTTTTGCAGGTACAAATACTAAATTTTTATATGTTAGGTTGTGCATGTAAGACAGGTACAGTTTTTGGAACGACATTTTAAGGAAAAATTATTGTCGTATATTTGGGGCAATACGGTATTGCAAGTTTATATTTACAGAGCAATATATTTCTCTGATTGTACACTGAATATATACTGCTTGTAGTGTAGGGAAGTACATTTGTAAAGCTTTTTTTTTATATTTCTATTTTACTTTAAATTCATTTTTTATCAAGCCACCTGTATCACATTTATACCATAACAATAAGGGGCATACTTACTTACAACGCTGAATGCCCTGATTATTGTAAACATTCATAATTTTCTGTTGTCCATTGCCAAAATATTAATTCATTGTAGAATGGTCAAGTTACCGTATTTGTATTAATACATTTTTAAAATGAAACCTAAACATTTTAAATATCTTCTCAAAATGCATAGCATTTAAATAAAATCCGTTTTTCTCATAACCATAGAAAAATGTTATGTGTAAGGACCAAGTCTCAAATGAAGTAAACATCCCTGATAACGTTTTTAAAAAAAATTATGTTGAAATTATGGACAAAAATTTTCGGTGTATGTTTCAAGCACAGCTTGCAACTGTTTTCATTAACAGTTTTAAGTGAAGTACCTACATATTGAGAACATGAAGTTCTATACATGGGGTTGTTCTATGTATTCCCTTACAGTTTCTTTGTCAAGTTTCTTGACACTAAAATCATAACTATTTCTCATTCTACGCCGTATGTTTTTATAATGTTCACCATAAACACTGTTCTACTTTGTTCTCAACTACATTAAGAAAGACAAAGTATACACATTAAGTTAAGTTATTCAACAGGACTTCAGAGTTACCATCAAGAAAAAATAATTATAATAGATAGAAGCAGTACCATCAAAACTCGGTCATGTAGAACATGAATGCCAGTGGTGTTGTTAAGATCAGTAAGTAATATGAAAAGGTTTCCTAGCATTCTTTGTACTGGAGACCAGTACCAAATAGTGATTTTTGAAATAATAGGTCAAATAAAAGTAATATGTAGTCAAAAAGCATGTTTTTACTTTTTTAAAAAGTCTTTTAGTTTGAAAATATGAACATCTTTGTAAAATTGTGCAAATAAATTATTATCATGCTGTATTTGTTGTTATTCTGTGTAATTTTGTTTACCATAACTTTTTTTAAATAAAGGAAGATTAGTTGTGATTAAGGTACAACTTGTGAGTTTATGTACAAAAGATGCTTTTAAAATGTTTCCTTAAATTCAAAACCATTTTATTTATTCTTGGATTTCATAGTCATGATGTGTCCGATGATTAACTAAATATAATTATGTCACTACCGACTCGGAACACAAAATTTTTGATTGGTAAAAATGTAAAAGTTTTACCTTGTAGCCTGAACCAGTTTTTGCTTATTATAAGCTTTGTCAGAGGCTACCACTGTGAGCGCTGTCCATCTTGTTCTTGGCGACGGCATCGACTTTTGAAGGATCAATGTTGTATGAGTGGGGTGTGATATGTTCGAATAATACGTGTGATTTGAAATGTGTCTGTTCATTTAGGATGTCGTTTTTATGTGTTTTTGCGTGTTTGTATATTTCCAGTTGTTCAAGAATGTCTAGTTTTCGGCCTTTTGTGTACATGTAGAATATCCATGTTGTCGATGTTTGTGAATGTGTGGTTTGCTTCAATGAGGTGGTTTGCAAAGGTGGATTTGGTAGTGGAGTGTAGTGCCTTTGTGTGTTCAGTATATCTTTGTTTGAAGCAACGTCCTGTCTGGCCTATGTAGAATTTGTTGCAATCTGAGGAATTTAGTTTGTAAACACCAAGTAGATCAAATTTGTTTTGTGCTTTGTGTGTGTGGTTTGATAGCATGTTGTGTTCTATTTTCTTTGTAGTTTTGTATGCGATTCTGTATCCTGCCTTTTTTAATTTGTGGGCAATTTTTTCAGTGTGGTTATTGATGTATGTGAGTGTTATGAATTTGTTGTTTTCTGTCTTTATCTCTTGTTTGTTTTGTGTCTTGTGTAGGAGTTTATTGACAATTGTTCTGTTGTATCTGTTGGATTCTGCTAGATATTTTATTGTGTTTAGTTCATCTTTGTTGTCTTTTTATCTAGTGGAATGTTGTTAAGTCTATGTATCATAGTTCTGAAGGCAGATAGTTCGTGTTGTATTGGGTGATTGGAGGAGTTGTGTATTAATGTGTCAGTTGTAGTGGGTTTTCTATATATACTGAATTTGTTCTGTGTTCAAATTTTGTGATGGAGAGGTCTTGGAAGTTTATGCTATTGTCGTACTCGTATTCAGCAGTGAAGGTTATATTTTTGTGTATTTTGTTCATGTGGGTTAGTAACTGTTCGCATTGTTTTTTGTTTCCCCTGTATAGAATTATGATGTCGTCAACATTTCTGTGCCAATATAGTATTTTATGTGAGTGTTTGTCATTTTTTGTGAATATTCTTGTTTTTTCTAAGTATTGGAGAAACACCTCTGCTAATATGCTGGTTGTGGGTGAGCCCTTGGGTAAACCATCATTGTGTGTGTAAAATTTACTGTTGTATGTGAAGTAGTTTTGTTTTATGATTATGTTCAGAGTTTCTATTATTTCTATGATAAGTTCTTCTGGTGTGTTGTTCTGTTTGAGCTGTTTTGTAGGATGGTAAGACATAGGACATACAGTAATTACATTTTATTTATCTTAATACTGTACATTTCTCTGATGTTGAATGTATAGTTTAAATTAAAATTAATACAATAGTTGTATGTATATATAAGTGAAATGATAGTTGCATTAAACTTAAAATAGTTTACACATATATGTCAGTAACAAAGTTCTACAAAATATGTTTTGTTGTCGGCACATGCAGTGAACATAAGGAAGAAGCCAATTTATATTAATGTGGCTACTCCAAAGATATAATGTTGTCAATGTATGGCAGTGGTTGGAGTGGTGAGGTGTTATGCAATACCTACTTTTTTTTAAGAAAACTAAAACAACAATGTAATTTACAAGCATGCCCAATGGGCAATCACTTTTATTGTTTGCATTAAATATTGCTATATCAGCGGACTATTAATTCAAATTTCCTGCTCAAGCATGGGTGCTGCTCACCAAGTGCAACATGCAGAATGTTCCTCTGTCTTATTGCCAGCATAAAAGGGGTTTTATGCACAAAAGGGTTTTGTGGCATCAAAGCAATGACCAGCTTGCATACTTCGCTTTCTGCCATTAGTGCATTGTGTTTGTCTGCAACTTGCAAACGAAAGTCTGTTTACAACTGTCACATGTGTGAGTAGTGTTAAATTATACATTTAAAATTAATCGGTATATATGACTATATTTTATTGTAAATCTCAATTAGATTTTTATTTGTTTTTGCTTTTGTTTAATGAATTGTGTTTCTAATTTGATAGTAAATCCCTTTAACGAACTATCTTTTGAAGAATGGTGAATATAAAAAACATGGTAGATCACTACCTGACACGAATTTTGTTCAAAATATGACAGTGGATGAAATACCATTTATAAGGCTGTTAAAAAAAGAATATTATGTGAATAGTATATGGTTATACAGGTGTGAAATAAAAAATGCACTACTATAGTATTTTTCTGAGCCTTTTATTTGGAGGTAAAGACAAATGGGAACAGTCTAGTTTTCCAGACATAAATGTTCAAACGCCATTATTAAAATGCATAAGTCTTCTGCTGCTGTTATAAAAAAATTATTAAATATAATGCTTCTTGTAACTGTTAATGTTGCTGAACAGGTAAACAAATGTGTATAAAAGCAACACCTGTTTTCCGAGGCCACTGGTATATAGTAAAGTTCACAATGATTTTTATGTATATATTTAAAAGTAATAAGCAATATTAATACTAGAATTGAATAAATAAACATGTGAAATAGTTCTACAGATAATTTTTATTTTCCTGACAATTGTTTCACCAGTTATGCCAGCTTCAGAGGTTGGATTTGAACTGTCAGATTTGCAAAAATTATCAGGGAAATAAAAATCTGTAGAACTATACCAAGTGTTTATTTATTCAATTAAAGTATTAATAAAATGTTCTACCAAGTGCTGAGCAACCGTTCGATCAGTGTAAACAATATTATATCCAATACAGCTTATTCCGATTAACACCAAACATGTTACACATTATACCATTTGGGAATCTAAATGAGGCTAGCCCAGATCATGGAATGTGCAAAACAAAGTAAATTGGACATAAAACAGTTTTGCTTTTGATAATCAAAAGCTTGCAACCGTAATTGTAACCATTTTGTTAGTTAATTTGGCACGTGTGCTGAGGGTGTGTAATCACTTGTGGCTAAGGTGTTTGGTATCCAACTTATAACATGCAGTTTCCTATAGTTTGTTTTGTATGTTGTTTGTTGAAAACTTTATGTGGATTTTGGCAAATAGAAACAAGAGAAAAATGTGATTATTTCCTGTTCTTTTGCGACCAGGGAGAGGGGAGGGAAGGACTCATAGTACTAAACATAATTCTACATTGATCCTTATTTCCATATGAAGACAGGCCATAGTCGATTTAAGAAGTATACAAAAAATGATATTCTTCTTCACTGAACTTTGTAAAAAAAATTACCAAAAATGTGAACACATGATGACTGAACTAATAATTTCTACAATATTATCTATCTTTATACTTCACATATGTATGTTTCATTAAAAAGTTAATTTAGTTAGATATCTCAGGTATGCATATCACGTTAGCATTGGTTGAAATATATTTTATTCAGTATTACTGTAGAGGAACAATGCATGTCGCGAGTAGAGTTTCTTCTGGTCTCAAAATCTAAAAATTCATCCAAACATTTTTTTCTTGTGGAAGCAAATGACAGAATTTGCCAATTTCATTTTCTGTTAAAAGCTAGTGTTCATAACAGTGGGCCACGCCAATCCAGAAACCAAAACTAGAGCTTTGAACAAAATTTAGTTTTGGGACCAAACCGATTAAACTCCGGGGTATTGGGCTGTCGTCCACTCCTGTTGCTACTAATAGATGTTTCGGCCTCTCCTCTGGAGGTCATCTTCAGTGTACAACAATGATTTGCTAACTGACACGGTCTTCATCAGTTAACCACAGTACTGGGGCAAAAGAGTAGACCACAGCCCAATAGCCCAGAGTTTAGTCACTTTGTTCCCAACACTGTTGACGCTGGCCGTGAAAGCCTTAGGTATTAAAAACTGAGTACTGAACACTTTGTTCATGCTCAATTTAAAAAGTTGTGATTTTATTCATATTTTTAAACCTTTCTGATATGTCAGTTAGTTGAAACGTGTTATGAAATTGTTTCTTGAATTTCATGAAATTTCTTGAACCAACAAAGATGTACATTTTTTCGTTTGTTTGTTTACTGCTTTAATTGCTTGTTGTATGTTGCCTCTCTCTGTAGAAAAACCTGCCAATTAATGTTGTCTGAGACATCACTGTTTCTAGTAGGCAGAGGCAAATTTCTAACAATATATTTCTAGTGGCAGTTGTTATGAAAATAATTTGAAAAAAGTGTATAAAGGAAACTTTAATTTTAGTACATTTTTAAAGATGGATCATAAAGATCTGATGCTCAAGTTGTTTTACACAGTAGGTCCATGTATTAACATCATTATTTTACTAAGGAAAGCTGGGTGAAAGATGAAATAAAAATATTTTCATCTATTTATTTGGTTGTACTAGTATTTAAAATAATAAATAAACAATTTGGTATTAGAAAAAACCTCTGTTTAACTAAAATTTCCTTCATTAGTGTACAATAAAAGGCTGTATTTTTAACACATGCACATGTTAAATTGTGGTTTACCTATTACCTACCATTCTTATCTTAGTGCGTAATTCTCATTCAATTCCCATTATTTTGTAAGAAAGCAAGTTGACATGTTCAATGGTGATTTTGCTATTCACTCTTACTTCAGTTTCCTTTATTGTTCTTGATTTATTGGAAGTACTGAAATTATAAGCTAGATTCCATTTATCGCTCATGAATACCATACAGAGTCAATTGTAAACTATGTACGGATGTAAAGTAAACTGCTCAGGATGTAACAAATTCTACATAGGCCATGCAGGACGTAGCTTCAAACAGAGGTACATTGAACACACATAGGCACAACACTCCACCACAGAATCCACCTTTGCAAACCACCTCATTGAAGCAAACCACACATACGCAAACATAAAACGTAACATGGAAATTCTACATGCACACACAAAAGGCCAAAAGCTAGACACACTTGAACAACTAGAAATATACAAAAACATAAAAACAACATTCTAAACGAACAGACACAATTTAAGGCTGCTGACACATACCTCTGTGGCGCCACTCAGTCGCGTTCAGTTATTTTGCATAGTTTTAAATTGAACCCTTGCACATGAGCGACTGTGGCAGGCAGAAGCCAGTTCCCGCCACTAGTGGTAAAACGCCCCCTTAGTCCCAGAATTTTTCTTAACCCCCCTTTTTCTAACCTCCAAAAAAAAATTTTATTTATTTTTTTCTGGGAAGGCGTCACTTAATATTTAAGACTAGGCTCGTTGCCTATATGGAAATAAAATGTGATGAGCCCATAGTGACACGTCTTGCAAGAAAACACTTGATCAACAATAACAAGATTTTATTTATGCAGCTTGAATTTTAAACAATTGCTTTTACAATCATCTTATTTTGAGTTTTCCTTAATTCTTAACATCACTTCAAATCTCTCTTTAAAGCCACACGGTGGTTTAATTACAACAAGAATATTTCAAAGTATCTCCAACAATTAAATAATGACATGCCAAATTACAGAATTTATTATATTTATTATATACTTGTATTTCTGTATTTTACTTTCAAAAGAATTGTTTTTATTGCATTAGTAATGCATGACCCATTCATTAACATACGATAATTATAAGTATCTGGAGCTGACAATCCATGATCATTAGAGAATACGATAATAATTAAATTCAAAGAAAACTGATTACTTAAGTGTGTTGCAGTACTTTCATCTACCTGTTCCCCAGCACTAGGATTAATCGCATTAAAATCGAAACCAGTGATCACAGTAAACCGAGGTTGAAGTGTGTTAATTAAATATTAAAATATGTTGCTTCATTTTTATTTTAAGTTAAATAAATATAAGAATATTATAGTACAATTATAAATTGAATAGTCAAGCTGAACCGAAAAATAAATAACTAAATCAACAGGAGTTTTAAATTTAGAATATAAGAAACAAAATTGGAACGTGCAGGATCACAAGTCATATGACAGGCAGATGCAAGTACTCTCCGGGTATTACATTTTCTTAACGTCTGGATTTTGTCAATAAATGAATTTTAAATTTGGTTTTCTCTTTTGCAGTAATAGAATTAAATATTTATATTATACAATGGTAACCCTTGACTTTATGCGATTCAATACACAACTACTTATAAGTTATTCATAACACAGTCATCACTGTCCACACTTTAGCATGTCTTCACAAAACATGTTCAGTAATGTTAACTCTGAAGCATGAGTCTACTTTCTAGAAATAGGTTTCTGCGTGTGTGTTACCCGATAACCTGCGGAGTATTTCGTGTGTGAAGTTTATAAAATAAAAGGAAAGTTCCCACCTGATCTTTCGGATTGCACTAAGAATGTTCCTGCATTTTCGGTGGGGTGTGAAGAGCGATGTCGGATGGCGTGACGGCGTTGGGGCTTCTTACGCAGGCTCTGCGGATGGGCGAAGATGTAGAGTGCCCATCTCGTCGACCCCTTTCCTCCCGACTAAAGCGGGGAAACCTGTGAAAAATTTTACTTGTATATTCAATTCAGATATATACACATACCACCCCAACATTCCTTCATCAATGCACTTAGATCACACACGCCACTATAATTTCAATACCGCACATGCCGATCATTAACTCCGGTCAAAATCACCCTTCAGGCTTTTAATTTGAATTTTAAATTTCACCTTGTCACACAGAAATCATTACACTTTAAGCTTAAACAATTTTGATGGGTTACCTTGTATGTTTAACTTCACATTATGATTGACTGACGAGCACGTGGTCTCTGCTACTACATTTATAACTATTTAAATTAATAACCAGACTTCATGGAACCACAATTATAAATTCATACTTCATTTAATTCTTTTATTTTAAGCTTACACTGTCTCTAACATTATTTCTTTAACCTTTACTGTAAAATAATTTTACCACGTGCTCGTATTTTTACCGGCACGAACATGGACCGCCTGAGCCACATGCACACACTATCGTTACATTTCACACACACAAGCCCCAATTAGATTAATATTAAATATAAACCCTCAATACTGGCTCACCTGAAGCTCTTTATAGAATTATCTAGTCATAGTGGAATCACACGTTACACCGTCACAATCCAAGCCGCACCAAGTTGAAAGAGAAAAGAGGCGGATGAAGACGCTGCGCGAACTTATAAAAACTAAAACATTGCTGTCTAAATCTCGTTGTCAAGCAGACGCCACTGCCAGCCAAATGACGTCACCAATCAAGGTCGCAGAGGACGACAGAATCTCGATATCGAAAGCGGGCATCGTATCATGCAGCGATAATGCGCCGAACACACGGAAAATACAATTAAACTGGCCGTGGTGTTTACCTTTCAATATAACCACGGCACACCCTCACCCCAAAATGCCAACTTGGTTGCCGACAAAACTCAAGGCTGTTGCCAGAGTCTAGCACCCCGGTTCTCTAGACATTTACTTCCACATCACCTACTTGGCATTGCCGGGAAATCTCAGATACTTATCCGCACTTAGGAGAACAGAGGCTCAGAGTGAAAACGAAACGAGAGGCAGGAAGAAGTGGAGTGTGTACTCATGTGTGCCTGAATAGGTGTATGTGTATGAGTGTGCTGTACTGCATGCTAACTTGATCAGGGTCAGCATACAGCAACGAGAGACAGGAGGAGAAAAGAAGAAAGACGAGAATCGGGCATGCCCCAGAGCTCTGACCTCCCAAGGCCTCCCAACTCACAAACTGAGACCCCAAGAGCCAACTAACGTCCACCTCGGGACAACCCATTTGTCACCCCTCACATCTATGCCCTATGGCAGAACTTTAGTTTAGATATGTGAGTGGTCATCCTCTCGATATCCCCATCGGGATCATCCAACTTTACCGTGACCGGCGATACAAACCGAAGAATGCGGTATGGTCCCGACCAGCGATAACACAGTTTGGCGGCTCTCTTATCCGCGGCTGAGCTGATCGGGTGGCTCTGGCAGTAGACCAAATCTCCAACCTTAAAGGGATTTGGAATTCGCCCCTGATTGTATCGACTACGGAGGCGCTCGTGCGCACGAAGCACATTCTTCCTGGCCTCTTTCCACCTATCTGCCGTCCTAATGTCCGGATTACTTGGGCGAAGATCGTCTATGTTCCACAAGTTGGCCAAGGGAACCGTAGGCGAGAAACCAAACATAACCTCAAAGGGAACGGGCTTATGACTGTCATGCAAGGCCGTGTTAAACGCTAATTGCAACCACTTCAGATTCTGGTCCCAACCATTCTGCTGTTCAGCATGATAGGCAATAAGAGCTGATCGGAGATTCCGGTTAAATCTCTCCGCGTGGGACGGCTGAGGGTAGTACGGGGAAGTGGTCACATGTTTGATACCATTGGCGAAGCACATTCGCCGAAAATCGCCTGAAATAAATTGTGGTCCATTGTCAGAGACAATGATGGCCGGAAGACCGATGTGCTGAAATACATGGGTCTGTAGCGCAAGGATGGTCAATCGAGGGTTTGCCCGCCGTAAGGGCAGTAGCCAGACAAACTTAGAAAAAGCATCCACACAAACAAGCAGGTAAGAATTACCTGAATTGCTATGCGGGAAGGGTCCCACGTAGTCGATGAATAATTTCTCCATCGGTCTGCTCGCCACATCAGATGACAACAAACCCAACTTGGTGTTTTGGGCAGGCTTACTCAAGCCACAGAGATGACATGCTTTCACTCGAGTTGCTATGTCCCTATCCATGCCCTTCCAGATGAAATGTCTCCTAATACTGGAAATGGTCTTCGAAATCCCCTTATGTCCACCTACTGGGGAATTATGATAGTAACCGAAGACCATGGGCACGAGCTTGCTACGCAGTACTATCTTAGGGGCACGTCCTTTCTTCATTTGCAGCACAGGACGCCCTTGGACAAGAAGTAAGGGGCCTGTACGTTACCCTCTTTTAGATTTTGGAAGATCGGACCCAACTCTTCATCATCTAACTGATGGGGTAACACATCAGTGAAAGCTAAAGGAAAGTCTAATAGGACAGAACAGGGTTGCTCAGATTGGGCTTCACTGGGTTGGGAAAACATGCGTGACAAAGCGTCTGCAACCACATTTTGAGTTCCCCGAATGTGTTGCACCTTGATTTTAAAGGATGAGATCTTGACCACCCATCTTCCAATCTTACCCAGTTGCCGGGGATGAGCAAGAAGCCAAGAGAGAGCCTGATTGTCGGTCTCGAGCAGGAACTCAGCATGTTCCAAGAAACGCCTGAACGTATCTAGAGCGTACACCACAGCTAAACACTCTAGTTCATACACTGATGACTTCCTTCCTTGTTGGGTCAATGTCCTAGATATAAAAACCACTGGCTGCCTAGCACCATCAACAACTTGGGACAGAACCGCCCCGAGCGCAACCGAACTCGCGTCCGTTTGTAAAATAAATGGCTTCGAGAAGTCGGGCATTCTCAGCACCGGAGGGGAAATTATGGCTCCTTAAGGGTCTCGAAAGCCTTCTGGTGTTTTTCCCCTCATACAAATTTGGCGCCCTTTTTTCGGAGTACATTCAGGGGTGCCGCAATCTCCGCAGCATTCGGAATGAAGCGTTGGTAAAAGTTGACCATCCCCACAAATCTCGCGATGCCTTTGGCATCCTTTGGTGGGGGAAAGTCCCTGATTCCCTGTGTTCGCTCCACAGTGACACCTCTATGAGAAATCAGGTGGCCCAGAAAGGAAATTTGCGTCTGGGCGAACTTAACCTTTTCAGGGTTGACATGAGGCCAGCACTCCTCAACCTGCACATCATCCTTAGTTCAGATGACCCAAATGCTCCTCAGAACCCTTGCTGTACACCAGCAAGTCATCGAGATAATGAAAGATGTATTTAAACTTGACATCGTGAAAGACGGTGTCAAGTAAACGGGTGAGAGTTTGGGCCCCTACCGCTAGACCCATGGGAACCCTAGTGTATTGATAGAGGTTCCACGGAACACAGAATGCCGTGTAGGGCCTACTTTCTTTCGTCAACGGGATCTGGTGATATGCAGAGTTGAGGTCAATGATGGTAAAATACCTCGCCTCACTGAACCAATCGAACGCGGAATGAAGGTCAGGAAGGGGGACCGAATCTACCTCAATGTTGGCGTTGAGTTTGCGGTAGTCGATCACCATCCGATGTTTACCTCCAGGCTTGGGCACTAGGAACGCTGGACTGGGATAACGAACTGGAAGGTTCAATCACCCCCTGGTCTAATAATTCCTGAACCTTCTCCCTCAAGATGTTCATCTTTGGAGGGGCAAATTTATAAGGGTGGGAGCGTACCACCTTGGAGTCCGTTAAGCGGATCTTATACGCCAAGAGATGTGTGAGCACAAGGGCCGGAGTTAACACTGTGGGGAACTGCTCACACAACTGATCTAATGCGGACCGCTGGGACTGGGAGAGGTGGTCTCTAGATGTGTCGGGGCACTCAACCTCTTGGATATCTTCCCTAGTTCCCTGATATCCAAGGAAAGGGATTACAACTCCCCGATTAAATTTAAAATAACACTGGTGCTCTTTGATGTCAATGACGAGACCACTTTTACAGATGAAATCAGCACCAATAATACACTCAACTCCCAGAGCAGGAGAAACCAGAAAGCTCCACACCCAAGAAAATCCCTCAATCTTGAATTTAAAGGCAACTACCCGGGAGATGGGTAGAATTTCCTGGGATGCTGTCCAGCACACCACCGAAGACTGTTCCGACTTTTTAATTAAAACCTGTCTTTCAAGGTCCTCGCACACTCTGGATGATATGATTGATCTTGCTGATCCGGAGTCAACGAATGCTCTGAGTTGACTCCTTTTCAACTCCAACAGCAAGAAGGGGCATACAGAAGTGGGCTTGGAGATGGTTTGGAGGATCTTGATGCCCGAAGAGCTGGGACCTACAAATGTCCTGGAGGCGCGTACCTTAGAAGACCCGCGACAGGGAGGAGAAGACCTCCGACATATCTTCTCCTTGTTGCCCAGTTTCTGAATGAGAACCTTGGACGCCTTGGGGAGGGGCGTTGGACTCGACCTGACCCCGGTACAGAATCGTCTTATGTGGCCCAGTCTACCACACTTAAAACAAGTCACTTTCGGTGAGAGACGACGCCTCTTGTTGCAGGAGTTCCTAATTACAAAAGCTTCTGGACCGTGTGGTGATGGAACAATTCGTCGTCCATGCGTCTCGTACTTTAATTCATCTTTCACACCTCGATCCCGGGACTCGTCAGTCGCCTGGACATTTCTGGAAATCACACACAACCGGTCCAGGTCCGCAAACAACGTGGACGGTCCGCCAACACCAAACGGGATCTCTCTTGGGGAGTCACCCCTTCTAGAATTACTTGTATTATGTCCCTCTCGGGCAACCCCAACCTTAAAATCCGGGCAGTATTGCGTATACTATGAACAAAGTCAGCCAACGCCTCTTCGTTGGCCTGCACTCGATAGAAAAGACTAAGTCGCAACTGGTCACGTCGTCGACCGGGTATGAACGAGTCCAACACCTCCCCATGGAGAGAGTCAATATTGCCGCCACGACGTAGAGTGTTGGTGACCAGCTCAGCCAGTGAACCCCGGCAATACGGATATATAAGGGACAAGAGGACATCATCGGACAGTCCCGGGAAATCCGCTAACCGTAGGACAATGTCCAAGAAAAGCAACAACTTGCCCTCATCCTCTCCATCCACCACCGGAAGTTTCTGGAGAACGCCGGAAATAGGGTTGGGCAGTCTCTGGTAACATGCCCCCGCCAGAATTACACAATTACACGACACCTACCACAATCATACTAGCTTACAGAAGAAGAAAAACTTGATTTCCTTCAAGTGGCTTCAGGATTCCCCTAAAGCTGCGAGAGGAAAGGGGCAGTACAAAAGAGCAGAGCAAGTCTACCCCAACACAAAAACACAACCACAACACTAACCAGTTAACGGACACAACACAACATACTCAGTAACAATGAAATCATCAAAAAGCCTATATATATATTGCAACAGATCAAACTTTATTAGTCTAATAAGGATATTGTGAGTGTGTAAAAATCGATATAAGTCTATTATGGAGGAGATGAAATATTATTTATTATATACAAATATTGTTCATAAAGATGTATAATGTATTTTAAATTGTCATGTATTGATAGTATATTAAATTGTTTGTATTGTTCGATTAATATAAATCGATTTTACTTGTTTGCTGCAACGTCCTCCTCTCGTCTCGTCGGTCCCGTCTCGTCGTCCTCTTCTACAGCTTCACTCCTTCCTGGCGTCCTCTTCGTCTCGTCGTCCTCTTCTACAGCTTCACTCCTTCCTGGTGTCCTCTTCGTCCTGGCGTCCTCTTCGTCTCGTCGTTAACTTGTACAGCAAGCGGCTCCAGCGGCGATATTTCACAGAGTCTCGTAGTTATGTTTGACTGCTTCCACGATATCTTGTAGTGTCTTTAAGTTCCCTAAGCGGATATCTTAACTTACACGACACAGCACTGTATTATATTTTAAATTTTATTTAATTATTTACCCTCTCGGTTCTTATCGAAAACTTCGTTAAGAATTTCAAGGTTTATAGTTTATTTTATATAAGACATTCCTCTATTCCTTCTTGGTTCTTACCGCAAAACTTCGTTAAGAATTTGAAGGTTTATGGTTTATTTTATATAAGATATTTCTACGTTTGTAAGAGAACAACTCTCTTACCCGGGCACAACTTCCCCTAGCAACGTCGACAGACAGACTGTGTCCATCCTAGCTCTGCAACGTATGAATCTCACTGAATTTGGTGTAATTTGATAGGCCAAGCCCAAGTCACATGATTGATGGAACGACCAGATACACACATTTCATGAAAAACTTTGTATAATTTTGCATAGTCCTGCATGGAAATTATCTACAATTTTTATTACCCTATCATTGATAAGAGTTACACTTGAGTTTTGCTTTAGTTAAAAAACCATATTTCTAAAATAGCTACAAACCGTATACATATGTATACACAAATCGAAGCTATTTACTTAAATAATTCCTTGTCAAATTTTCGTGTAAATCGGTTAACTACCACTGCCGCTATAGCGATCGCAGATTATCACACCCGCACACGCGCACCAATTCATACAAAAAATACATGACAATATAGTACATCTTTTTATGAAGAGTTTGGTGTAACCTATATGCTTATCAATTTTTAAATACAAAACTTATGACTAAAAGACAAAATATTACACAAAACAAATTTAAACAAGAAAATGCTCGTCATTCATGTACTCTGATATAAACAGCATATCTTATCATCCTGTGTTCTGTTGCAGGATTAACCCCTCCACGTGTAAAAAAAAAATTTTTTATATGGAATATAAAATTTTTTTTTAAACCTAAATTGACATAATTTATTCCCAATAATCATAATCATCTAAATAATAACATAATAACTTCAAAAATCAAAATAACTGAGTAGCTTCTATCAAACAACATTTCCCCAACTGTCACTTTGACAGCCCTAATTGTAAACAAACAACCGCACATGGCTGCTTATCACGAAACATTCCTGAACACTGATAAGGATGTCAATGTCAGACGTCATTCGGCTATATCTACACTTCAACCATACATTTTTCAACATGATTACAATTATTCTTATTTTACACATAATTTTATACAATTGCATAACACACATACTCCTATATCCTGGGATATTAGATTCAATTATCCTTAATTTAATTTTTAATTTATCGCACAGACTCATGCCGCGCAACCTTTCTCGTTTTTTGATTGCTCTTCGCTTGCATTTGTTTCGGTAATTGCCGATACATTGCTTTGATTTAATTTTTAAAGGTTTATATGTAATGCCAGTTGTATTACCCAGGCTACACATAATATAATCTCCTTTGTACAATATGAACTCATTGTTTGATTGAAATTTCTCTGGTATCATCTCAAACATTATTTTCATCAAGTTTTCACAGTGATCAGTATCTAAGTGCACTTCAAAATTTTTTAATGTTTCGGATTTGTCTGGCTATGCATTCATAAAATACGAACACATATTGCTGTACAGTGAATCTCTGACTGTATAAATACCACCTGCATTACATTTCATATGTGGTTGAAAACACTCAGACAGTCCTGATCTTCTGTCAGAATTAACCTTACCTGTGTGCTTTTCCTCAAATGCACCAGCTTCAGGAACAAAACTACTTTGTTTACCCAAGTATTCATCAAATACCTTATTTACATATTCATTTTTACAACTGTATGGACTTCTCAAGTGTTTATACATTTCATTACTGACTGATAAAACATTACCAGAATGGATCTGTATCTTACAGACAGGGAACAGCAAATAACATTTATTGTTTTTAAATACTCCACCGTTTACCCGTTGATCATACCAATCTGGATAGATGTTAACCAACACTGTGATAAGGTTTTCCCTATTTCTCTTTTCATATTTATTTAAAATATTATTTGATTGTTTTCGTTGATCAGCTGTTATCTCCTTATCGGGCGCTCCACCCTTAGCTGCTATCTTATCTATGCGATTACCAGCTGGTTTCTGTATGTCGACGGGACTACATCGGTCGACCGCATTGTCACATTCACTTTCCTGCCTAAGAGAATAATTCAACTTAATTTTGGCTTCACATTCCCTGCTGTGAGATTTATTCCTTTCTAAGGCGGTCTCACTACTACTACAAATTAATTCTAATTTATCAGCTATACGTTTTTCGGTTGACTATAATAGTTGTTTACTTTGTTTAGCCTGGTCCTGAACGGCTGTATAAATTTTTTTATTCTCATCATGAAGTGATTGTAGCGACTTATTTTGCTTCACCGCTTCGTCTCTACTAACCTTATTTTCTTCTGAGAGCTTTTGTATATTAGCTAGGATTGCCGCTAATGTATTTTGTAATTCTTGTGATTCGGCCATAGTAGGGGTATTATGAGAGTTCTATCGCGGAAGTGACGTCATCCCCGCCCCGCCCTCCACCACCGCCCATTTTGGCGGGAAATTTGAAAATGGTGGTGGTGGGGGTGGGGGTGGGTGTTGACTTCCGGTGTGGGTGTAGAGGTGGGGGTAATGGTGTGTTGTGGTTGGTCTTCGGCTGTGTGGTGGTGGTTGTTGTCGTCGTTGATTGGTGTATGGGGCGGGGCGCCGCGGGGATGTTGATTGGTCGTCGTCCATGTTGGAAAATGGCGACGTTATCGGTTAGTGCTGGAAAATTGCGCCGTTGTCGAGTTGTGCGGTGTGTGCTGGTTAATCGTCGGCACGGCGGCGGCGGCCATGTTGGAAAATCATCGACTGCATGAGTTGGGATTTGTGTGTGCTGGTTAAGCGTCGTCATGGCCAGGCCTCGGCTTGGCCGCGGCTCGGCCGTAGATTGGTCGACGTGTGTCGGCCGCATGTGTTTAGATTTGAGTTGTCGGGTGTTTGGTGGTTAAGCGTCGTCATGGCCGGTCCTCGGCTCGGCCGTAGATCGTTCGACGTCGACCGTGCGTGTATAGGTTGACACGCACACAATGTCTTGTGTTGTTCATCACCGAAGCGCTGCGTTCGGTTAAGCGTCGGCCATGTTGCCGCACGTGTATAGGTTTGTAATGTCTTGTGTGTATAATTGAAAATCACTTCACTTGTAAAAATTGTGTAACACATATCATGCATGGAAAAAGATAGTTGAAAATAAACACTTAAGCTTTGAAAAAAATGTACATGTATATTGTAAAAAAATAAATAGAATAATATATACAACAAAATATATACATTGCACACACACAAAAATTGAAACGAATATATATATATACAATAAATATGTACATATCAATAATAATATATACAAGAAGTATATACAAATATAAATACAATATACAACAAATAAATACATTGCAAAAAAATGTAAGATAAATTAAAACATATATACAATAAAAATTGTTGTGCACAGCCATCTGTAACAGAAAAAATATAAACAATATTAGTGAAATATGGTTAATACGAGTAGGTTGGATTAAAATAACGTTTATGAGCACTGTAACATACCTCAAATATGCATACGCGCATAGAAGGTCCGCGTCGGCTTGCCGAATGCATATAGCCGACAATGCGGACATCTAGGTGGAGCCCCCTCCAACGCCACCGTCTGAAACCAGTTCAGGATGCATCGATAGTGATAGGCGTGTCCACACGCCAAACCGAGAAGCCTCTGTCCGTCGGTGTAATCATCCATACATATACTGCATGATGTATGGGGCACTATACCCTGGACAGGACAGAGTTCTCCTCGGTGCCAACACCACGTCGGTAAATTCCTGCGCATAAGGAGCCTCATCGTCGTTGGCTCGCCGTGCATCCTGGGTTCGACGGTTTCAAGAATATCAAAGAAGACCGGTGCGTCTTCTGGAGGAAGCCTTATACGGGGATCTCTTTGCAACTGCAGTGGCAGAAGGTGCATCTGTTGAGGCTGTGGTTGAGGCTGAGGTTGCGGTTGTGGCTGCGGCTGAGGTTGCGGTTGTGGCTGCGGTTGCGGCTGAGGCTGCGGCTGAGGTTGCTGCTGAGGCTGCCGTTGTGGCTGTGGTTGCGGCTGAGGCTGCGGCTGAGGTTGTGGTTGAGGCTGTGGTTGAGGCGGTGATGGTGACTGTGGATGCTGCGGCTGAGGCTGTGGTTGAGGCGGTGGTGGTGACTGCGGTGGTGTAAGTGGCAGCGGTGTTCTAGACTGTGCCGGTTGAGGCACCGACTGTGATTGCGGCTGAATGTCACTGAGGACAAAAAAAATAGACATAAAAATCATGTACAGTCGTGAAAAAAAGAAAGTATGTTCGCATAAGAAGAAGACTTACATAGTTACATCGATAACCGGCAGCGATGCTGTCGATGACTCGTAATCTTCATCGCTATCATCGATGTCGTCTTCGCTGTCATCGATGTAATCCATTGAATCATCGTTCAACACCACCGTTGAGATATCACTGTTACCATCGCACTCCATTATGTCTTCATTATTGCTGAAAAACAAAGTACAAATTTAATACCAGATGTAAACGCAATAGTAAAAGTGAATGTTAATGAAAACGAACGTACCGACTCGTGCCGGGTTGTGGAGATGGGGTCCGGGGCCGCAGCAGGTAGACCCCTCTCAGCACAGGATCTAGTCCGTCAGCATCGCTAAAAAGAAAAGAATAAATTGAACATCTGATGTAAACGTGATAGTACAAGAGATTGTTAATGAAAACGAACGTACCGACTCGTGCTGGGTTGTGGAGATCTGGGTGGACCTGCAGCAGCAGATGGTTCGTCAGCATCACTGAAAAAAAAGTATAAATTGAACACCAGAGGTAAACGCAATAGTACAAGAGATTGTTAATGAAAACGGACTTACCGACTTAGACGTGCGAGCTCCATTATAGCACGCTGTAACCGCTGCGTAATATGCGGAGATATGGGGGGACCCGTAGCAGCAGCAGGTGGAGGTGGACCATCAGCATCACTGAAAAAAAAGTATAAATTTAAAACAGGAGGTAAACGCAATAGTTCAAGAGAATGTTAATGAAAACGGACTTACCGACTCGAGCTGAGTTGTGGAGAAATGCTCCCCAGCAGTGCACGACGTAACCGTTGTGAACTATAAAAAAAAACAGTAAGTCAGTCGAATGGAATATTCTGTTTGTACACATTAAATAAAGAAAAAAAATATTGTATTTACCGTCGTACTCGTTGCTCCTCCGGCAGTCGTTTCTCCACTTTGTTATTGTTGTTGTTCATTCTGTAAAACGTAATGAAAGTTGTAAAATAATTAGGTAAAGAACATAATGAAGTATGTGTGTGTGTGTGTGTGTGTGTGTAATGCTGAACATCAACGTAAGTACTTACATGCAAGATGTAAAACAAACTGTATCGACAAAACAAAAGACTTATATATATATGAATATTCTCGACGGGAGTCTGCTACAGACAGAGTCCCCCCACCACCATCACACACGCTGCGAGGTCAGACAACATCTTGTTTAAAATTAAACGCATATTCCCCCTCCCTCGCAAAGCTCTCGTCGATTAAATCACCAAAGACTGGCGTCCTGTTTCACAAGGTTAAACAAATTTATGTACACATGAATAAGACCCCTCACCATCACAACGTTCACACGCAACGATAACATATGGGTAGTCAGCATCTTGATGTAAGTGAATAAAAAACAATAACTGCACGTGTACATAGCGTGTGAATGTCTCAGCGGGAATCGATTACATCCTGTATCACAAATTAACTGTTGCAGTCTAGTCGCCTACCCCCCTACCCAGTGATGCTTTATCGAATATAGTACTTTTTATACATGAAATACGAGTTTATTCTTACCGTTAGTTACTGGTTGGTAACTCGCGTTAGGACCAGCAGCGTCGTCGGATAGCGCACGTTTACGCGTTCTGAAGTGTCCGTACGCAAGTGTAGTTACACCGTCGTCCAAGTACGTACCTATTATCGTCATAAGGTGACAGGGAAAGTTTTGTTACACGTTGCGTGTACAGCTTATGACGATCGCTTCGTATACACTCGGCAGAGGTGAAAACCGTACGACTGTCGAAAAGACACTCGCTGTACAAGCGATGTCGTAACCTTTTTTTTATTGCTGTCCTTGGTACACCTTTCGCCACCTTTTTGTCGGTGCAGTTGGACAACAGGAGCGAGTAACATTTTGCTCTGAGTCCGACAAATTCCCTGATGGGTTTCCCATTGGTCTCATCCTTGAACTTCCCCACGACTTTTTTGTTGTCGTCGCAATGACAAGGATGATCCGCGGGTTAGTCCGACGTGTCGAAAAGGTGGAGATCCTCTTTCATATCCCTGTACACGTCGTCAGTCTGTATGCTGTAAAGCAAACTGTCCGTGTCAGTCATTAGTAATGTCAATCGTTGACCGTACTTGGCGACAGCGTACCGATAATGAAAATCGTACATTATCAATTTACTGACATCGAGTACTGTGAAGCCGACGTACACCGGACGGCAAAGGAATATCGTTCTGTTTCGTAAGGCCAGTCCGACCAAGTCATCGGTGTAACGGATCATACGCTTTAGCCGTGGATTGGAAACCAGTTTCTGCAGCCGTCGTTTGGTAGAGACTAGTTGGAAGTCTATTCGTTTACTCACGTTCTCCAGCGATTTGCCATAGACAGCGTTGACCTTCAGTTTGAAAAAATCCTTTTCAAAACTGTTGGTGGCTGCTGCTCTCTTTTGCGTGTTGAAATCGATAAACGGTTTCAACCACGCTCTGTGTTTAAAACTCAACACCCTATGGATCGCTTTCAATTCTAAACCAAGGCTCAGATAAAACTTTAAATTTCGAAAATGGAGAACGTATTTTTGCTTGTCGTCCAAAGTTGTCAGCAACTTGGGAACGGACGACGAAGGCGTTTCCGATCCGCTATACCCTTTTGTATAGTGTAGTCGCGTGTGCAGTCGTCGAGAGTACGGTGAAAGTATGTCGGGATTGACGCAGGAACGGACGGGGGCCAGCGGATAATCGGAGTGAAGGTCATGAAGTTTAGATGGATAGTGTAGGTCGACCTCAAGTATGTAGCCCATGTCACTGTCATCACTCAGAGTACGTACGTCTAGTGAGTCGATCTCGTTACGATTGAGCCATCTAAAGTCGCCGTAAGGGAGCGGCTGTGACATGGCTGCACCGTAAAGGTTGTTGCAGTCGGTGTACAATATGAAAGAGGTCGGCTTTGAAGCATCATACTGATCAGCGATTAGCGGGTTGTTGGCCTTGGCATAGCGGTTGGGTACCAGGCTAACCACCGCGAATGGCCGATTCAATAAAGAGATGCTGATCTATATCCGTCAACAGTTCCAGTCGCACTCCGGTCATCTTTAACATCGCGTGCCAAGCGACGCCAGGAAGCGAGTAAAGATGAGCCGGATCGATCTGGTAGTACCGCATGACCATCTCACGGAACGCCTCGAAGACGTCGGCCAGCAACAGTACGTCTGTTTTAAGATACATATCATCGCCCAGCGTACGGATTCCGAAAGTCCGCCACACGTTCTGAGCGTGTGCGTAATCTTCGTCCGACACGGGCGATTCACTCAGCCTGTTGAAAAAGTGTTCGCGTGCGGGCAGACGTGTTTCTTCGAACTTCTCGCTACCCGTCATGTAATCGTAAGGGTACACCCCCTTACGTAAGAGTACCTCGAGGTGTTCTTCGAAACATTGCTTCGTTAAAGCGAAATCCGCTCCGCTCGCGCGCAAGTTTCCAACAAGTGTGTCCAAGGACGTGTTGAGAAATTGAAGCGTGTCTACGAAACGCAGGGCACCCAACGTGACCGATACGAAGCGTTCACTAGTGGTAGCGATACAAGTGAGATTTTCATCGTTGTATTTACACAACCCTTGTATCAAGTGATGTGCGTCGTAACCTCGTAAGTTATGGAAAAAGACGGGAATATGTTGGACAGTCTTGCAGTTGAGGTTACATACGTTGTGAGCTGCGCCAAGGTATCGTCCATTCAGATGACAATGGTTGCGCACCTTGTCGTCATCGGTCAGTGGTTTTTCACAGAGATGGCATACGACGGCATTCGTGAAAGATAATACGTCACTATCACTCATAGTCATGGGGACATTGGTACGCATGATCGTGTAGAGTTCACGCTCTTCAACGATTTGTCTATCGAGAAAGGTTTCTATCACGTTCTCACCGCGATAAACGACCTGAGGTTTGAAAATATTACGTTCTTGGTCGACTATGAGGTAGGAGAAACCTGAAGGAAGATGTAACGACTCCGTTGTGGTGGACGATGTGTGCGGAGGAGCGTCGCAACGATGACAAGGCACAATGAACGATTCAAAGTCTGCATATATAGCGAAAGAGACTTTTTGACAGTAAGTGTAATTTCTGAAGTATATAACCTTCTCCTTCTCTTTCGTTGGTAAACGAATTCTCTGTTCGCCGTACGGTGAACAATGGGGGACGTGTTCGGTAAGGAGTCGTTCTTCGCAGAACCTGTGCAGGCAGTAATTACAATAGAAAGAACGGCCGTTGTGTTTGGTTAGTGAAGAGAATAAGCGACTTGTATTTTTTATTAAACAGTAATGTTTTCGATCGACAGTGGTAAGAAGTAATAGAATAACGTGATGTTGTCTGCCGTTGGAAGCTGTTATTCTTAACGGGTAAATTTCATTTTCTTCGTAATCGAAAACATTTATGGAAACATCAGTATTGTCTCGTTCAAACTTCACAATGTCGCATAGACGGGTGGGATAAGTTATACCAGAAGTGATGATACTGTGGAAATGTGATTTGTATTTGGATACACGCTCGCTGTCTCTGTGTTGTGGAAACAGTGCGGCCAACACCGACCATACGAAACACATTTGATCGCCTGTATTGTTCACGTTGATGATGGATTTAGTACGAGATAATTCGGGGGGTGTACGGATGAAACTGGAGGCGGCCAGCGGTTGGTACCGTGAGAGAACGAGTTCTAAGGAGACGATGTGGTCCAACGCCCAACCGCTACCCTCGCGAGTGAATTTATAAATTGACTCGATGATTTTGTCGTACGAAGCTTCTAAACGATCGGGCAATACGTCTTGGTCACCAATCAGCGTCGTATGACATCGTCCGTGAAAATAGGCTTCAGTCGTCACTTCTTCGTCCTCGTCAGTGTCAGCGTTTACGATGTACTTGACAAATCTCGCTTTAACCGTTATATGCCACTTTATACTAAGCAAACGTCTCAGTTCGTTTAGAATGTCCGTACATAACGTATCGTGCATTTCATCAATAAAGGTTATGACATCGTTGACACATTCTTCGTCCTCCGTAACCGGTGTGTAAACGTATGAGACCAACGCGCCACGCAACGAATTGTTTACATTCAACAGAAAAAGACTGCATTGTTGGCACTATCACAACAACAACAACAAAAAACGTGAAACTACAATTACTTGCACGCTTGAGCAACAATGAAAGACTGACGTGAATTTGGAAAATAATCGATGCTTTATATGCGCTATGCGAAAGTTAGCCTGTAACCCCTCTTTCCTTTATGTTGTATATAACATTTTTTTGTATTTTATTTTTTTTTGTAATTATCTTTTTTTTGAAAGAGAAGCCACAAGTTATTTAAAACTAGGCAGGAGCCTAGAGAAGCCAAAATGTGCTGGGTCCAGTATGACGGGACTTGCAATGAAACTCGGCTGTAATATAACAATAACAGCTTTTATTGTACCCCATCATTCGCTACATGTAAATGAAAAATTATCACATAATTATCACATAAGTTTGTCACCTAATATTAGGAGTAACACACAAAATACATAATAAATAAATAAGCCCCATGTTCTTAATAGTGTCAAAAGACAAGGTCTGTATATCAGTAATGATTATATATATATGTATATCAGATAACATTCAGTAATTATATAATTCCCCCCCCTTTTTGGTGACTAACGCTTACCATGGACAAAAACATAAGGACACACACAGAAACATAAAGACACATACACTCATAATTATGCACAAATATTATAACCACGAATACCCTTGGAATACACATGCTCTACAGGCAGTGTTTCTACCAAGCCCTAGAACCGGCAGGCATAAATGTTCGCCCTTAAGTCACCGTCATTCATCAATTTCCCTTAATTTGAATAAATACGAAAAACGCCTGAAAGGATGATAACCACTCATAAACCATAAGAGAGACCGGGCCGCCCATATGTATAGATAGCAACTGATAATTGCCCCATCATGAGCATATGAAATCTTTAAGTTTCTTCAACAGCATAAAATAAAAATAAAAAACTGCATCACCTGATTTTAAGCAATTGTTATGCGGTTCTAAAATGTTAATTTGTTTTACAAATTCAGATGGATTCATGCATCAGTATATGCTTTACAGGATAGAAAAATTAATCAGTATATGCTTTACAAATAAAAAAAGTAATCGGTATAGACCTTTATAAAGTAAAAAAAAATTAATTAGTACATGCCCAGAAAAATATGAAAGTTCTTTCCTGTTAAAGCCGAATGGCTGTATATACATGAATTTATAATAAGGACTGTTGTGCTTTAGCAGATGTGAGAGCGCGCCAGCTTGTGCTTAACCTTATGTGACAGGAATCAAACCTGCCTTAAACTGCATGAACATGTGCCTGGTAAAACTATGTCCCCAATTATTCCCCAAAAGCAGCCAAAAAAAGAAAACGAAACCCCCCCCAGCCCTTACGTGTTAAACAAAAATGAAATTAAAATATAAACCCCGTTCTGCACCAGCCGGAACAGAATCCCTAACATGTGATATAAATTTAGTAGTAAGCATGGTGATGACTATTGGCTATAATGAAAATGTTTAAGAGTGAACAAAAATCTCAAGCACGCTCCCCCAGTGCAGCACACAATTATAGACATCGTATTTAGTTTTATGACATTAAATTATTAAAGTGTTCATTAACATTAACACATAATGTTCAGAATGAGTGTTCAGCTGACACACCCTATAGCAGACTGTCTGGCCACGTGGGCACATGGTTTCAAAAAGATTTAAACGGTGAATCAGGAGCACGGCAGGCCCGGACACAAAAAATAAAAGAGTTCATATCACCTTAATTATGAAGAGCATGCAATACATCTTGAGTTGGTCACCCGACTCCTTCTCCGAACAGGTGCGTTTCTGATGGTTCATGACTGATGAAGATGAAGTTCAATCAGCAAGGCCAGCATCTCCGGCTTTAAGCGAGAACCCTGTTAATTCATAAAAATTAGAAAAGATGTTCATAAAAATGTACACCCAAGTTCACAGGTAAATAACCTCAGAACGGGCCTTCAACCAACTCAAGATAAATGCACACAGTTTCGGTTATAAATTCTTTGCAAACTGCTTAAAGAGTAATAAAGTCTACCATGGAATGATTAATTCAAAAATAAAAAGATTTTATTAAAAGGCGTAGAGTAAAGTCATTGCCACGAGCTCTTAACACGCTCCGACAGAATCCCACAGGTTAGATTGCCACGTGGCGGCATCATTATTGTAATTTGCCAAAAAAAAATATCAACTACAAGGCACTCACAGTATTATTAATGTTTCAATATTAATAATGTTTCCTCTAAGGGTGTTCTCACGAGTTATTTTTACTGCAAAGTTAATCAAAGAGAATCACACGAGCAATCTGGTGCATGTATGTGCACAATTCAATTCCATGACTACGCACTGATTTTAGCTTAGAATTTATATAACATCCTATAAAATTACAATGACAATGACAATTACAGTGACTCTTACAATATTATAATAATAATAAAAGGAACATGAGCTATATACTGAACATTAAGTAATCTTTTTAATATATAAACTGTCGGATCGCACCACATGCATTCGTCTTTCTCATACGGCTGCATACATTTCGTTAATTAAATTTAATCGCTTATTATTATTTCTGACACACACAATAAGAGCTATGATCGCTTACCGGGAAGTCTCGTAAATTTAGCCAGCCATCAGAGTGGAAGAAAACTGCGTAGTACTATCTGTTCGGATCAGGGTAGTCGGTGCTTTCTTGCGTGCCGGGCAATGACTGAATTCAACGTCCACAATCTAACAAAGCCCAACCTCCCTACGAGGTGCGCGCGCAGCTTTAACGGAGCCGTACAAGGGTCGCTTTAACTGTCCCTTGCGTTCCCGTAATTTTACAATTAAATTTTCTAAACTTTCGACAGCCGGATTTACACCGGCACACCGCCACCCCGAAAGGGCAACCCGGTTGCCCCACTCTTAAACTCGGGAGAGTACCCTGCAGTGTACCCCCTTCCCAAAACAAGCTCGTGGACTTCGTGGTTATGGTGGCTCAGCAGCATTTGCTCTCAGGAGAACAGAGGCCTCACAACTGCGTCCATTCCCCATGCGACCCTCTCCGCCGTGCCAACCCCACGGGACCGCCCCAACACGTCACCCACTCCGGTGACCATCACCTACTTCCACCGGTCCCACACACATACTCGTCCTAAGACCAAACAAGGCATCTCCCACCTTGGTATGTGAGCGACCGCACTACCTCTCGTCCATCACTCGGACCGACCAGACACATGCACCCACAAGGCATCTCCATCCTTGCCATATGGCTGGCCCACATCCCTACACAAGGGCGGACGGCCCCGCTTAGCCAGACAGAGAGATCCGCACCAAGGGCACGCGAACATCAATCTCAACTCTTACTTCACCAAAAACACCCTGACTAGCAAGGGGGGGTCACTTCTCCACCGACGTCGATACAAAATAAATACCATTCTCTCTCTCTCTCTACAAGAACACCCGGGAAACAACCGGAGAATGCGGCATGGACCGACCCCTACACTAACCAAAAATCAAATCAACCACTAATCAGAAACAACAGCACGCTATCACTCTCCATCTTACTTTTAAAACAGGGGAAACTGACGACCACGACAATCTCGAGGACCACAATCTACTCACTTCCGGCAAGTCTCTCTAACTCCTTATTGATAGGTTTTTTTTTTTTTTTTTTTTTTTTTTACTAAGGGGAGGGGTAGGAAAATCGGGAAGATGAAATGGGGCAAGGATCATTAAAGGGTCAATAGCTAGGAGTAAGGGTAAGGACATGGTTCCCTCCGAAAATAAGGATGAATGGAGGAAACCAAGGCTCGCGTGGGCAGGGGCGCAACCCTGAAGTAGACAACACCACTGGGAGTGTGGTGAACATCTACCCGCTACCCGTTAACCTCTTCTTCTTACCTTTCTATGACGCACTTTAGGTATTCGTTCCTTTCGCACACCACTCTGAGAGAAATTATTTCGTGTTGAGCTGTACTGACTTGTTTCCTCTGAATCAGGCTCAAGGCAACTTACTTCACTACTTTCACCTCGATTTGGATTATCCTCATCATCTATCTCCTCTGCTTTTCTTTCTTCCTTTTCCACTTCTTCCTTCTCTTCTACAATTTCCCCTTCTTCGTTCACATAATCCAAATCAACATCATAACACGGCCCCTCCTCACCATCTTCCAGTTGCTCCTCTGATCCATCTTCAACCACATGTTCCCTCAGCTCCTCACCAATTTCTTCATCACATTCGTCACCAGCCGCTTCACAAACTTCTTCACTAACCTCTTCTCCAATCTCCTTTTCCCCAACACATTTATCATCAACATCATCGCCATCACATCCACTTCCACCATCAGAACACTGCACATCTTCATCCTCTAGTTGCTCACCTGGTCCGCCTGAAACTTCTTCCCATTCCTCGGAATCCTCAACACTACTTACAGAAGGCGTCTGCACATCTTCACACACTACATCATTCTCACTCGCACACTCCACGACGCTGCCACCAAATTTCTCCTCAACTTCTACCTCCTCTACTTGTACCACACTTGCGGCATGAACATCCCCTTGTCCATCCACAACCTCAGAAACACTTGCAGCCCGGACATCCCTGTGTCCATCTGCAACTTCAGACTCTACAGTCTCCCTAACACCTACAACTATACCTTCCCGTGCAGCATCCGCAGACCGCTCTTCTGCCTCTTCTGTCGATTCCACTCCTTGACCACTCTCAGCAACTACAACGTCCTCAACATTTTCCACCCTGGAATCCAGCTGTCCAGGCTCATGTGCAATGACTAAATTAATTTCTACTGGCGATGGTAAAGCTACACTCTCAAGTGACTTCTCACATCCCGGCGTAGGCAATGATGATGTTACCGGATCTGGATCCCTCTCGAACGATACCGGGACAAATTCTGCTGCCTCTGGATTCAGCCATGACGTCCTCTTCGAGTCCTGTAACTCAGTGTTAACTGACGTGTTCTTAGGCTCTTGTATTGATCCACAGAAGTTACTCCGCTTTTCTTCTTCTGCTTCACCTTCTTCATCTACTACTCTCTTAGTCACTTGCGCTTCATCTGAAACTTTTAAACTCTCACTTTTCTGCAAATAAGAATAACGCCTAACTACAGGCTCCCTACTTGCCAATGTTTGTTCCCTAATATAATTTCTTCTTCCCCTGTTAATTTCATATTTCTTTGTTTTCTGTGCTGTACCTGTTGTTACCGTCTTCTCACTTGCCACCCCCTTGTAGCCTCCGTCACTTCCGGAATATTCAGGCTTTCTGACAGTCTCTTGTTTTCTCCTCCAACCACCATGTTTGTCCTTTTTGGCTCTTCCTGATGAACCACTGGAGTATTGGACATCTGTAGCATCTCTTCCCCGGGACTCGTCAACCTCCTGGACCGTTCTTGAAACCACACATAGCCGTTCAAGGTCGGCAAAACAACGTGGACGATCTGCGAATACCAAACGAGATCTCTCTTGGGGAGTCAGTCCTTCCAGAATCGCTTGTATCACTTCTGTCTCGGGCAACCCCAACCTTAACACCCGGGCAGCTTTCCGTATATCGTGCACGAAGTCCCCTAACGCCTCTCCATTGGCCTGTAGGCGATAGAATCTTTCAAGCTTAAGCTGGGCACGTCGTCGAATGGGTAGGAAGAAGTTCAACACCTCCCCATGGAAAGCATCAACACTGTCACCCCGACGCAGAGTGTTGGTGACCAACCCTGGCAATGCACCCCGGCAATACGGGTATATAAGGGACAAGACCTCCCCATCGGACACCCCCGGGAAATCTGCCAACTGCAGAACAAGATCTAAGAAAACTAGCAACTGCTCCTCATCTATTCCATCTAACACTGAAAGTTTCTGGAGAACTCCTGAAAGAGGGTGGGGCAATTTCTGATAGCATACCGCCGCCAGAATTGCACAATTCAAAACAAACAATCATAAAACAAATCCCCACTAAACACCTAACACAAACATAACCTGCAAAACATATTCACAAGAATCAGAAAAAACCCAAGTACTGTCCTTCCTTTGAGCGACCCCCCGGGTTCTCTAGCGCTGCGGAGACCTGGCCTACTTCGGAACCATCTACTCACACCACAAAAGGAGACAAGCAACAACCAACAATACTGGACACACATAACATCAAACATCAATTCGACACACACGTCTCATCAACACATAACTCACAAAAACCAACTAGCAATCAGAATTCATAATTCGGGAACTAGCAATCAAAAGCTAACAGGAATTAAGTCGGTGACGGTACCGACTTCCGATCGGGCCATACCGCATCCCGCTAATGTCACACGCTAAACTCCGATCCAGAATCCGCAACATTCTATCACCCAGGCCACGCTTGAGACTCCCCGGCAGTTCAACCTATCACATTTTCCGAACACAAATAACCGCCCCAGTGGTGCGACCAGACTCACACGTTATATGACCTAAACTAACCTACAGGGGCATTTACCTAAAAAACAATGTCATAACAATAGCATATTTCCGAGTTGCAAGCCCCGTCACACCCAAGGACCCAAGGGTTCACCCTAGAATGAACCACGCTCTGCTACCATTTGTAACCCCTCTTTCCTTTTTATGTTGTATATAAAATTTTTTTGTATTTTATTTTTTTTTGTAATTATCTTTTTTTTGAAAGAGAAGCCACAAGTTATTTAAAACTAGGCAGGAGCCTAGAGAAGCCAAAATGTGCTGGGTCCAGTATGACGGGACTTGCAATGAAACTCGGCTGTAATATAACAATAACAGCTTTTATTGTACCCCATCATTCGCTACATGTAAATGAAAAATTATCACATAATTATCACATAAGTTTGTCACCTAATATTAGGAATAACACACAAAATACATAATAAATAAATAAGCCCCATGTTCTTAATAGTGTCAAAAGACAAGGTCTGTATATCAGTAATGATTATATATATATGTATATCAGATAACATTCAGTAATTATATAATTCCCCCCCCTTTTTGGTGACTAACGCTTACCATGGACAAAAACATAAGGACACACACAGAAACATAAAGACACATACACTCATAATTATGCACAAATATTATAACCACGAATACCCTTGGAATACACATGCTCTACAGGCAGTGTTTCTACCAAGCCCTAGAACCGGCAGGCATAAATGTTCGCCCTTAAGTCACCGTCATTCATCAATTTCCCTTAATTTGAATAAATACGAAAAACGCCTGAAAGGATGATAATCACTCATAAACCATAAGAGAGACCGGGCCGCCCATATGTATAGATAGCAACTGATAATTGCCCCATCATGAGCATATGAAATCTTTAAGTTTCTTCAACAGCATAAAATAAAAATAAAAAACTGCATCATCTGATTTTAAGCAATTGTTATGCGGTTCTAAAATGTTAATTTGTTTTACAAATTCAGATGGATTCATGCATCAGTATATGCTTTACAGGATAGAAAAATTAATCAGTATATGCTTTACAAATAAAAAAAGTAATCGGTATAGACCTTTATAAAGTAAACAAAATTAATTAGTACATGCCCAGAAAAATATGAAAGTTCTTTTCTGTTAAAGCCGAATGGCTGTATATACATGAATTTATAATAAGGACTGTTGTGCCCTAGCAGATGTGGGAGCGCGCCAGCTTGTGCTTAACCTTATGTGACAGGAATCAAACCTGCCTTAAACTGCATGAACATGTGCCTGGTAAAACTATGTCCCCAATTATTCCCCAAAAGCAGCCAAAAAAAGAAAACGAACCCCCCCCCAGCCCTTACATGTTAAACAAAAATGAAATTAAAATATAAACCCCGTTCTGCACCAGCCGGAACAGAATCCCTAACATGTGATATAAATTTAGTAGTAAGCATGGTGATGACTATTGGCTATAATGAAAATGTTTAAGAGTGAACAAAAATCTCAGGCACGCTCCCCCAGTGCAGCACACAATTATAGACATCGTATTTAGTTTTATGACATTAAATTATTAAAGTGTTCATTAACATTAACACATAATGTTCAGAATGAATGTTCAGCTGACACACCCTATAGCAGACTGTCTGGTCACGTGGGCACATGGTTTCAAAAAGATTTAAACGGTGAATCAGGAGCACGGCAGGCCCGGACACAAAAAAATAAAAGAGTTCATATCACCTTAATTATGAAGAGCATGCAATACATCTTGAGTTGGTCACCCGACTCCTTCTCCGAACAGGTGCGTTTCTGATGGTTCATGGCTGATGAAGATGAAGTTCAATCAGCAAGGCCAGCATCTCCGGCTTTAAGCGAGAACCCTGTTAATTCATAAAAATTAGAAAAGATGTTCATAAAAATGTACACCCAAGTTCACAGGTAAATAACCTCAGAACGGGCCTTCAACCAACTCAAGATAAATGCACACAGTTTCGGTTATAAATTCTTTGCAAACTGCTTAAAGAGTAATAAAGTCTACCATGGAATGATTAATTCAAAAATAAAAAGATTTTATTAAGAGGCGTAGAGTAAAGTCATTGCCACGAGCTCTTAACACGCTCCGACAGAATCCCACAGGTTAGATTGCCACGTGGCGGCATCATTATTGCAATTTGCCAAAAAAAAAATGATCAACTACAAGGCACTCACAGTATTAATAATGTTTCAATATTAATAATGTTTCCTCTAAGGGTGTTCTCACGAGTTATTTTTACTGCAAAGTTAATCAAAGAGAATCACACGAGCAATCTGGTGCATGTATGTGCACAATTCAATTCCATGACTACGCACTGACTTTAGCTTAGAATTTATATAACATCCTATAAAATTACAATGACGATGACAATTACAGTGACTCTTACAATATTATAATAATAATAAAAGGAACATGAGCTATATACTGAACATTAAGTAATCTTTTTAATATATAAACTGTCGGATCGCACCACATGCATTCGTCTTTCTCATACGGCTGCATACATTTCGTTAATTAAATTTAATCGCTTATTATTATTTCTGACACACACAATAAGAGCTATGATCGCTTACCGGGAAGTCTCGTAAATTTAGCCAGCCATCAGAGTGGAAGAAAACTGCGTAGTACTATCTGTTCGGATCAGGGTAGTCGGTGCTTTCTTGCGTGCCGGGCGATGACTGAATTCAACGTCCACAATCTAACAAAGCCCAACCTCCCTACGAGGTGCGCGCGCAGCTTTAACGGAGCCGTACAAGGGTCGCTTTAACTGTCCCTTGCGTTCCCGTAATTTTACAATTAAATTTTCTAAAACTTTCGACAGCCGGAATTACACCGGCACAAACCTGCACTAGACTCGAGATAACTACGAAATGAACGTCTGGAGCGATCCCCTCTCCGCTTACACTACCGGCTGCGCACGCAGCTATCCGCTCCCCTCCACTATGGTTTCCGTCGACAACGATCCTCCCCCTCCCACTACCGGTTGCGCGCGCAGCTATCTCCGAGGAGGTGGAATGTATTGTAGCAAACGAGCATTCTTGCTTCAAATATGGACGTATGCACATATTCTTTTGCACACCGATTAAGCAGCTTTTACAACATCCGTCGTCGAGGTAATATTAAATTTTACGTTCGGAAATATCCGAATGCGAATGGGAAATTATTTGATCTGGCCAAAGCCGGGTTTATTTACGAAGGCGACGCTGATGTTGTGAGATGCTGTGTATGGAAAGTGCGAATTATCGATTGGACGGCGGGTGATGATCCCGTCCAATTCCATAAGGCGTCAATGCCTACATGTGATTTCGTCCGCGAGCACTTGTAGAAGTCGACGCACGCAAAAAACGGCTCTTTTCAGAGCCGGCATAAACTCACATACATACCCGTTTGGGTAGTAGTAGTACTATGTGTTAGTACTAGTAGTACTATGTGTAGTACTACTACTAAATGAGTGTAATCAGTTCAATGTCTGAGCGATGGTGCCCATGATAAAAAAAATAAAAATAAAAAAAAATCCTCAAACATTATACGTATACACTTTAAATATCGTGTCGATGTCGAAACGGTATCACTTGCATCACGGATCGATGACACGATGGACGTCTATCGATACGACGATGGGAAACATTTCGCGATATCAAAACCGTTACGATGCGCGATACGGTCCAACTTATGTTCCGTGTATTTTGTGAAGAAAAAACGATTTTGCAGCAACTACTGTACACGTTACAAGTTCGGTGTTGA
This sequence comes from Magicicada septendecula, assembly GCA_034769895.1. Lineage (NCBI taxonomy): Eukaryota > Metazoa > Arthropoda > Insecta > Hemiptera > Cicadidae > Magicicada > Magicicada septendecula. The sequence continues at coordinate 118,293,777 of CM068376.1, forward strand.
CAGATATCACGGACGTTGTTGGCGTCACATAAAAAAATGTAGCGGTGATCTGCCACCGATCGTGCTGTTGATGATAGTCTCCGATCGTATACACAACAAATCACGTTGGCTTAAATTTATCGAAGAGTGCGAACGAAACAACGTACCGATAGAACTCGTGGTTTACGAAAAGAATATGTTCAAGTGTACCGTACGTCACGGATGGAATTTTCTTTCACGTTTCCGTCCGATTCCCGAACTGTATCACGCCGTTCAACGCGTGCACGGCTTACACGATTCTCACGAACAGATGAACTACGCGACGGTGTACACGGACATGCTCGCCTACGGAAGTTCGATAACACACGCTTCTTGTTGCATCGTCCTTACGGAGCGTACTATTCCGATACGTACACCGATTGAAATATACAGAAACGCGGTGGCGATAGCGCCAAAGTGCGCACTGGATCCCAGCTACAACGTAAGTTTTGACGTGCACTGTCCACCGTCCTCGTTACCGACACTAGCGAGAGGTAAACAGTTCACGTTGGTGAACAACAAGGCGCAGGGTTTGTTTTCGGTACCCTTTCTGGAGGAGGCGTTGCCTACACTCCGTGAGAATTGCGAATACTTTGGTCTACACTATTCGCACGAACAAGGGTACACGGTGAAAGACCGACGTTTGTACGAACTGTGGCAGCAGTTCACGGGCGCTATGGCGGACGAATTTTGGTTGTTGAACTCGTATCTGATACACCTGCACATGAAGTCGGGAAGTCAGCGTCCGATCGCTGAACTCAAAGCTAAACACATGTGCGAGCGCCTACCTGCGGACGATAACGTCATAGTCGCGGAAATGCACGAGTACCGCGACAACGTTATACGTAGCGTCATGTTCAAGGACATGAATTCTGTCAAGACCGTAAGAGCGTTGGACACGAAACAACACACGCTCATGAGATATTACAGCGGTATGAGCCTCGTGCGTAATTGGTGCATGAAAATCAGTTTAGCACACGTTTTAACGTACTTGCGCAATCGCAAGAAGAACGCGCTGTTCTTCCGTTCAGTCGAAATGATATAACTGGATGTGAAGCGATGACGTCGCGACAGTCTCGTGATGGAAGGCGCACGTACCAGAACGAGAGTTACGTTCAGCACTGAGCCGACGGTTTACTACGTTCCAGCGTATTGTGAATCACGGTTCGCACGACGTGAGAATGAAACGGCAGGTGAAGAACATACAGCAGAGCGTTCGCAAGACTATCGCAATGGAGTTGCACAGACCGGTAAGAAGGAATTTTCCGAGACGTGCAGTCGAGTTGAAGGGACTTCACGACTTGTACCAAGCGGACCTGGTAGAGATGATACCGCACGCAAAGGTGAACAAGGGATTTAAGTACCTCATGACGATGATTAACGTGTTTAGCAAGTACGCGTACGCCGTTCCGTTGAAAACGAAGACGGGTGTAGAGGTCGCACGAGCTCTGGAACCGATTCTGCGTGCTAATAAAATGAAATATCTGCAGACGGACAACGGGAAAGAGTACTACAACAACGCCGTACAAACGTTGCTGAGCAGATACGGTGTCGCACTCTATTCCACGTATAGTGAGGAAAAGGCGTCCATTGTGGAACGCTTCAACCGTACGTTGAAAACGCACATGTATCGTGCGTTCAGCGAACAAGGCCATTACCGTTGGTTGGATATGTTACCGGAACTGGTCAGGTCGTACAACGACAGTGTGCACAGAACGATCGGAATGAAACCGCGTCAGGTGAACGAATCCAACGAACGTACGGTGCTCCAACGGATTCGTGTGAAAACAGCGAGGAGCATTGACTATAAACGACCAAAGTTCAAAGTAGGCGATCGTGTGCGTATAAGCAAAGACAAAATGACGTTCGCCAAAGGATACACCCCCATTTGGACAAACGAGATATTCCTCGTTCACGCGGTACGTACCGGCAGCGTACCCGTCACTTATTCGCTAAAGGATCATACGGGAGAAGTGTTAAAAGGCTGTTTTTACGAACACGAAATCAGTAAATCGAACGTCGGTGACGTGTACTTGGTAGAAAAGATCGTGCAACGTAAAGGCGATCGCGTGAAAGTCAGGTGGTTAGGATTCGATGGTAAACACGATTCGTGGATACACAAGAAGAACTTGCTATAACAACGAATCGATTCGTGGAAATAGAATCAGTATGCGTTGGTGCGTTACGATGTCAACATGCGCGCTGTGTACAGTGTGAAAGACCTTGTGTCGCATCCCGGCTACAACGAGTACGTCGTGAACACGCCCGCTGACTACGTCGAACGCATGCGCAGGATCTTAACGGTACACGAGTATTGGCAGAGGGTTAGCAATCGTGTGTCGAGGTTCCGACTCAGCGAAATAGTACCTAGTGGCACTGGACTCGATCACTACAAAGAATGTGTTTGGTCGAATCCGAACTGTGAAACGGGTCCGGACACTTGCGTGTGCAGTTACATATCCGTCGATTGTACCAACATAGTGCGACTATTAAATAGACTGCTGACAGAACGACAACATGAAAATATTGCAACAAGCGCACAGACTAAAAATAAAGGACGTGGACTATTTGAAATTGTGTGGCGATGGTGGTGGCGGTGGTTGTGGCGGAAAAAATCGTAAACATGGACGTCTTCTGCCTGATACCATACGTTCGATCATCTGCGGACCTTCCGCATGCGGTAAGACTAATGTCATGTTCAATCTGTTGTTCGATGTGAACGGGTTGAGATTTGCGAACCTATACGTGTTTTCTAAATCATTGTTTCAACCCAAATATCGGATGCTGGAGACCCTGATGACACCACTTTCTGACGAAGGAATGGGTTATCACGCGTTCAACGATAACGATGAGGTACCACCTCCCGACGAGGTCGATCCCAATTCTATTATGGTGTTCGACGATGTGTCTTGGGAAAGGCAACACAACATACGCAAGTATTTTGCTATGGGACGACACAGCGGTGTGGACGCGTTTTACCTGTGTCAGACGTACAGTCAAGTGCCGAAACAGTTGGTTCGCGATAACGCCAATCTAATAGTGTTGTTCAAACAGGACGATCTCAACTTGAAGCACGCGTACAACGATCACGTCAACACGGACATGAAATACGAGACGTTTAAGAACGTGTGCACCGAAGCGTGGAAAGATCGATACGGCTTTCTCGTCGTGGACAAGGATTCTTCTATCGACGGTGGCAGGTACAGAGCCGGTTTCGACCGTTTCATAGTCATCGATTAAAATTCCCGGACCCTTCGCAAGTAACAGCTGTTCACTGTGCGTAAATACACATGTTCCGGTGTCAGCGACGTTAGTCGACGCACCGTCGTTTATCGAGATGGACGAAAAGAAGAAACGACTAGCCCGTGATATCGACACGATCAGCGATGACATACGGAAGAAATACCGTGCGTTAAAACATGGGATCCGTGAAGAGGAAGCAACGTTATCCAAAAGTTACAAACCGATTCTGGAACCGTTACAAAGTATTTCGCAAGCGTTGGTTGAAAAAAAAACGAAAAACAACAAATGAAAAGCCGACGAAAAAGATGAAACATGAGGAGGAGGTGGAGGAGGAGGATTCTAGTAGTAAGATCGACGTGGGAACACCGCTGCGGACACCGCGTTTCCTGAAAACGACTACGTTAGCCGAAACATCGGACGATGACGACGAGACCGATCCTAGTCTCAACATCGAAAAAATGTTAGCCACACCGGAAGGAAGGCGCGAAGCGCGTAGATATCTGCTGACCCAATACGACAGCGAATCGTTAGCGAACAAGTACATGCGTATGATCGTATCTTCTGAACGTGATCGACTGATGGACTATACTTACGGTGTAAGACACGCGAACGGAAAATGGATGATCGGTGATTCGCTTTGAAATCGAAACGGACGATACGATCCTCATCGACGGTAAAAGGCGATACAAAGGTACACCGGGTCTATACGAACTCGTGTTCATGAAACACCCTAACGAAAAAGTTTACTATTACGCACCACGAACGCGCACAAGCATTATTATTTAGCGAGCGCACAGGTGAACGCGAACAGAGGTGTAAAGTATAAACGGGTAATATCACAACTGTTCCCGCCGAAACGTACGGGACACGGGCATAATACCGACCGAACGTATATGGTGGCATCGAGAAAAAAAGACAAAATCGATTACGTACATTGGGACGATCCGAACGAACTGGTGGACAGATTGCGACTGTTGATGGCGTCACAGCGCGCCGGAAACGGTGGGCACACGAACGAAATCGTTTCCATAGTAGAAGAACTACGTGAAGCCGACATCATCGTATAAATATGACCGCTATACGACAACATCCGTCAGTGTCGAGACACGATGTACACCACGCTAGTGTTTATTATTGCGCTCGTCCTCGCTAACGCGAACGATGTAGATTTCGCTTTAGATTACTTGGTGCGATACGGATAAGTGCCCGATGATAGTTTACGACTCACAGACAACACTACTATCGATGTGGACGCCTAACTTCGAACGTTTCAAGTGAATTACAATTTAACCGTAAATGGAGAATTGAACAACGAAACGATTAATCTGATGCGAGCGCGGAGATATGGTAACGAAGATTTCGTAACGTACATCTTACGAACGCCGTGAACCAAGAGACGACTGTCGTGGCGGTTCTTTCACGGTACCGCCAGCGCTATAGAAGCGTCACGACAAGCGTTCGCTGTATGGCGGAAACATTCGAATCTGGAATTCGACTATCGATCCAACGACGTAAACGCTGACATGGTCATCGCTATGAAATATTTTAAACACAGGTGTCTGACCGCCAGGTGTTCGATCTGCGGGTACGATTTGGACGGACGAGGAGGTATACTCGCTCACGCTTACTACCCGCCCGATTTACCGTATAACACTACCGAGATACACATGGACTACTACGAATCGTGGAATTATACGAAAGCAACCGAAATACCGGACGATCAGACCAGTTTTCTTCAGGTGCTAACGCACGAAATCGGACACGCGTTAGGGCTCTCTCATTCCCTCGAGAGAGATTCGATCATGCTTTCTACGTGCCGCGGTCGGACGGTCCGTTCAACCTTAGAGACTATGATATAAGAGGTATTCAACGCTTGTACGGGAAGCCGCCGCCACCGCCAGCTACGACTACGACGACGACGACGACGACGACGACGGCGCCGACGACGAACGATACCCTCCGGACGACGACGGATTTATGTTGGCTAAAGAACGTTAATCAATTTTTAATAATCAACAGACACATGTATATAGTGCACGATAACTTTTTGTGGACACTGGATCTCGAGTCGAAGCGTCCGAGCGGGAGTCCGCTTCTGTTGACGGATTGGTTGACGTTCTTACCGTCGACGTTCACCAACGTTTCGGCGATGTACCAGAGACCGCGCACCGAAAAAGTGGTGCTCTTCATAGATAACTACGTATACATGTTCTATATACACAGTCTGCAGCCGGTGAACGGGTATCCGCGTCCGATCACGACGCTCGGCGTTCGCACGATGATGAAAATAAACGCGGTGATACATACCTACACAGGTCGAACCCTTCTGTTGTACAACGATATGTATTAAGGTGAGATAGACGAGTGCACGTTCATGATCAAGAAACATGGATACGTTAAAGATCGTTTTGTCGCCTTGCCAGAAGCCGTCGATAGCGCGTTCCGATACATCGATGGAAAGATTTATTTGTTCAAAGACGGGCGCGTATACGTGTACGATGAATTTCTAAATACGATTGTAAAAGGAAAACATACCGATGGACTCTCCGTTGTCGGAATAAAATGCATAGACGGTACAATCGTATATCAAAACTAATCGATTTATTACGCGAATACGTATAAATGCCGTGCACGGCGTACGACGTGCATCATTCACGAGATGAGCGTTGACAAGTTCGGCAGACACCAGAGCGCAGTCAGAGCGCGAAGGGAGACGCGACGCAGTCTGCGGGAGGATATCGGTATCGCGATGACCGAGGACGGGCACTTCGACGTAGCGGGGAAAAAATACACAACTTGGGCAAACCGCACGACGGTAACGATGCCGTTCTACTGCGGTTCATGCGCGAACACTGTCTGTTAGCCGATCCGCCGACGACACAAGGAATAGACGTGAAAGGTCGTAAGCTCGTCAACGTCGCCGCTCCCTTCGATCTCGGGGACGCTGTCAACAAGCAGTATGTAGATTACTCGTGCTTGCGTTTCACACAGCTGGGACCGAACAAGAAGAACGGAGCCGTCGTCGACGCGCGGGACCATCGCATACAGTCTCTGAGGGAACCGATTCGTGCGAGAGACGCTGCGTCCAAAGTATACGTTGACTCGAAGATCATACCGAAGGATACGAACTCTAACCTAATGGTCGGCAACGTGCGGATAACGCAGTTAGCGCCGCCCGCCAACAACAAGGACGCAGTGAACTTGGAATTTTTGAACCGACACACGATCACCGTGGTAAACGACACTTATTTCAACGCACAAGGAAAGACTATTCTGAACGTCGGTGACGGTGGCGCACGGCCCACGGACGCAGTGAACGCGCGTCAATTGGAGGAAACGAGGCAGTACGCGAAGTGCGAAATGTACAAACTCGCAAAAGTGTTCCAACGTCGTTGGGAGAAAGTGGTATCGTATATCTATAAATTGCATACGCACGCAGCGCGTACTTCACTCGGTGCCGAAGAGGCAGAGTTACTACTTACGAGCAAGGCGGAGACGAACGAGTTGATTAGTGATCTGGACAAATCCAAGGACGAGCACGATTGGAGATCCCTTTATCGTCAGCAGTCGAAACAGTAGACATGTATGAACTACGTAGTCGCGTTGATAAAAAAAGGGGGCGTGGTCTCATCGGAAAAATAGTTAAAAGCGCGGTACCATTCGTCGCGAAGTCAGTACCTACGCTGATCAATCGAGCGGTGGACGTATTACCGGTGGAACTACATCTGCCCGGCTACAGGTTCTGCGGACCCGGAACGAAACTAGAGGAAAGATTGGCACGTGGTGATCGAGGAATCAACGAGTTGGACGAAGCCTGGCGCGAACACGATATCGCTTACAGCAAGTACAAGGACAACGAACGAAGACGTGTAGCGGATCGTGTGCTAGCCGGCACGGCGTGGGAACGAGTGAACGCTTTGAATTCAGGCATCCGCGAAAGAGCGTACACGGCAGCCGTAGCGGCAGCGATGAAGGCCAAATCTGCTTTAGGCAGCGGGCTATGCTGCGGTGGTCTTGGTGTGCGTAAACGTCGACGTCGCACCAGACGACGCAAGTCGGTTCGACGCACGATAGTCAGGAAGAAGAGGAGAACAACGGGGTCGGGACGACGACGAAGACGGACCGGTGGTAAAAAGGCTTCAGGACTCTACCTTCGTCCGTACCGAAAAAACTAATCAAAATACCCGTGCGTCCGTTGTCCGATCGAGATCTGTACGAGTACACGAAACGATTGCGTGTACCTTATTTCAGAGGCGTGTACATGCGCGACGCACTTCCTAGTACATCACCGTGGGAGAACGAAAGCGCGATCGTGAATCTGGACGACGCTACCGGACCGGGCACGCACTGGGTATGCTACAAGAAGCGAGGCGACAGAGTCATGTACTTTGATGGATTCGGCAATCTGCGCCCTCCTGTCGAGCTAATACGGTACTTTGGATCGAACGTGACCGACGTTCGTTACAATTACACGCGGAAACAACCGTCGGACACAGTCGTCTGCGGACATTTATGTTTGGAGTTTTTGACATCGAACGATCAGTAAACGACAAGATGTCTTCGCTTACGGTCACCGTCACGGGAATGGATCCGAGCGCACTGGTTTGTGACTTTTTTCCGCCGCTTGAACTGACAGACGGTGAATGGTACGCGGGACTATTGGATTTTACCACGTACAACTCTATACCGAACGTGGAAAGCGGAAGAAACAACGTCTTTCCCGTACTAAAAGGACCACGTAAAACGTTAGAACTTGTCAAAATACCGACTGGTGTGTACGAAATCAGTGATATCGAAACGTACCTGAAGAAAGCACTATTAGACCCGAAATTTGCTCTACGGCCCAACAATAACACACTGAAATGCGAACTTTATTGTTCATACGAGATCGATTTCGGGAGTACGGAACACACAATCGGTACCATGTTGGGTTTTTCCAAGAAACGCAAGTTAGAAGCGTATATATTACACACGTCGGACGCTCCCGTAAACATTAACAAAGTGAACGTTTTGGAGATAAGGTGTAACGCTGTACAAGGTTCGTACAAGGCGGGACGAAACGAGCATATACTGCACTCGTTCTATCCGACGGTCGAGCCAGGATTCAAGATAGTCGAAACACCCAGAAACGTCATTTATTTTCCACTTAACGTACTACACTTGCGTAACGTTACAGTGTCCGTACACGATCAGGACGGTGATATCGTGAATTTTCAAGGCGAAGTCATCACCGCGCGTATACATCTGAAACGTGCGTAGTAATCATGGGATTTTATTTCACCGATACCCCGGTGATGAAGAGCGGCGGCGGCGGCGATGGCTCGCACCACAAGATAAAAGAGGACGACACTTTCGGTAAAGGTATCAGTAGACGTTCGTCGTTGACACGGTTAACAGCAACTAACAGGCGCTACCTGATTTCACTAGGATTCAAACTCAAGAAAAACAAGTAACATGGCGGACAGCGGTATCGTCTTACCGGTTGAACGTCGGCCATTCTTTGAAAACAACATCACGCATTACGAATATCATCCTCATGCACCGTACGCGTCGGCGTCACGATACGGAAATAACGATGAGATACGCATACCTATCCTGCAACAGGAAGTCTTCACTTTACCGATGGAAAGTTTCCTGTACGTTGAAGGCAAGTTGAGCAAAAAGACCGCCAGCACCGGTACTGTGAACGTAAAAATGGTCAACAACGCGATCGCGTTTCTCTTCGAAGAAATCCGTTACGAACTGGCCGGCGTGGAAGTGGATCGTACCAAGAGCGTCGGCATCACGTCCAACATTAAAACCGTGCTATCTGCCAGCAAGCAGGACATTGTTTCGATGAAAAACGCCGGTTGGGTTGCTCCTACAGCTAACGAGCTAACGCCGACCGGCAAAACGAGGAATTCAACTTTTGCATACCGTTGAGGATGCTGTTGGGATTCGCTGAGGATTTCACGCACGTTATTTTAAACATGAAACATGAACTGATACTGTTGCGCACTTCCACCGACGTTAACGCTCTGTTCTCGTCCACGGATGCGCCCGCTTACGCTGATATAGAACTGACCAAAATCTCTTGGATGATTCCGTTCGTGTACGTGAACAACGAAGTACGGATACGATTGTTGGATATCATACGCAAGGATCTACCGCTATTCTTACCGTTTCGTAGTTGGGAACTGCACGAGTACCCGGCTTTACCAACGACCGACAGACAGACTTGGACGGTGAAAACAACTACACAACTGGAGAAACCGCGGTACGTGATACTCACGTTCCAGACCGCTAGAAAGAACAATCTGAAAAAACACGCAGACGAATTCGATCACTGCAATGTGACAAACGCGAGACTCTTTCTGAACGACAAATACTACCCGTACGATAACCTAAACCTGGATATCGATAACGGACGTTACGCATTGCTGTACTACATGTATACACGATTTCAAAAATCGTACTACCACAGAAGTCAACCAAACGTACTTCTAACACCTACTAAGTTCATAACAAAAGCACCGTTATTCGTCTTCGATTGTAGCAGACAGGACGAGTCGCTCAAGTCTTCACCAGTCGACGTCAGACTGGAATTCGAGTCATCGACCAATTTCCCCGCTCAGACCGCGGCCTACTGCTTGATACTGCATGATTCGCTCAACGTGTACACTCCGTTATCCAACACGGTGCGCAGACACAATTAAACGCTTACTATATATTATTGTTTTTTGCTGTAAATAGAATGTTGCTTTTTAGAATGTAATGTGTGCATTACATGTATGTGATTTTTTTTTTAATTAAAAAATGTAATCAATTTTCATGTATTTTTATTTTGCTATAAATAGAATGTAATGTGCGAATTACATGTATGTGATTTTTTTTATTAAAAAAAATTTAATCAATTTTCATGTATTTTATTTTCCTGTAACCGTGGAGGGGGGACGATTATCCTCTCTTCCCTATTCTTCGCTCAGTGTTTCATCGGCGCGACTCGCGAGAGGACGCACAAGATGCTTTCAAACGATCACGAGGATGACGATAACAATCCCAACAACAACCGCTATTTCAGACAATGCGGTGAAGCGACGACGACGATCAAGTCCTTATCACCAGACGATAAAGAAGTGCAGGTCATCTTAATTCAAAAAATCACATCCCCGTACCCGCGTTACAGAAGCTTGAAATCATTTCTTTGAAATGAAGTAAAATACAAGTAATATAATTTGAAATAACAAGCTCTTTTGCTGAAGAATACTAATCATTCAGAAAATATCATACTAAACTTTATTTACTGTTTTAGTTAGTAAGAATTATTGTAACTGTAAGTTTTTTCATTCTTATGTGTGTTTAGTATAATAAACCCCGATTTTTATTACCCCACACTGTATTTTTATTGCTGTACCACGGAGCCTACCAACCTCATAAAACTCTTCACAATAATTATAACAAGATTAGTGTTTCGTTGTTGTACACTCGGGTTAACCTACTTGCGAATTCAAATCCAAAATCCACACGCCCATAGTCGGAAGAATCCGCAAGAACGGACAGCAGGTAGGTGCTCATTAAACACAGAAAACATTACATTGCAAAAACAACACGAACACACGTTTATTTTGTTTTATATATATATATATATATATATATATATATATACAATAAATTTCTCTCTAAAACAACCTTGGCAAAATGGCCTTAAAATCCATTACAGCAAAATGACAATACACAAACAAGTTTATGGCCCGACCATATCCGCATTCTCCGCAAAAGAAATCAATTTAGAATTATTTTACACAGAAAATATCCTCAATAGGGCTGCCGCTGCTCCGGAATTATCAATCATTCAACAGTGCCTTCGTCTAACCGAAAATAGACAAACAATAACCAACTCCAACAAGAAAGTGAGCCAGTATATATATATATATATTAATATATACATTAAAAAAAATTTAAACGTGTGCGTGTGACCCATACTGAAAAATAGCTCCACGTTGGCTCCAGTTTACATCCAATACATTTGTATATCATATCTAATCTAACATATATATATATATATATATATATATATATATATATATATATATATCACACAAAGTACAACATCAACATTTTATACAATCAACATATAACACTAATAAAATCCTGTTTGAATCTATTTTCTCTTTCAACAGATCTATTTGTGCCCACACCCTCTTTTACTGTACCCAGAATCTTACCCTGCAAAAATCCACCAAAGAAAACCTCCCAAGCTATCTTGCAAGTCCTGTCACATTTTTGGCTCAAGGGCTCAAAACAACCACGCTCTGCTACCATTGAAACGCGCCCCCTTAGTCCCAGAATTTTTCTTAACCCCCTTTTTCTAACCTTAAAAAAGAAATTTAATTTTTTCTTTTTTTTCTGGGAAGGCGTCACTCATGCATGACCCATTCATTAACATACGATAATTATAAGTATCTGGAGCTGACAATCCATGATCATTAGAGAATACGATAATAATTAAATTTAAGGGAAAACTGATTACTTAAGTGTGTTGCAGTACTTTCATCTACCTGTTCCCCAGTACTAGGATTAATCGCATTAAAATCGAAACCAGTGATCACAGTAAACCGAGGTTGAAGTGTGTTAATTAAATATTAAAATATGTCGCTTCATTTTTATTTTAAGTTAAATAAATATAAGAATATTATAGTACAATTATAAATTGAATAGTCAAGCTGAACCGAAAAATAAATAACTAAATCAACAGGAGTTTTAAATTTAGAATATAAGAAACAAAATTGGAACGTGCAGGATCACAAGTCATATGACAGGCAGATGCAAGTACTCTCCGGGTATTACATTTTCTTAACGTCTGGATTTTGTCAATAAATGAATTTTAAATTTGGTTTTCTCTTTTGCAGTAATAGAATTAAATATTTATATTATACAATGGTAACCCTTGACTTTATGCGATTCAATACACAACTACTTATAAGTTATTCATAACACAGTCATCACTGTCCACACTTTAGCATGTCTTCACAAAACATGTTCAGTAATGTTAACTCTGAAGCATGAGTCTACTTTCTAGAAATAGGTTTCTGCGTGTGTGTTACCCGATAACCTGCGGAGTATTTCGTGTGTGAAGTTTATAAAATAAAAGGAAAGTTCCCACCTGATCTTTCGGATTGCACTAAGAATGTTCCTGCATTTTCGGTGGGGTGTGAAGAGCGATGTCGGATGGCGTGACGGCGTTGGGGCTTCTTACGCAGGCTCTGCGGATGGGCGAAGATGTAGAGTGCCCATCTCGTCGACCCCTTTCCTCCCGACTAAAGCGGGGAAACCTGTGAAAAATTTTACTTGTATATTCAATTCAGATATATACACATACCACCCCAACATTCCTTCATCAATGCACTTAGATCACACACGCCACTATAATTTCAATACCGCAAATGCCGGTCATTAACTCCGGTCAAAATCACCCTTCAGGCTTTTAATTTGAATTTTATATTTCACCTTGTCACACAGAAATCATTACACTTTAAGCTTAAACAATTTTGATGGGTTACCTTGTATGTTTAACTTCACATTATGATTGACTGACGAGCACGTGGTCTCTGCTACTACATTTATAACTATTTCAATTAATAACCAGACTTCATGGAACCACAATTATAAATTCATACTTCATTTAATTCTTTTATTTTAAGCTTACACTGTCTCTAACATTATTTCTTTAACCTTTACTGTAAAATAATTTTACCACGTGCTCGTATTTTTACAAACGCAAACGCGGAAATGAAACAGACAACCGCGGAATTAACAGCTAAAATCGATGCGAAAATTGAACAAAGTGTAGGCAAAGCTGAACTCAATACCGCGGAATTAACGGCTAAAATAGACGCGCAAAAATTAAGTTTAACCGAAGCACTAGAACATAGTAACGCGGATATAAGTGCCGAAATAAAACAAAGTAATAAAGAAACGACCGCGAAAATCGATGAAAGCTAAAAAATTAGATGCTAAAGTCACGGAAATCGGAGAAAAAGTTCATACATTAGAAACGAAAATAAACGAACGGTTCAAGGTTTTTGAGACCACGATGCAGAAATCGTTTATTGAACAAGTTACGCGTATGGAGGGCCGATTCAAAGAACACATCGGTAGGTGTGAGAAACAAACTGCCGAAGTTGCGAAAAAAGTTGATACACTCGAGGTAAGAATCCAAGCAGACGCGACGGAAACACAACGGCGTGTCGATAGGCTTGATGCTTCGATAGTAGAGACCCGTTCTAATATAGATTCGAATAAAGAGAGTGTATTGCAAACACTTAATGACGAGCTATTAAAAGTACGACAGGAAGTACGTAGGTGATCCGCTCCTAATATCCTAGTACAGGGACAAACCGATGAAAAGAATCGAGTATATTTCACGGGGGAAAATAATGAAAACCCGATCGAATTCTTATTAACATGTGAGAGGGAAATGGCGAGAGTAGGCTCGCGGTTAGATGATCAAGATCGCATTCAGTGGATTGTAAACGCGATGCGTGAATCTGCGCGAAAATGGTATAATATTGTACGTGATAAAATTACCACATACGCGGAATTCAAGCAGACGTTCGAAAGCCGGTATTGGAATTCACACACACAGAGACTTCTAAGAAACGAACTCGAATACGGACGTTACGAGAGGAAGCACGGTATAACGCCCGAGAATTATATCATTCAGCAAGTAGAGCGCGCTAAGCATTTAACGCCAGCGTTTGCGGAAATCGACATTGTCACTAAATTAGCATATCATTTCAACCATAACATACGTGTAGCCGTGTTTACACAAGGGATACGCACGGTTGACGAGTTGCTTATTTTAGTGTCACAAAGCGAAACGGTTTTTGATTTAGGCGGGTGGCGATATAACCCGGACTTTCGCCGAAATAACGACGGTCAAAATACACGGGTACAATACCATACCCAACCTGATCAAAGACCCAGCACTAGCGCGACTCCACCCCAGACACCTCCAAAACCGCCAAATAAACCTTTTGACTATAAAGGTAAGCCAAATGTCGGTAGACAGAAGGTGCAAAATAAAGGCAACGATGGGACCCCAATCAGAACAATTCAAACAGTCGATGTATCGAAAAGCGATACGACCGCGCAAGACAGCGAAACACAAAGCGTTAGGGCTCCTATCGAAAAACCAAAATGCCATCAATCTGCAAAAAACTTGCCGAAATGCGCCTCCAGGAAGGACGCGCAATAAGCCCGGCAAAAATACGTAGATGTAAGCATGTTAGAAATAAGAACCATATGTTGTGTGAAAAGTGTACTTTTGATGATGTAATTTATATGCCTGTTAATAATGTGTTCCCACCGGACGTCAGGGATCCGTTGCTGGAATCCGGTACCGCGCAACAAAGGCCTGTGAGCGCGGCGTGTCCGGTATTGCACGCCTTTGTAAACGGTGTTCCCACGCAAGTGTTATTGGACACAGGCAGTGTTGTTTCCGGCGTAAGTGAAAGATTCCTACGTGCGAACAAAAAATATTTTCGTACAGCCCCGTCGCTTCCAATAAATCAATTCTATATACGCACAGCTACAGATACTAAAGAAAAAATTGACACGTAATATTATCTAACAATTATGGTACAAAACGTGCAATTTGAGGTGTGCGTAGTAGGTATAAAAAATTTTATATGCGATGTATTATTGGGAGTAGACGTATTACAGCAAATACGCGCGGAGATCAACACTAGCGAACACCTGTTAAAATGTAACATTAACAACATTAGTTACACCTTCAAATTGAACACACACACACAAATACAAGAGCACGGTGACCCAATTAAAATTACGCGGCCGCCAAAACATGTAATTAATTACGAAAACGGTGAACAGGGGGAAACGCCCTTAGATTCCCAAACTGAACGGAGATTGTCATCGCTTCAAGAAGAGTTCAGCGATATCTTCAGTGAGGAACATTCAATCACGTCAGTCTATGAACATAAGATAAACCTCGTAGAACCGGAGAAGTTCATAAGAAGGATCTACCAGGTGCCTATAAAATACCAAGCCGAGGTCCAGCAGGAGATACAGCGGATGTTAGAGGAAGACATTATAGAAAGATCTAATAGCAACTTCCTCAACCCACTGCTCGTCGTCCGCAAGAAGACTGGAGAAATACTACTCTGCCTGGACATGCGGAATCTAAACAACAATCTAAACAACCTGGTAGAAAAGGAATTCGACTGCGCGCCAACAGCGGAAGACCTTTTCATAAAATGTGAAGGAGCTAGATACCTCACGAAGTTAGATCTGACAGCGAGCTTCTGGCAGGTTCCGCTGAGCGAACAGGACCGTAAGTATACAGCATTTATCTATAACAATAAATGCTACCAGCACAAGGTGGTACCTTTTGGCCTTAGCACGAGTCTCGCCGCTATTGTAAGATGCCTCGAGAGAGCTCTAGGACCCGAGGTAGACCCTTACACAGTGATATTCGTAGATGACATCCTCGTGATATCCCGCACACTGGAGGAACACTTTGAGCATCTGAGGAGCGTCTTCCAGAAACTGAGGCTAGCCAACATCAAACTCAAACTACACAAGTGTGAGTTCATTAAGTCTCAAATGAAGTTCCTGGGACACATAATCTCAGCCACAGGCATCAGCACGGACCCAGAGAAGCTCAGGAGTATCGTGGAGTTCCCGGTGCCCAAGAACCTCAAAGCACTACGAGCATTCCTAGGACTCGCGGGATACTACAGGAAATTCACCAGTAAATACGCCGAATACACAGTCCCCTTGCTACAGCTGGTACGCAAAAATATAAAGTGGAAATGGGGTTCTGAACAAAACGATGCGTTTGAGAGGGTTAAGGGTTTATTCGAAACTAACCTACAGTTGTTCCATCCACAACAGGGCAGGAAGTATGTAATGTAAACTGACGCTAGCGAGTATGCTATTGGCGCCGTGTTGCACCAGGAAGACGAGCAAGGAAGTCTTCATGTTGTTGCATACGCTCATAGAACGCTCAAAGGCGCTGAGTTGCATTATTGTACATCTGAAAAAGAAATACTCGCCATCATAAACGCTCTCAGAAAATTCAGACATTACCTATATGGTACCCATTTCGAGATCCATACAGATAATCAGGCATTATCCTTCATATTGAAATGCCGACTAGCCAATTCCAGACTAACACGATGGGTGTTAGCTATTCAAGAGTATTCTTTTACAATTAAATACTGCAAAGGATCAGAGAATACCACAGCCGACACCTTAAGCAGATATCCGCCTGTAGAAAAAGAAGAGGTATACGAAGCAGCTGACGACGAGTTGAAGGTATTAAACATGCAGTACACTGTCGCGCCGGAAGCAACCGACATGCTACGGAACATAGGACGCGAGCAGGACAATGACCCCAGACTCCTTGCCAAAAAGCAAATGATAGCAGCTCACCCAAGTCCGCATTATCTGATACAAGATAATATAATGTATAAATTACTACAGGGCGAATGGAAGGTGGTATTATCTCCAGCTATGCTTGCGTGTGTAACACAACCATTACATGTAAAAATGGCACACGCGTCACCAGTAAAATGTGTAAAAATATTACAAGACGATTTCACTATCACCAATATGTATCGAAGAGTGAGGAGGTTATTGAAAACATGTCTTCCATGCCAAACCGCAAAAGCACCAAATTTACACACTTACGTTCCCATGGCAAATGTGATAACGGAAGGAAAGGGACAGATGATCGCCACTGACTTCCTGGGCCCCCTACCTAAGGCTACCGGAAACTTAAAACATATTGTAGTTTGTGTAGACGTCTTTACAAAGAAAGTCAGCCTATACGCGATCCCTAGACCCACCACAAAATCCGTATTGAACATTATACTCAACAAGTATATTCCGCAACATGGACCGAATAAGAGCGTGCTTAGCGACCAGGGAAAACAATTCCAGAATAAGCACTGGGCGGCAACCCTGGAACGAAATGGCATTAAGGCGATCCTCACTTCGATAAGAAGACCACAGGGCAACCTCGCCGAAAGAGTGAATAGGGAAATAGGAAAAATGTTCCGGATATATTGCTATAAAGAGCAAAGCAAATGGCCCGAGTTCCTACCATTCTTTGAAACGGCGATAAATGAAAATTATCATGACACCACTGAATACACATCAGCAGAGTTAGACTCTGGAGTAAAACCGGAGAGATTTTGGCATGATTATTTGCGCACGCCGAAAACCTGTAATCTACCTCTGCCAGTTCAGTGTAAAAACCAACTTGTAAAAGAGAGGATAGTTGCGAAAGGGCTAAGCGAGCGGAGAGGTTTAATACGACTCATAAATTGACAAACTTTGCGCTAGGTGAGAAAGTGCTTCTCAAGGCAAACCCTGTTGGACGGAGAGACTTAAATGTCGCCGCAAAGTTTTTTCGGTTATACAACGGGCCGTACCTATTAGCTGAGCAACTAGCACCTCACACGTTCATCGTTACGACGCTCGACCGAAGAAAAACGGTAGGAAAATATCATGCGAGCTCATTAAGAAAATATTATGAGTAAGATGAAATTCCAAGGCGCGTCGGTACGAAATAATACGACCTTTTGAATATAAAGGATAGGGTTAAAAATAATGTAAATATTAATAATCATTATTAAAATAAATTAAATGTAATAGATATAATAATAATAATAGTAAGTAAACTATGGAATAAACGACAATTCGTTTGTAGCGCGTAGAATAAAGCAAGCGAGGCGAAGCGAGCCACGGCGGCCGGAAACGGTTACATAATGCGACGTAGCACACAGCTGATTTGAAATGTAGGTCAATTAGATAACGGGTCGCTCTGTGAACGAAGTGTAAACAAACAAAGTACATTCCCGCGCGCGCGCGCCGCTGTTGTCTGTCGCTATCAGAGACATTCCTTTCGTAAACGTTGCAATTAAGTACTACCCATGCTACAAACATTTGTTACACAATAATTTCATGCAAAATGTCAATATATGTTATTCAATTAGAATTAAGCCATATGATAGAGAATAGTGATATCAGTGTATATGTTAGTAGATAGAAAATACAATGTATAATTTGTGAAGCATCATCAATGTATGTTTAAAAAGATAATTGTTATTTAAATTGAAAAAAAAATTGTATATCCTACACTCTTTTTTTTTAAACGGGTGGGGGTGTATATAACGTCACCAAATCTCATTGATTTGGAGTTATATGTTAAAGTTTACTATATTAATGCTTAAACAAATTTAAAACGTTGAAACTCAACTCTTATGATGTAGCGTGTTTCTTAACGCTTTGTACACAGCCACACGGCAATGCCAGCTGCCGTTACGTAACGCACGCACACTATAAACCAATAGAGCCACGCCCAGACTTTCAATTATTAATATTTCGGAAACCGGTAAATTTAGGAAAAATCTAGAATAGCCAAAATGTTTGCCGAAATATTAATAATAGGGTGTGCTAATTTTATTTAATATAATTAGACATTAAGGGAGATAATTGATTTTATGTTAATAACTTCCTTAGTAATTGAGCTACACAGAAGAGCTTTTAATATGTAATAGTCATAATAATTTACAACCAAATGTATATTTTAGAATTAGCATAACTTGGCTTGCAGCAAAGATAATCGCAATATGAATTGCGACCGGACGTCCGCACCGGCAATGAAAATCCGGTGTGTTAAGAATATTAAAAATAATATAAATTCTCAGACTGTGGGAATCAGTTTTGTTCTCACGGAATGGGGTGACCACAAATTTGAGTAGAAGGGAGAGTGTGTCAGCCAATCAAATCATTCAAAGAAATTGGACCTAACGCGGAGTTTTCGGCTGATAGAACACTCCACTGCCAGTACTCAAGAGGAACACACGTACATCTTGAATCGTCTCAGTAACACACATTTAGTGAAGATACATCTGCGAAGACTCGAGGTGTCAACACGCATTATTACGACCGTCTAGTTTAACAGATCAACTGTAATGACTCGTAATAATAGCGACTATTCAAGATACTCTTTCTTATTATCAACTAAGCGTATCGCGCAATCCATTAACTGTTGGCGTACGCACGCAAGAGATCAACTACACTACAAGAAACTACTTCAAGGGTACGATAGAAGAGGCCGTCTATATCCAGTGGTACGAGCAGAACAACTGACAAGCAGAGCGACAACCCGTGACGAGACACACGCCAGACTGGAACGTGAATCGAACGAGGAGCCTGACGCAGTTGTAGCAGCTAAAACTACAGACGTAAAACCATCACCAGTTGCAGAAGGAGCAGAGTGTTGCTGATTCCCGAACTCATCACCAAAATCCAGGACGCTCAGTAGATCGTCGTCTCTAGCAGATTGGACCAGGACAGCGAGTGATTCCAGGAGCATCTCTACATCCTCTTCAGAACCAGGGAAGTCAAAATCAAATTATTCACTTCTCAAAAGAACAATTTTTCCTTTTTTTAAAATCATTGTAAAACAAATAATTCAGATGCCATTATATCAAAGACTCTAAATTAATAAGTAATATTCAATTGTGATAATCTGTATAGCATGTATGAGTAACTAATAAGCCCTAGCTAAGATTTAGATAATAGATTAAAAGAAAAGCGCTATACTAATCTTATTAGAGAATTAATTGATTGCTTATACTGCAGTATACAAGAGTCAAATCGCTTGAAATAAAGCCAAGTTGAACTAGATTCACTGCTAGTTTATTTCAGAATATTTACAAGAATTTTAGAGTAATTTAAAATTATTTTAAAGTCATTGCTAATTAAATTAAATTAAATTAATTAATTAAATTATTTAAAATTAACTTCTTTGAAATCAAGTAAAATACAAGTAATATAATTTGAAATAACAAGCTCTTTTGCTGAAGAATACTAATCATTCAGAAAATATCATACTAAACTTTATTTACTGTTTTAGTTAGTAAGAATTATTGTAACTGTAAGTTTTTTCATTCTTATGTGTGTTTAGTATAATAAACCCCGATTTTTATTACCCCACACTGTATTTTTATTGCTGTACCACGGAGCCTACCAACCTCATAAAACTCTTCACAATAATTATAACAAGATTAGTGTTTCGTTGTTGTACACTCGGGTTAACCTACTTGCGAATTCAAATCCAAAATCCACACGCCCATAGTCGGAAGAATCCGCAAGAACGGACAGCAGGTAGGTGCTCATTAAACACAGAAAACATTACATTGCAAAAACAACACGAACACACGTTTATTTTGTTTTATATATATATATATATATATATATATATACAATAAATTTCTCTCTAAAACAACCTTGGCAAAATGGCCTTAAAATCCATTACAGCAAAATGACAATACACAAACAAGTTTATGGCCCGACCATATCCGCATTCTCCGCAAAAGAAATCAATTTAGAATTATTTTACACAGAAAATATCCTCAATAGGGCTGCCGCTGCTCCGGAATTATCAATCATTCAACAGTGCCTTCGTCTAACCGAAAATAGACAAACAATAACCAACTCCAACAAGAAAGTGAGCCAGTATATATATATATATATTAATATATACATTAAAAAAAATTTAAACGTGTGCGTGTGACCCATACTGAAAAATAGCTCCACGTTGGCTCCAGTTTACATCCAATACATTTGTATATCATATCTAATCTAACATATATATATATATATATATATATATATCACACAAAGTACAACATCAACATTTTATACAATCAACATATAACACTAATAAAATCCTGTTTGAATCTATTTTCTCTTTCAACAGATCTATTTGTGCCCACACCCTCTTTTACTGTACCCAGAATCTTACCCTGCAAAAATCCACCAAAGAAAACCTCCCAAGCTATCTTGCAAGTCCTGTCACATTTTTGGCTCAAGGGCTCAAAACAACCACGCTCTGCTACCATTGAAACGCGCCCCCTTAGTCCCAGAATTTTTCTTAACCCCCTTTTTCTAACCTTAAAAAAGAAATTTAATTTTTTCTTTTTTTTCTGGGAAGGCGTCACTCATGCATGACCCATTCATTAACATACGATAATTATAAGTATCTGGAGCTGACAATCCATGATCATTAGAGAATACGATAATAATTAAATTTAAGGGAAAACTGATTACTTAAGTGTGTTGCAGTACTTTCATCTACCTGTTCCCCAGTACTAGGATTAATCGCATTAAAATCGAAACCAGTGATCACAGTAAACCGAGGTTGAAGTGTGTTAATTAAATATTAAAATATGTCGCTTCATTTTTATTTTAAGTTAAATAAATATAAGAATATTATAGTACAATTATAAATTGAATAGTCAAGCTGAACCGAAAAATAAATAACTAAATCAACAGGAGTTTTAAATTTAGAATATAAGAAACAAAATTGGAACGTGCAGGATCACAAGTCATATGACAGGCAGATGCAAGTACTCTCCGGGTATTACATTTTCTTAACGTCTGGATTTTGTCAATAAATGAATTTTAAATTTGGTTTTCTCTTTTGCAGTAATAGAATTAAATATTTATATTATACAATGGTAACCCTTGACTTTATGCGATTCAATACACAACTACTTATAAGTTATTCATAACACAGTCATCACTGTCCACACTTTAGCATGTCTTCACAAAACATGTTCAGTAATGTTAACTCTGAAGCATGAGTCTACTTTCTAGAAATAGGTTTCTGCGTGTGTGTTACCCGATAACCTGCGGAGTATTTCGTGTGTGAAGTTTATAAAATAAAAGGAAAGTTCCCACCTGATCTTTCGGATTGCACTAAGAATGTTCCTGCATTTTCGGTGGGGTGTGAAGAGCGATGTCGGATGGCGTGACGGCGTTGGGGCTTCTTACACAGGCTCTGCGGATGGGCGAAGATGTAGAGTGCCCATCTCGTCGACCCCTTTCCTCCCGACTAAAGCGGGGAAACCTGTGAATAATTTTACTTGTATATTCAATTCATATATATACACATACCACCCCAACATTCCTTCATCAATGCACTTAGATCACACACGCCACTATAATTTCAATACCGCAAATGCCGGTCATTAACTCCGGTCAAAATCACCCTTCAGGCTTTTAATTTGAATTTTATATTTCACCTTGTCACACAGAAATCATTACACTTTAAGCTTAAACAATTTTGATGGGTTACCTTGTATGTTTAACTTCACATTATGATTGACTGACGAGCACGTGGTCTCTGCTACTACATTTATAACTATTTCAATTAATAACCAGACTTCATGGAACCACAATTATAAATTCATACTTCATTTAATTCTTTTATTTTAAGCTTACACTGTCTCTAACATTATTTCTTTAACCTTTACTGTAAAATAATTTTACCACGTGCTCGTATTTTTACCGGCACGACCATGGACCGCCTGTGTGTGTGTGTGTGTGTGTGTGTGTGTGTGTGTGTGTGTGTGTGTGTGTGTGTGTGTGTGTGTGTGTGTGTGTGTGTGTGTGTGTGTGTGTGTGTGTGTGTGAAAGAGAGGGATGTAGGGAGGGAGGAGGAAGGTAAAGAGAGTGTATGTGGGTGTAACATTCTTAACATAATCTATCAAAATCTTTGAAACAAATTAGATGTGACAAACGAACAATATTCATATAGAAGTTTAATGAAGAAAGTTGTGTTAGTGGTTAAAATCACAAGCAGAATTATCACTGTTGTACACCACTATATAAAAATTATTCCGATTAGCTCTTTCAAGCTTCACAGCTCATCGTCAGATCGGAAATGAAACAAATAACCTGAAAACAAACCCTTCACCCTTTAGTGCAATTATGCTAATGTATGTAAATTATTAAATTATTCAATTAAGTTGAATATTTATCAAATCAATATAATTACGCAAATATATTATTCTGACAATTTACTGGGTGATTGAGTGTATTCACTGCTAATTAGCATAATTATTGAGACTCTTAATTATCATTGTAAGCAATAAGACAGAATTTATTGAAACATGACAAATTAATTATTTGAGGTTGATTGCAATAATGAACGCAAGATATACATAACGCAGTAAATACTTATTTTTACACATTATTGAATAAATAAATTCTTGATATACAAATGAAATTATGTCCTGTAAATACATTCAAACAAAACGCGTAATAACATAAATCATAATAATATTCATTTCGTTGTTCCCTGAAAAACAAGACATACAATGCTATAAAATATAACATACAATAATATAAATATGCACAAACAATAAACAATCAAATATACTTCATTCTAAGCTAAATGCGTTCATTAATGCCCTCAGATGAGTGACTTTACTATTTAACATTATTATTTTTTTTACGATTTATATAGATCTCGGGGTGTAGCTCTTTGAAAAGAGACAGTGCAGTAGTAAGTGTTAACTAGTATTAAGAACATAAGGACTTAACTTAACTTAACTTAAATACTGCTTGTGGGAGAAGTTACAACTACGATGTTGTCAGATGCCACCAAAATAATGTAACAGACACAGCACTCATTTTCACGCAGTAGCCGACTAAACACATTGGTGTCAATTGACAACACGGTGATCGAATTAAATGAAATAATGTAATATTGACAATGTGAAGTTCATTCGAATTTGTTATAATTGTAAATTAAGAAAGAAGATATGTTTACCAAAGGGTTTCCAGAATACTGGTTACTGTTCTATAGGTTTTTGCTATTTAATAAACAGTTGTTATAGTTCCCAGTATTAATTTGGTCGGTCACTAAAGTTATAATTCCACAATCTATTAATTTGACTTTTTAATGAATAAACAGATATGGTTTTATTATTAGTGGAAATCAAGATTATTATTAAAAAACGTATTCTAAAAAGATACGATATTACAATGCAATGAGCGTCCTTTACATTCAAGCAGATTACCTACAAATTGGCTAACTACTATTATGACAGTAGTTAATCTCTAAATTTTATGAAGTTTCCATATTTGCTGAGAGTTAATTTTCTGAATTTAAGTAATTACAATTATTAGGCTGTGATGTCTTTACTGATTAAGCATCCTGCTACAGGCAAAACAGTTGCTACAGGTTTAATGTCTTTAGAAAGTATCCAGATAGTGAGATCTGCCTCGTTTTAACCATTCGAAGTTAGAATTTAACTCTTTGTGTGTGTGTGTGTGTGTGTGTGTGTGTGTGTGTGTGTGTGTGTGTTTTACATTATTAAGCTAGATATATGGTATTCTAAGGCACAATCAAGTGCAGAACTTAATTTTGGAAAGTCAACAAATAGACTATATGATAATGTTGTATGTGTAATGCAATTTTCAACAAGCAAAATTTTATGCCCTTCTCTTCAGAAGTTTTTGAGAAACGTGACCAAATTTTTTCATCTAGATAGGATATTTACTAACTTTTTTCATGACGGTCCGTTTGTTAATTGGGGCTACAATTTTTAACGAACGTTATTTTAATAGACGTTTCACCAACGCAGATTTGGCCTGGTTAGTAAAACGCTCGTTAACACGATTTTGCTTCAGATTGTCGGAAAAATTAAAATAATTAGTAAACTATTTGTAAGGTGGAGTTCCGGTTTGGTTGGTTTCTTTTACATTTGGTAACATATTCTTCTGATTTTATTTATTGTCTGCTCTTTTGTTTTGATACGTTCTATCTTGTAATTTCATTTAAGTTTATTACGAGCGTTTTTTAAAGTTTTATTTCTGTTTCCCTTTTTGTTGTCGTGTTTGTTCTACAAGTCATAAGAAATCGCGTTAAAATAAGTCAAAGTCAAAACTATCTGTTGGGTGTCGTCACTGTTTCATGGTTATCTATTTCTTAAGTGTTCCGGCATTTGTACTATTTTGGATGTTCATCACTTCTTTGTTCACTACTTAATAATTATTAGTATTGTTGGTACTTTCACTGTGAACTTACTTGTTGTATTTACTCATACGTCGTTTCGGAAAAATTACCGACAGTTTGCACATTCCGTAGCCTATCCAAACTCACTACGAAGGAGCACACCACTCCGAAACGACGTATGAGTAAATACAACAAGTAAGTTCACAGTGAAAGTACCAACAATACTAATAATTATCCGTCATTTGTATATTATTTTTTCTCATTGTAGTTTCTATTTGTTTTATTACCGTTATTTAGGATATCCTCGTTTAACCTCAATTCTTAAAGATTTTTAGAGTAACTTCTTTGAAAGCCTGTAGCATTCTATAAATTTTGACTCACTCAAATGGCTGTAGGAAATTTCCGTTATTGGTAACTTTTTTTGCCTTTCGTCTTCGTTTTGATGAGTTTCTAAGTACGCCGATATTATCGTAGCGTTAAAATTGTGTAGAAATGGCGAACAAAAATTAATGAAATGAAATCTGCACAGTTCACATGTACTACTCGACATGACATCTGTCCACCTGTACTAGTGAAGACTGAAACTAAGTACCTTGGACTTCACCTTGATCAGTGACTCACCTGGCAGAAGTAAATCCAAATCAAACGCAGGCAGTTAGATCTCAAGTTCTGACAGATGTCCTGACTCCTTGGGCGAAACAAATAACAAACTGCTACTTTACAAAACCATGCTGAAACCTATATGGTCCCTACGGACTCCTGCTACGGGGATGCGCTGAACCCACAAGATTAAAAATCATCCAAAGATTTCAGTCAAAAGTGCTGCCTGTTGCAGTAGATATCCCAGCATCAGCAATCAGACACTTCACACGCCAACCTCAAAATACCTCTCATAAAGGAGGAAATCTAAAGGATTGAAACAAAATACAGCCGTCGTATTAGACCACGAAAATGAGCTGATAGAGCAGCTATACATCAACAATCCCGACTCCGCAAAACTTGGTCTCAAAATTTGCTAGATCCAGGAGCGAACCTAGGGGGGATAAAGGGGATATATCCCCCCCCAAAATCCGAAATAATTAAAAAATGAATAAAAAAATTGTTAACTGGTTCCGTGTTTTTTGAAATGTAGGCCTAATTAATTGTCTTCCAAGTTTTGTCAATTTTAAAAAATTACTATTTAGGTCAATGACAAGTTTAAATAATCTACAATAATAAGCCTTATTCTCAATAATAAATATAACAGATGAAAAGAAATGGTGAAAAATGAAAAGAAGTCGAGTTGAAAGAGAATAGGAGGACACGATTTTCCGCTGGTTGTAAGCAACTTGAAACATACGATTCACGTGACGACGTGCTTTACACTGTGCTTGAGCCATATCAGCTGTTTTATTTAATTCCGCAACCAAGGAACTGTTTGCTTTTACCCGCTAGTTGGTCGTAAACCGAGGCCTATGAAAAAGACAGGCCATGGAGTGTACGACGATTTTTTGAAGTCGTGTGACGTTACGAGTTGAACAATTCCAGTGTTATCCTATGTACTCGCATAATTAACGCGCTTTATTTGACCAAATTTATTTAAATACTTCTGATTTAAAAAAAAAATTAAACGTGTAATAAACATATAATGAAACATGTGTAATCCACATTTTTTTTAAATACCAAGAAGGATAAATAAAAGCATATAGTAATCAACTTTTATTTATCAAAGTATATAGTAATATCTATTTCTTCGTTTTTTACCTTTATTTCTTTTTCTATTTTTCCTTTTGAAGAAGACTGACAATCAATAGGCTATATTTTTTAACAAAATTATTTAACACTATTTTACACCCTGTAAAATCTATATCTACAACCCTATTATACACATTTATATCCACAGCACTTAGATACATGCTGTTAACCTTCACTTTCTTAATTTTAACGTTCTCTTTAAAGTATATATATATTCCACATAAAGGTATTATTAAGCTTCCAAGACAAACTGTAAGCCTATCTGATGTATGTTTTTAATTGATTTTAATGAAATTACTGAATTACAGCTATTATTTACTCATTAGTTTTAATTTATTGGTACGATTTTCATTATAATATGAGAAAAACAATACCCTATTAAAACGATATGTGGTAAAAAAATCTTTAAAAAAAACCCCCGAATTCTAGGTTCGCCTCTGGCTAGATCCTTAAAAAAACACTCTTCTGTAAGGAGAAACATCAGTGGATGTTCCCCTTACAAACCTAACTCTTACCTTACAAACATTACCTAACTTAATACACTGTCTATAATAGATGTGGATTGTAAATTGCAAAGTGTCAATAAAAAAAATTCTCTCTGATAGATTTTTGTTTGTTGTAGGCTAATGGTTAACGTTAGATACGCGTAGGAAACAATCCTAAACCAATTACTTAATGAAAGGACAGTAAACACAGGCAAAATAATTTTATAATCACAGAAATAAAAAATATGTGAATGTGTATTATATGTATATGTGTATATATTATATGTAATGAACGACTGTTTAAGGAAAAACAACGTAGTCCTACATGAATGACGCCACACGTATTTTTGAAGTTTAGTTAGCTCTCATCGTTTTGACGGCTCGTTAGTTAATCAACAGGACAAATATCTCCCGGATTTCGTTGTCCATGACGTGTCCGTTACTTAACTAAATACAACTATTTCATTAACGACTCGGAACACAAAGTTTTTTATGAGTAAAACTAAAAACATAAAGTTTTACCTTACAACCTGAACCGGTTTTCACTTTTAAAAAGCTTCTTCAGAGGTTTTTATGGTAAATAAACGAACCTCTGAAGAAGCTTTTTAAAAGTGAAAACCGGTTCAGGTTGTAAGGTAAAACTTTATGTTTTTACTCATAAAATCTTTGTAAACGAGTCGTTAATGAAATAGTTGTATTTAAATATCTCCCGTTAAGTTAACCGACGATTTTAATGGCGGTTATTTTAAACCGAGCGTCTTGAAACGGTTTATCTCCCGTTAAATCCTTAATGGATATCTGTGAAGCGCAACATGAAAGTACTAGTTGTTTGCTAACTTTCAACGACCGAAATAAAATTTGTTGAACCAGAACCAAAATTTTCTTGACTTATTGTCTCACTTATCGCAAATTATTTTACGGTATAATTTAAAACTAAGTTATGTCGGCATCGTTTTCAGTATTTTTATGGCTCTTATTTTGATAGCCTTTCTGCTCTCATGTCATACTTAACCTTTATTAATTTTTTTTTACAATTTATTAATTGGAAAATGATTTTTCTAAACGTGGGCTCGCAGATACAATTATTGGTCACTTTGCAAGAAACTACAGTAATACCGGTAATATGATATTAATTTTAAAATCAAGTTTCTTTCACGTATTCCGGTCTAAACTCTGTTTGTTTTCCCAGGGCGAGGCTCAGCTACTGGGCGAGTCGCAGTTGGTGGATAGCGGAAGTTCCATCAAATATGATGGACAACTGCGAATAAGGCTACGCCAAATAAGCAGTCCCGAAACCGAGGCGGCAGCATAAGCAGGGTGTGGTGGGGTGACCGGTGGGCGGTCACGCCAGTTAAAATCCACATATTCCCTATGACGATGCTGTGACACGGCGAGTAACTGCCGCCATCAAATAAGCATTGCCCCATACTGCCTTGTATAGAAAGAGATTAGATTTACAAAGGCTAGCAGACGGATACTCTGATATAAAACCAAGGGCAGATCGGGCTCTAAGCTGTAGTGGAAGCAGCCGTGTCTAGGGGAAGAACAGCCCAAAATCAAAGTACTTGGCTCTCCAGGTTGGGGGTTGGGCGCGGGGCCGACTATCCTGCCCTGTAAAAAGATTACAGTTGCGAGTAGCTCAATGGATGTAACCGGACAATCTTCTCGGAAACGACCAAGGCAATGAAATAAGGACATGAGTATGTATTTACGGTTTGGAACTTGGAACGTTCGTGCTATGCTGCGGCCTGGCTCTATGAACAGTGTAGCTGAAGAATCCCAAAGATTCTTACGCCATTGCCATTTTAGCCATCTATTGGGGCTGCGGAGAAACATCCAGCGGATGTTTTCTATGATGAACTGCAAACTGCATGTGCGAAAATTCCAAATCACGACGCCATTATAACGCTTGAAGACTTCAATGCTAAACTTGGCAAAGAAGATTGCTTCACAGATATATTTGAGAAGCACAGTCTCCATGATGATACTAGTAATATCGGACTGAGAGTGGCACAATTTGCTGCAAGTAACAGCTTCAAAGCTGTATGTATCTGGTTCCCACGAAAGAGCATTAAAAATGAACATGGCAGATACCAGGAATGAATGAGACAAATCAAATAGATCATGTATGTGTTAATGTGTTAATCTGCAGACGGTGGGCCACTTCCATTGAAGACGTTAGATCATATCGAGGAGCAAAATTGTGACTCAGGTCACTATCTAGTAAGAGTCAAAATGAAACAAAAAATAGCTCTTGTGGACAAGGTCAAAACAATGAACGATGAAATACAGAAAGATTAAAGGATAAGCGTGTGGAAGAGGAGTGCCAGGCATATTTAAATCAGCGGTTACTAGATCGTGAACCTTCTGCTGCCATTGCTGAAGAATGGTTTTGCATGAAGAATTCAATATTATTGAATCAGCAAATTGCATTATAGGCGAAATAAGAAAACCGAGGAACGAGGAATGTTATGACGTTGAATGTAGAATAATGGTGGAAGAGAAGATGCGGGCCAGACTACAGTGTCTACAACAGAATGCCAGAGCTAACAGAAATAGCTATAATGTAAAAAGAGACATAGCAGCTAGAACATGTAGACGAATGAAAAGACAAGCCTTAAAGCAAAATGTCGATGAAATGGTGGAACGTTACAGCAGAAACGAGAGCAGGAAATTCTATAAGGAACTGAAGGAAAGAACAAACGACTTTCGGCCTAAGAAAAATGCATGTAGAGACAACCAGGGAAATTTGCTGAAGAGATGAAGTTATGCTTAGATGGAAGAAACATTTTGAGAACATCTTGAACAGAGAGAGCGGAAGCAACAGATATTGTATACCAGGCAGCGGAACCCTTAATCGAAGACCCCAGTTATGAAGAAATTAAAAATGTAATCAAATCTCTCAAAAATCATAAAGCACCAGGAAGTGATGGAATAACGCTAGAACTTCTAAAATCTAGAGAAGTGTATTGGAGGAGAATATATGATCTAATAATATCTATATGGAGAAAGGAGAGAATTCCAGAGGAATGGACCTTCGGAATCATACAGCCGATACATAAAAAAGGTGATAAGCTACTTTGCACAAACTACAGAGGAATTACATCTATCTGGTTTTATAAATAATAGGTTGGCTAAAAAATATACTGAAGAAATTGTGGGCGAATATCAATTTAGCTTTTGACCTAATCGCTCAACCTCCGATCGTATATTCACATTACGACTAATACAGGAAAAACGTATGAATATAACATAGACTTACATGTACTATATGTAGACTTCAAACAAGCATTTGATAGTATTAAAAGAAAAGAAATGCTAAACGACCTTAACATCTTGTGAACACGAGCTAAATGTGTAAGACTGATAGAAGCGACTTTGACTGGTTCCAAAGATGCAGTAAGAGTTAATATATAATACAGGTAACTGTATAATACATATATGATAACAGGTATTTGTATGTGTAATTTTTTTTGGAACGGTTCCGTTCGTACCTGTTATTTTCAAATCTAGTTTAGCACACCTCTAATTCAAAGTGCCGTACGGACGAAACCGTTGTATATGAAAGGGGCCTAAGGCGAGAGCGGAAACTGCCAGTGCTGTCATGTGTAGCCATCGACGTGTAATATATTATACATCGATGTGTGTAGCAGAGATAGGCAACGTTTATGTACTGATCGGGACTCGTTCAGTTAATAAACGTTTAGTCTACTGCGATTAAAATACAGTTCGCTGGAGAGCAATGAAATGCGTGAATAATAAGTAGGCCTATGTAATACAACTACAGTGTTGTTACGCCATTACACAACATTCTACGTGTTTCTCGGCTATAATGTGGGTGTGCGCGCATAGGCCTATAGCTGCTACTTTGAGATGAAGGACAATTACGTGACACTTGTAGACGAGACTGATCCAGATTTCGTCGGTCTGCGCGGCCGCAATGAATCACTGTGTCCAAGGCGGCAAGCAATTACCCTCTAATGTTTTCTAGTAGCGTTGTTGCTGCGTAGTATGGACTATTCTAGAATTTAAGCGGAGTTTAAATACAAGCACTCAGCGACGCTTAGTTCAGTTTTAGTGGCGACTTATTCCAGTGCGGTTCGAAGTATTGCGGCGAAGTGTTATGTGTTTTATAATTGTGCGAGACTCGTTGACATTATTATTGCGTGTGAACAATTTTTATTTGATTTGTTGTAAGAGACGATCTTGTTGATTACAAACTGTTTAAATGTGATAATTAAAGCTGGTGATTAGTGACTTAATTGGTTCTTGTATTTTGTTTTCCACTGTACCATACGACGATCAGGTAGACTGTTGTAACAGTATTAATATTTTGCGAGATGAGAGGTTTGCAGCTCTGCTTGGAGTCGATTCAATGAAGCCAGAGAATCTTCCAAACCTCGGAATCCTCTGCAATTGAACGAATCACATGAAAGTTTTTGTACTGTCTTCTACATAGTGTCTACATAAAATAAAAAATAGTTCTGGGTCCTCTCATCCCTTAAAGGAAAACTTCCCTTAAATACCTTAAAATTATTTTTTACGGTATAAATTGATGAAACTACGTATAATTATGTTTTTGATGTCACGGATTAAGAATTTAAGGTCAAATGCATTGCATAGCATGTAGGAGAGTCAAAGGACCATTTAAAAGGGATGAAATGTATAAATAGGAATAATTTTTATTTTTCCTGTGATAATCAGAAATTAATATTAAGTGGAAATATAAATAAGAAGCATAATGGTCAACATGTCATTGCTAAGTTACACATTACGGGTTGAAATCACCCCTGAATGCCGAACATTTCTTTTATAGTAAGCTATTAGGAATACATTACTGAAAAATGTATACTTACGTTTTCGAAGTCACTGATTACGAAAGTACGATGAGAAATAAACACAAGGAATTCAAAATGACAAGTTAAGGTGGAGGTGAAATGTGCAAAATATCTGTATGGATTCACTTTTCTTATAATAGTCAAATATAAGGAGCAAAACAAAAAAAAAAGAGAAAATGGAATCACTTAAGAAAATAGGCGTCTTTATCTGTATAACATTTTATTATTTTACAAGTGGCCTGGGTGTAACACCTTTCCTTACAGCATTTCAATGCTCACGTGCGTAGTTAAAAATTCAGTTAAGTTTATCACTGTATTTAAACAGTCACATCTCAAAATGAACATCTTGAAAAATCATTAAAGAATTGAATGAATCATGAATATTAATGATATACGAGAGGGATTAAAAAATGTTTACTTAATACCAAATTGCAGCAGAAATATTGCAAAATTTTTCCGAAAAAATTAACAACAGTTAGAATTTTTTATCACAACGTTGTTATTTTTACTGATATTATGGTAAAAGAAAAATTAACTTTAAAGATAATTTTATAACCATTTTTTTCAAACTCATAGTTTCTGAGTTTATGAAAGTAAAATGTTTAGAGGGAGAATTGTTTTCGAAGGAAAAGAAGTTGAAACATTTTTAGAGAATCAAAACTTCCAAAGTATTGGACCTACAGGAATAGGCCTAAGTAAAATATCAAATTATTTTTAGTTAAACGAATTGAACTTTGAATCCTAAAAGTTGATTGAACTTTGAATCAATCAACTTAAATTAAACCAACTTTTTAATAAATCCTATATTTTTCGAGTTATGTAACGATAATGGTCACGGGGTAATGATTTTAGGGGGTGGTGAAAATTACAATTTTTAACTCGCAACACCTCGAAAACCATCGGCTTTCATAAAAAATTGCGTACTAACTTCTTTTTTTGTATCTAAAATCTATCAATTACAGGTGTTATTCATTAATTTTATTTCCCACACATTGAAAAGGGGTGGAAACGATCCACTGAGGGGAAGTACCGGAAACGTTTCTGAACTTTTATCGAGACACTATTACGCAAAGTTCTGTATGTCGATTCGTTCTACAACACTGACTCGACTGTTGTTGTAACTGGGGTTTTCACTCTCAGCAATATTACATAAATGCGCAAAGGAATCGATAAATTTTGGATTATGTTAATTAAGCTGATTTAAACGAATGTTTGTATGGTTATGGACCTAAATTATGAATTCGAAAAAATCAATAATGTAGCCAAGGCCTAAAAACCGGCCCCAAATC
Source organism: Magicicada septendecula (assembly GCA_034769895.1). NCBI lineage: Eukaryota > Metazoa > Arthropoda > Insecta > Hemiptera > Cicadidae > Magicicada > Magicicada septendecula. The sequence continues at coordinate 118,327,207 of CM068376.1, forward strand.
TCTGTGGACTGGGTGCCGGGTGCACGTGGTAAAAGTGGCCACATGCTACATGGACGGGGAAGTAAAAGCAAATAACTTTACTTTCTTCGGCCGTGTATTATATAAGTTAGTATAAGCCTCACTTACCTCCTCCTTTTCCGTTTGTTGCTTAATTTAAACAAAATCATAAGTAGTGAAAAGCTGTTTCTGTGGTGTACAAACATGAACCACTGAAGAAATACCAAGAGCTGACATCCACAACGGGCACGTTCAGCATATGCATTTCTTCTTCAGAATCTGTATTCTCCCATTGAATTCTCATATCTAGTGATAACGTGGAGTTTTCTGACAATATTAATTGTTTTTTATAAACAGGTTGATAATAATGAAACAAGCGAAGAAATCAAAGCAAGAATACCACAGGAAACAGAAGCTACTACGCATTATATTCCAATCCAGGAATGTATAAAAAAATGTCAAAAATAAAATGTACACTACAGTAATCAGAGTAATCAGACCTGTAGTAACATATGCAAGCGAGACATGGGTGCTGAAGTTAGAAGATATGAAAAAGCTTGGTGTTTTCGAGAGGAAAATTCTGCGAAGAATTTATGGACCAGTGTGGGATGGAAAGATGTGGAAGATAAGAAAAAATTGTGAGCTAAGAGACGTTTATGGAAAAACGGACATAGTTGCGGCAGTGAACTCGCAAAGGTTGAGATGGTTGGGGCACGTGGCGAGAATGAGAAGTGATCGAGCCCCAAAAATTGCATTGGAAAGGAAGCCGGAGGGAGTAAGGAGGAGAGGGTGTCCGAGGAGGAGATGGTGTGAATATGTGGAAGGGGATTTGCTGGAGATGCAAGTGGCAGCTTGGAGGACTGAGGCTCTGGACAGAGTAGAATGGAGGAGAATCACTGAACAGGCCAGGGTTCTACATGAACCGTTGTGCCAGAGTAATAGTATACACAAGTTGACTCAGCCTGTACAAATTAGTACACAGGTTAACATCCTGCTATCTTAACGAGCGGTCCATCTTGGGGGGGGGGGGGTCCTTGTATGTTCCAAAGTTTCACTAGAATTCTTTATCTCCGTTTTGTACCCTATAACTGAAACTTTTTACCTTATAACCAAGACAGTGTTTCAGTTTATTGTGATTCCATTCCAAAAACTGTGCCCCCATCGTACAGAATTTTTTTAACAATTTGCATGTTCTACTGCCTCTTGTGAAAGTATTTTCACGACTGGAAAACTTGGCCGTTTATTCTGTAGAATGCAGCAATGTACCCAATGTACCTTCTTTGGATCTGATGAGGGTTTAGGTAAATTAAGAAAACAAAGGTTCAAAAATAAATTTAATTTCTATGTTACTTAATTGATACCATCAATCCATGAATTGTCTAGTTTTCTTGAGAAAATTACTGCTGAAATATTGGTGAAAAACTGGTTACAATTTGAAAATCTTTTAAACATATTCATCGAGTCGTCTTTTCTCAAGGATGTTTCCTACTATTAACATAGGAAGCAGTGAAGATAAAATTCCGTTTGTAGAAAAAAATATGGAAAGTATGAGTCCAGATACCAGACATGAAGCCAGGAAGATTCGCTGAGAGAACTGTCGGGTGATTCCTCACTAAAATCGTTGTTCAAGATAACAGTGTACAGTCCGGGCCAGCTAAGGTTGGATTAAGAGTAAACAATGTTAAAGAACGTTATGCTGGAGCAATTTGTCTAACCCAAACGATTACAACTACAAATAATAAATTCATTTGAGAAGTTATGTCGAACCGTAAACTTATAATGGGGTAACTGAATGAAAATTAACAGTTAGGTATTGTGAAATATGTATATAAATATGTACACACGTTTGGTTTTGTAAGACAACTGAATGATGATGTAGTGTAATTTTTTTGACTGGCTCGAGCTACGGTATTATTAAATAGCCATGGCGAGTCTCATTTGTGTACGCTCACTCCGGACCGAATCGGTGAAGTTCTGGGCGTCTGAATTTCAAAGATCACGTGATCGATACTCTGCAAACGGTCTCGAGGCGTCAGAGCAAAACTCTTCCCTGTTTTCTCGAAAACACCTGCCTCGTTGAATCACGTAGTTATTTAAGGGGCAGCAATGTACTCAATTTACCTTCTTTTGATTTGATGAGGGTTTGGGTAAATTAAGAAAACAAAGGTTCAAAAATAAAAGTACTTTTTATGTTACTTAGTTGGCAGTGAATAAAGATTTGTTTTTTTTTCTTTTTAAACGTTCCTCTTCTGTTTCCCATTCAGGTACGTAATACTAAGAAACTATAAGATATGGAGATGTGCCTGTACCATAAAACAAAACCGTGTCTGGGGCCTAAAAACCAAAGCCGCCTCGAGACATTGTCCGCCACTGCCTAACATAATACCTTCTTTATATGCCGAATGGGTAACTAACGAACAGCTTAACATATTCTGCCTAACTTCTAAATTACTTCGCTGGTACAAAAGGAGCCATTGTTAACATCATACAGAGTTCATTTGAACAGAACCTGGTTGGCTTCAGTGGGACCAGCACGTTCGAGATTAGTTTTTACTTCAGTTTTCCGCGAACAGTTCGTTTATTCTGAATCCATTGTTTCGAGTAATACGCATTGTTTACGAAGCCGACAGTCTGTAATAGAAGAGAAAAACTAGTTCCGTTACAACGACTGAAATTTACGGGCGCGTAAAAAGTTTGACTTAAACGGAGATGCGCAAACACAAACTACGAATCCGTTCGCGCGTGTACTCAGTTGTAAAAAAAAAGAAAATAAATAACAAACGTTTGGGAATGTTTACAAGCCTACCCAAACAAGGCGTACAACACTTGGGCTACTTTCTACAGCGGGTAATAGGCTATTATTATTGTATCGTAATGAAATTTCTTCTACAGATTTTGTAAAATAATTCTGTCTGTTAATTCTCATTTCTTGCTGCACGTTCCGTGTTTACTAGGCACACTGTCCGTATCTATTTCAAAGTCTCTCTGAGTCTGTAAACTTTTGTGATTGCAGTAAGTTCTCTTTTCTCGGTTCAACACATTTTCCATTTCCCCCAACAGTAGATGTTTCGCCCATTCTGCGATGAAGCATCCTCAATGGCTTGACTGTTCTTCGGCTTTAAACTGCTTTTCCTAAACTATAGCGAACAGCTTTGTTAGAAAATCCCACCCGCTGCTTTTTGAAAAGTGTGATATTTGCCCAGTTGTAGAAAGAAACATTATTCCAAAACATAGCACAATAATAATATGATATAAACTTACATTATTATAATGTAAAAATGAAATAGCAATGTAAAATTACAAAAATAAAATAAAAACAGAAATACTACCTCTATTTTGATTAAGAACTTTAATCTGTAATCATACAGTATTGACTTTATTTTTGAATATTGACTTTATAAAGTAGTAGGCCTAGTATAATTTAAGTAAAATATAACGATTTCTTAAGTTTAAATACTGTGCGAGGTATTGCCTAGTTTTTGGCACCAAACTCACCACTTACATATTATCAGACGTTTTGGTTACCCAAAACTGAACTATCCTTTGCAACGATACATATTTACATATACGCCTGTAATATTATTTTGATTCGTACACGACCTGAACGGATAACTGGAAAGTTGTCGTCAACGAGTCCAAGAGCTCCGCAGTGCTATTCTCTAAGCGCCGGAAGGAATCGCGAGGATAAGTGAGACTCGGTATTTGCCCTGGTCAAGGGAAGTCAAATTCCTCGGTGTCCACCTTGATCGTCGGCTCACCTGGCGTGCCCATGCCCAGACAGTAAGAACTCGAGTGTCAGCTCGTCTGGGTTCTGTGTTTCCAATACTTGCCAACAAGGCTATGAACCGCAAGCTAGGTAAGTTGATCGCCAACGCGTATCTGTTGCCTATCATCACCTATGCCGCCCCCGTCTAGTGTTACCTTGGCGCTGTTCATAAAAGAAAGCTGCAAAGCGTTCTCGATAGGGGTAGCGGCCAAAGCCCCCTATCGGTTCCCTTCTCGTCTTTTGAGAAGTGGACTCAGTGTCCTCTCCTTGGATGACACCGTGCACAGCGTCTTGCGTGTAGATTTTACGTTCGAGCGGCAAGGACCCAGACAAACCCCCTCATAGCCGGCCCTTGGCAAGTACTGTCCACGACCAGGTGATTCTTGGAAACTGCCTCAGCAAATCAGCCTAGTACGATCATGCCCCTAAATTAACATAAATATTCCGTTCTGGACCGGCCCACATGGCAGTAGCTCCTTCCGGTACCTCGGAATATGTAACCCAGGGGACGTCTCGAATGCTCATCTCCTCAGCTCTGACGCTGTATAGTTTACTTTTTGGTACATATAAGTAATGCAGAGGTAGAAATTTTTGTAAATGGTTTTAAATAGTCAAAATCATGAATTATGTACTTCTTACACGAAGGAAATATTTAAGTTTCTATTTTTTCCGTTTAAATATTTAAACTTTTAAATAATATTTTTTAAATAAATAAATAATTTTCTTTTTTTATATTTAAGTAGTTATTTCGTGTTACTAAAATCCTTCTCCTCTCAGCTAACAAGAAAATTTCTTATGCAACAGTTAACATTGAACGTAACGCAGACAGAATCTTACGCCCTAGCCGGTAATTGATATACTACAATTGCGTTCAGTGTTAACACTGAAACGTTTCTAAATAAATGTATGTTACACCTTATTTCGGCTAACTGAGATTTTTCTGTAGTAAAGGATCGTGTTTTTATAGTATTTTCGAAATCGTATATTTTTGCATAGTCTACAAAATAAGTGCACGAAAGCACTGCCAATTGTATATTGGTGAAAAACTGGTTACACTTTGAAAACCTTTTAAACATTTTCATTGAGTCATCTTTTCTCAAGGGCTGTTTCCTACTATTAACACATGAAGCAGTGGTAATAGAATTCCGTTTGTAGAAAAAAAATGTGGAAAGTACGAGTCCAGAGACCAGACATGAAACCAGGAAGTTTCACTGATAGAACTGTCGGGTGATTCTTCACTAAAGTCGTTGTTCAATGATAACAGAGTACAGTCCGGGCCAGTTAAGCTTGGATTAAGTGTAGGCCTAAACAATGTTAAAGAACGTTATGCTGGAGCAGTTTGTCTAATCTAAACGATTACAACTACAAATAATAAATTCATTTGAGAAGTTATGTCGAACCGTAAAGTTATAATGGAATAACTGATAGGTATTGTGAAATATACACACACGTTTCGTTTTGTTAGATAACTGAATGATGGTGTAGTGTAATTTTTTTGACTGGCTCGAGCTACGGTATTATTAAATGGGCATAGCGAGTCTCATTTGTGTACGCTCACTCCAGACCGAATCGGTGAAGTACTGGGCGTCTGTCTGCAAATGCGCTCGACGCGTCAAAGCAAAACTCTTCCCTGTTTCTCGCGAAACATCCGCCTCGTTGAATCACGTAGTTATTTAAGTGACAGTAGTCAGTTGACTGCTGACCGCGTACCCTGACGACCGCGTACCCTGAAAGTGTACTCTGGTAGCATTTCAGAACCGAGCGCGCTCCGGTTTCTCTCGGGAGCCTACGATATGTATTCACGAAATGTCGCACTCTATGAGGCCTCGTTTTCTTTCCTTGGAAGATTTCGTCCGGCCCCTGAACAACGAATCCGTTCGCTAAAATCGAACAATTTTCTCGCAGATCCGTTAGCTGGACCGCTCGGAAATCGCATCTTCTCCGATTTGTGTCAAGACATCCTCAGATGCTACCTGACGATCCAGCTTAAGTTGTCTCTTCAAGAATCTCATTTGCACCTTCCTAATCCTCCCGTGAACGTGCCTGGCTATCCTCGCTTGACTAATTCCGCACCTACAAGAACCAGTATAACGTTCAGAGTTTGCTTTATCCTTTCCGTGGTGCTTGGCCCCATTGCCAGGACCCAAACTAGGGACGTGTAGCAATGCACTATACCTACTGGACTAACTAGCTCCTGTATTCATAATTATCCTTAAATTCCGACGCGTGTTTCTTTTATAATATTAAGCGGCTCCGAAGATACCGTTTAAATGCGACTTACTTATTTCCTTTAAGACGTTAGGGGACGCAGTGCTGCAACAAAGAACTACCCTCTTACACGGAACAGAACAACACTTTTCAGTTATCTCCCTCCAGTATTTCCCTCTTAGTCGTTATTTTCCTCCAAATGGTTCTTTATCTTCCAGGCTTCCTCTTTCTCTGGAATTCCGCTCTTAGGCCTATCGACTTATGTTGCTGTCAGGGTGTGGAATGCATACTTTCTCACCTCGGCACTCGCTTTTGTCCGCTCCACTTCACAGTTTTTCAACAGTACTTTTCTGGCCAATTCATGTTAAAAATTCTTCTTAAGTAGTTACTGATTAATATTTGCAATTTACTTGTAGCTGTTCTCGTGGCATTCCATGTTTGGCAGTCGTGGAGTAAGCACCGATTTTACATTTTCACCGTTTGTACCTCTTCTGAGCTGTTGAGATTTACCAAGTCGTGCAAAAACACTCTTTGCTTTCGTTATCGTCTGCTGTATATCCTCATCCGTTTCCCCTCTTTGGATAGAATTCTTCCAAGATACTGAAAATCTATAGCGTCATTTGTTCTATAATTACCATTGCCGATACTATCATAAAATCATCCTGATACCTAAAACTATCTCATCTCCTATTGTTTTATCTAAATTTATCTTCAACTCATCTTTTCTCCTTCAGTTCTGAAATCTGCAAGCTTTACCGTCGAATCTGCCAATGTGTGTTAAACAGTGCACAAGTTGTCGGCAAAATCAGCAGCCTATATTCGAGCGCTTCAGTCAGACCCCATTGCAGCCTTCTAGGTCTCCGTCCAATACCATTAGAAATTTTGCGGGTGACGGTCCAGATCCATCAATCATCCTGTTTCACATCCATTTAAATATGATACGCAAAAACACTTTTTGCATTGAGGTCCTATTAACCTTCCTTGTTAAACCAGGAAAAGGTTTTAATTTACTTATTTTTTCTTTATCATCACCGTTTGACGCCAAGCACTGTGGCCTTTCAGCAACTTTCTAAAGCTCCCTCTCTGATGGGTGAAAGGTTTCACTTGTAATAATGTTTTGTAATTCTGCAGCTTCTCAATATATTTAACCCATTCCAGTCTTGGTTTACCTATATTGATCGAGCTTCCGTGCTGTGTTTTGGCATCCTTAGTCCGTCTTCATTACGACCAAACCATTGCAATGTTCTCCTCTCCGCTGCAATTGATTTATTGATTGCAACTGATTCTTAATCGCAACTGATTTCTGCAACTGGTTATATTCCTGACTCGGTCTCTCCTAATTCTTCCAGCTGCCCACCTGTAAAATCTCATTTCACTTGCTTGGCATCTACTAGAGTTTTCTGTCCTTTATATTATCGCAGGTAGGGGAAACTGGTATCTGAGTTCTTCTGTAACATCCTGTCTAACCACCACAACAATGAAAATGTGATAATATATTTAGTTTGACACTACGATTTCCTCATCAGCCTTTTCGTCTGATTGATTACCGTTCCTAGATATTCGAGTCTCTTGACATGTTCCAAAATTCATTCCTTTCCAGTGCCCTTTGTTAGTCTGCTTGGTTATGAGCATCGTTTTGTTTTGTCCACGTTGGTCTTCATGCATCTGTTCCTCGTGGCACTTAGCCGCTCAGTTAATGCAAACTGCACTTTTTCCGTATCCTTTGTATTAGGGCAATGTCACTTAGTACACACGAGTGATTGGACACTCACTCATTATAAAGACTTTTGATCTCATTATAAAGACTCCTAAGTTGCGTCTTGCTGTTTTTGTTACATTGCTTGAAGATCTGGTTGAAGAGGCTATAAAGAGTAATGGACTGGGTTTGTCTGGTTACGTCACTCCTCTAGTCATCGGAAACTCGACCAGGTTTTTTTCTTCCACTTCACTGTGCTATACATCCTCTTTATTCTAATCAGAAGGCTTGGCTTTAAGATGCTTTTCTTTACTTGTACAGACAAACACGCTGAGTGGTTGCACAGGACCTCATTTCTGTTGGGAAATGTAGTCGTGCGTACCACTGACGCAAAGACGCTTACGTGCCTAATATTATTTGAAATTCTGCAGTGTAAAACAGTGCTAAAATAGCATTATTCGGTTGTCTCCTTTGTGTGGTATACATTTCAAGGTGTGATAATTCCAGTCAAGTAAATATAGCAGACGCATGTAATTCAGCGGGGAGTTATAAACCTACACCCAAAAAATAATGTTTTGGTCATTTTCGATTTTTTGTTCATTATTATGGCCTGGCATGTTCTGAACAAAATGATATATAGCATTCCATGTTAAAAAATTGTAACCTCACTAAAAAAAGTAATAATAATAATAAAATGACTCGTACACAGAAAATTTGCGTCAATTCTCTGGGCCTACTGCGCGCTGCCTCACGTGGTGCCGATATAATGTAGCCAAAGTGACCAAAAAATCTTATACACACAGACTCATCCCTTCCCGAAACAGTTTTAAATTAAATAAAACTAATTTTTAAAGATCTTTCTAATGAAATCATTTTGAATAAATGCTGTTTGGGAAAGACGCAGAATCCAAACGAATAATTCAAGCCGGTGATTTGGAAAAGACTGCCAAAAACTATTTTTGCTGCATCTTAACACTAAAAGTAGGGGTATATGATGCAGTTATATCGTTTAATAAAGGTGCAATGGGAAAACTGGATGTTCTTAGTGCTTTGGGGCCTGAAAATTTGTGTTCTTATTTCACATTGTTACTGTAGCTAAATTTCATAAAATTACATATGTGGAACCAGAATTATGATGAAATATACTTATGTTTAACTCTTAAAAACCCAAATTTTTTGGACAATTTTAAACAAAATTAACTTTTTTTAAAATAACTCTAATGCATAATTCTGTTTCCATAAGCACAAAAACGTGCTAAAAGTAACCTGTACAAATTTTAGCTCCCTATCTTTTATAGTTTCTGAGAAAAAGGTACATAAAAACACTAAAAATGACATGGGCGAGATATTGTGAAAGGTCTCTCCTTAAGGCTCTTTTCCAAGAAAAGTATTATATTATAAAACAGAAACTCTTAGCGCAAGAGCCCGGAACAGGAGAACCGGTGGCAAGCCAGTTATGATCCTCTGTGTCAGGAGGCGTTGTATAACTGTTACTGTAAAAGTTATACCGGTATACCTAAGATTACTTACCGGTAAAAGTTATACTTAAGCTTTACCGGTATATCCTAAGATTTACCGATTTATAATGGTAAATGTCCGAAGATCCTTTTAAAATGTTTGCATTTAGGACTTTAACGTTACTAGCCCCAAGTTGTGGTGCCAATTTAACGATTATTTTGTTATGTCCCAAATTGTGGGTGCCAATTTAACATTAATTTATTATATGCCAAGTTGTGGGTGTCATTTTATACTCTTATTGGTAGTTGTTAAATTAATAGTATGAAATTCATACATTAATTTGTTTACTCAGAAATGATGAATACTGCTTCTTTAATTTAATTGTTGGTGTTCATGAAAAACTATTTCAAGTAATAGTGTTGTACAATCCATAAGGTTAATATTTAATAAATGAAACAGGACACATTTATCAGTCTAACCAACATATTTATTACTATATATTAACTGTCATTAATATCAGTTCTTTATGACTTTTAACATATCATTATCATTAATTATTTTAAACATACTTTCTACCAATAGACAATTTATATGCTAAGCTCTCTATATCTCAGGGTTCATTTAATTTTGTATCTAAGTATGAATAACATTTACATCTAATTACTTATTATATTACAAAAAATACATTTATTCCAAATGGATTCATTTTAATATATGAATAATTATTCTTAATTGGAAGTGTTTAGTTCGCTTTTATATTCGAATCATATTACTTCAAGTTTTATGGTGTAATTCATACGTAAGTTCTTTTAGAAGGACAGACAGGTGTATTGTAAAATAGTAATTAGTACATAAAAGTTTTACTGTTGGTACGAATATTCCTGTCTACGGCGTGTTGATGTCCTGTGCCTCCATCTCCAGCTCCTTAGATCCGGTGAGTAGATGTAGATACCCTCACGGCTGCTTTACATATAGGATCATTTGGATGAATCATAGTATGGTTGACTCTCGTAGTGATTGATTGATTGTAATCACTTCACTTTAACTAAGTCTATCCGGCTTCTTCCGATAATTACATTTGTATAAGTACTGTTCACTAGTTTACAACGGTTACTCTCGTTACGTAAGTTTACAGTTCGCAAACGACTTATTCCGTTTCAATAGTTTATATCGTTAGCAACACATGATAAGATCAGATTTTGTTTTTACGAGTTATCAACTAATAAAACTCTAGTTCTCACTCCTTCGATATTTAACTACGTTACACAAATTGTTCGTTCATTTTGTCTCTACGAAAATTTAGAATAGATTTCTAAATTTTCACAAACTATTTACTTATGTTAACTTTACGGAAAATTTTAAGTTAACTCTCTGAACTTTCGTCGTAGACTCCCGAAAAACTTTACAACAAACTCCACGAATTTTTAAGTGAAGACTCCTCGAATTTTAAGTAAAGACTCTCCCGATCGCGTCTCAGTTCATTGTATATATTCAATACACATCATTCCCCACTAGTTTCCTACATTTCACTCTGCTCCGTTTTAATTGGTCCTTCTTTCTTTTCTTCTAGGAAAATTCACTTTGGAAACCCGTCTATTTTTAACGCGGTTTTCTGATAGGTCATCTCCGTTCCCTCGTTATTTCTTTCTCTTAGTTCAACCCCTTCTTCCACGGTATGTCCGATTTCAGAGTCGTAAATCTTCCTGGCGTTTTTATATGCCATTTAGACAAAACAACCCCTTAATGTCTTCTAACATCCAGCTGCACTGTTAATTAGTTCACTCACCTCTGCTGTAGCTTTCTCGGAATTGACATCGTATTCTCTCTCTAGCGTTTTTCTATGCCAGAACAATCCCTTAGTTACTCCAAGCCTCCAGCTGCTCTGTTGATTAGTGCAATCACCTTTGCTGTGGCGTTCTTAGTATTTCCTAATTGTACTTCTCTCTCGTGTTTTTCTACGCCTTTCAGCCAGAACAACCCTTAGTTTCCCTAAGCATCCAGCTGTCCTGTTGATTAGTGCATTCACCTCTGTCGTGGTCTTCTTAGGATTTCATTCATACTTATCTCTGGTGTTTTCTATGCGTTTCCGCCAGAACAATCCCTTGATTTCTACAAGCTTCCAGCTGCCCTGTTAATTAGTGTATTCACATCTGTAGTGTCCTTCTCGGTAATCCTAATCGTACTTCTCTCTGGCGTCCAGCTGCACTGTTAGATTTATGATACATCCATACATCTGCACATCGACGTTAGATGATGTCACACTCTTTTGTACTAACTTCCTCTCATAGTTTCTCTCTCTCCATACATCAATGTCATTTCAAGCGCGCGGACAGATGGTTTCCCCCCTTTATTTAGCGTTATAGGACTTTTACCAACAGTTAGTGGTAAATGTCAAGATTTACCGCTGGGTTGTGGTAAAAGCTGCACTCGGAGGTTTTCGTTGGCTTGCCGACCTGTTCAGACATGTTCCAATATGTTTGTTAGTCATATCATTGTCAGTGTGTTTTATATCGCAAAGGCTCAGTTTCTACCTGTCTTTCGAAAGAGAGTCGCCGAAGGACTTCAAATACAAGCAGAATAAATGACAGTTGTGTCTTGTAAAAAAGTAGCTAAGCCTTTAGTTGGACAGAATGTGAGAATCAAAGTGCCAGATGTATTTTGACCGGGCAAAGGTGGACCCAAAATCAATCATAGCTGTCGTACTGAATATTGAAAATGGTGAATTTTATCAACTTGGTACCACAATTGGGAAACTTACATCTTTATACACAAGAAACCAGTTTACGCTGTGTACATAAAATTTTATTAGCGTTGCAGAAGTTCGACAAGTGATTAATAAATTATCTTTAGTTGGAGGACAAGGCTTCAAAAAGTGTAATTGTTTAAAAAGTGTACTACGAAAAAGTGTTTGTGCAAAGCGTCCTCTTCGTTGTGCAATTCTAAATGTCATAACAGTCAGTCAACCCTGGTGCAAAAAGTAATTTTTCAAATTTTTACTTTATTTTACTTTATTACTTTATTAAGTTTTCATTATTTGTATCAATTAATTATTGGACTAAAAACCCAGTAAAAAGGACTCGTATTTTTGTTTTCGTCAGTAAGATTACGTTCTCACAAAATGGTTAAAAAGTTTTTAAATGTTCTTTTTTCACAAAATGGTTAAAATGGTTTTAAATGTTCTTTTTTTTAAGTAAACTTCGTTAATTTTATCAGTTTTTATATTTATGGTTGTAGGTTTTTTAATAATTTTACAACAATTAATTGTAAATCGCTAAATAAAAATTATTTCAGAAACAAGCAGTAGGCCCTAGTGTAGTGAGATGTTTTTTGTCGCATTTCTTCATGCATTTTTATGGAAATTATTTTTTTTTTTTAATTATTAACTATAAATTTCTTTAAAATTAAAAACATTACGATTTTACCACAATGTAGCGGTAAATCTTGTCATTTACCACTAACTGTTGGTAAAAGTCCGAAATGCAAACATTTTAAAAGGATCTTCGGACATTTACCATCACAAAACGGTAAATCTTAGGATATATCTGTAAATCTCAAGATTTACCTTACTTCGCACTTTTACAGTAACATAACAACTCTTACAGACTCGGACCTGAATACTCTAATGCCGACGGTGAAACATTTACCATTAGAGCTCAGAGGTCTGTGGAAAAGTATCGAACCATCCTAGCAAGAGGATGCTTTGTGACAGTCATTATTCTTATCTTCTCTGCCAGATACTATCTCGACGTATCTGGTATACTAATTATTGCCAGATATATCTGATAGTATCTGCCAGATACTAATTATTGTGACCCAGAAGTATAATAGAGTCTATGAAATTACATGCTACTAAAGTAAATCTGGCAAATGATGATGGCGGTCTTGCGGACTAGCTGGAACGGTTCCCGTATCTCCTGTTCCGTACCGAAGGACGATACTGGTAACTAAGGCTCGGACACCTCATCTTGTAAACGGTTTTTGTCATTTTGTGTAATTTTTAATTTAAGATAATTTCTTCAATTTTTTCGCCGTTTTTGTGCTTTTATTGTTCTTTTTTATTTAGGTAATTTGTCTCACCTATGCGTTTGTCTAATTCGATCCTGTTTGTTAACGGTGGATATATTAACACATTTAAATATTATCAGACTTCGTCGATTAAGCTCCATGGCAACACTTCGTTTTGAGTTTCAGCTACGACTTTCGTATCGTATAGGTATGTATTCTCAGGGGGCAAAGCCTTATCGAAGCACTGTCCGTGTTGGCGAGGGGGTTTGTGTGCTCCAGTGATAGTTTAGGGTTATGCCGGCGTTAGGCTGGCTCCTATGACGGAGCCAGATAACGACCCATCTGTTATCCCTTGTCTTTACCTATCCCTGCCCTTCATCGCCCTACGGGCACACCGGGGTCTTTAGCCGTGGAGAAGGCAGCCGGTGTAGGGGAGCTGAACTCCGAAATCAAAGCATCTGGTTCTCCATGTTGACGATTTCACGATAGACTAGCCCCTTGTCTGGGTAAAACAAACTCTGGCTAAGAAACCTAAGGAAGCACAGGAAAACGGACGGATCACGACCTGGCAAGGGAAAAAGGCTTACGATTTTTAGGATTGCGACATGGAAAGTTCTTTCATTGTATAGATCTAGGGCTCTAAACGTGCTTTCAGATGAGATTTCTAAGTACAAGATTGATATGGCTGCTATTCAGGACTCGTTCTGCAATCATGGATACTCAGTATTTTATAGCTCCCAAACAACATATGTCAGGGATAGGATTATTGTTAGCCAGAAAGCGAAACAACTAGTGACGGATTTTAGAGCAAAAGACCACCGCATATTTTCTCTACGTCTTGAAGGCAGATTTTTAAAATTTTAGTTTGTATAGTGTGTAATCTCCTACAAAGGTTTTCCTGGAGGAAGGTAAGAACCATTTTTACAACCTGTTGGACAAAGCATTAGACGGCTCCCTCCAGAACGACATTAAAATAACTCTTAGATATCTAAATGCTCAAGTAGGGCGTTTTCACCTACAGTTGGTCAAAACTGTATGCTTACTGTTGAAATCTAAGAATATATATATAAATATACCTGGAGGTCACCAGATGGAACAAGAGTGAACCAAATTGACTACATTTTAATAAGCGCTGGGCATAGGTCCAATCTTACGAGTGTCAGATCTAACCGAGGAGCCTCGCACCATTTCCTGGTAATTGCACGCATGAGGCCAAGATATGAAATATCAAGAAGATCAAAGGAATGAGACAAAGTAAATAAAACGTTGAGAAGCTGAAAACACCTGAGAATGCCAGAAAGTATACGGAAAGCTTATCTGAGAGTCTATCGAATATAGAAGGAAGCCAAAGCATCAAGACTTGGGGAAAAATATAAACAGGCCGTAGCATCACCAACAGAACAGTGATTAGGCTTTCAGGGAAATCCACCAAGAAATTATTAGTTTGATGAAGAATGTAGGGAAGCAACTAACCAAGAAAATGAGGCTTACCAGAAGATGTTGCAAAAGAGGGGAACCTGTGGGCCGTGGAAGAATACAGATGTTTAAGAAAGGTTGAAAAGAAAATATATAGGCAAAATAAAAGACAATAAGAAAGGAACCAGCTTCAAGAAATATAGTGTACTTGGAAAATAACGTAATTAAGAATTTCTACAAAATAGTTGACTACGTTAGGAAACCATTTAATCCAAAGGTTGTTGTTTGCAAGGATGAGGATGGTACAGTCATAAGAAAAAAGTAATGTCTTGAACAGATGGGCAAATCATTTCCACTCATTGCTTAACAAAACTCCTAATGAAGATGCAGGGCATTGCAGGAGGAAATAAACAGAAGACCATCTACGATATATGGAAATAATATCGAAATAGGACCTCCGGATTAGGTAGCAAAAACAAAAATAAAAACAAAATTAACAAAAACAAACTGATGACTACGAAGTCACGTAGGTTTGACAACTGTATGCAGAAAGTTTTAAAAGTGGAGGGATTAACTTAATAACAAATTAAACTCATTTATTTGAATGATCTGGATTGAATAAAGAACACATAGAGAATGGAACTTGTTATAATCTGACCACTATACAAAAAGAGAGGCATAATTACAGAGGTATTACCGTCGCCTATAAAATATTCTTTACCACGATTTAAATGAGAATCCTCACATACGTCGAAAAAGAACTTTGCCCCTACCAGCGTGGCTCCAGAAAGGGAAACTCTATTGTAGATCAAATATTCACATTACGACAGAATCTTGGAAAAAACAGTTTAATATTAACACCTACCACTTATTTATATACTTTAAAACCGCTTATGATAGCATAAATGGAGACCAAGTTTACATGGCAACGATGGTCTCAGTATCCCCTTAAAACTGATCCGCTTGATGTTAATGACAATGAGGAGTGCACGGCAGAGTTAAAATTCGGACTGATCCGACTACAAATACTGATTTGTCCTGCTTGCTATTCAATATAGCAGTTGAGAACTCATAAGAAACTCCGATCTACAAAGGATATAAACAATACTCACAAAGTCGGTTCAGTTATTGGCATTCGCAGATGATGTCGATACCACCGCTCGATCTTCTGGCTCGATAACTGAGGCATTCCTCACCTTGGAACGTAGCGCCAAGAAAATAGGTTTACACTCAAGAGCACGGCTAAAGTCCGTTGAGGGCGGAGCCTACTGAGCGCGCAGCCTTGAACAAACAAATCAGTGCGGAGCGGTGTTGCCACACTGATCGCGTACTATTTTTAGACTATTCCTGGAAAAGGTAACTTGACTGAACACATCCTGTACCAACGTTTTTTTCCTTGTTATGATTCAGTTGAGTGGGAGCGTTCGAACTGTTCAGTTTGTGACAAGTGCTATCCGATTTTGAAGTGAAGTTTGAAGTGTTTAAAGTGTTTTACATTGTGTAATCATGGAAGTTACAGGTGTTAACGCCCAATACTTTTAGAAGTACAGGAAAAAAAGGAAAAACCCTGCATAGTGGTGAGAGGAACATTGTTTGGAATGTATACAATTTTTTTAAAAAGCTTTCGAATCCGCAGTTTAGGGAAACTGTTAACTTTAATCAATGTGCAAAATTGTGTAGTTTAGCCTGCAATATCAGTGAAAAGACTGTAAAAAGAGTTTGCAAGGAGGATAATACAGCAGTGAATGAAGATCCATCTGATAAAACATTTTCAACCCCTGGAAAAAAAAGAAAATGTGAAATGATTGAAATGGACAAATTTGATGAGGACATTGTACGGAGAACAATATTTTCGTATTATGATAAGGGAGAATTTCCAACAGCAGAAGAAATAACTACAGATTTAAGAAACAGTTTAGGCTATAAGGGTTCAGTTTGGTCAACTCGTAGACTGTTAAAAAAAATTGGTTTCAAATATCGTAAAATGAATGACGAAAGGAAATTTTTAATGGAGAGAAGTGACATCGTGGCATCACGCTTAAGATTTTTAAGGACAATGCACCAGTTAAGGCAGTCGGAAGATAAACGCCCTGTTTATTATTTGGACGAAACATGGGTCAACGAACACCATAGTCTGAAATACGGTTGGCAAGATAACAACGAATCATTTAGCGTTAAATTACCCCTCGGTAAGGGAAGACGGCTTATAATATGCCACGTTGGCTCGAATGAGGGATTTATGAAAGACTGTGAATGGGTTTTCCAATCGAAGACTAACAGCCAGGACTATCATGACGAGATGAATGCTCAGTCTTTCAAAGAATGGTTCATCTCATTCCTCAACCTACTAGAGGAAGGTTCTGTAATAGTAATGGACAATGCCCCTTATCACTTGGTGCTAGCAGAAAAAATACCAGCCACTAACTGGAAAAAGAAGAAATTCAGAAATGGCTTACCGAAAAGTGTATTGCTTTTAGTCATAATCAAACTAAGGTGGAACTCTTAGAAAAGGTGAAGCCATTTAAGAACAAAGAAAAAACGTACGAACTGGATGTGATTGCCAGTTTAATGGGTCATTCAGCGGTTAGACTTCCACCATATCACTGCCAGTATAACCCGATCGAGCTGATTTGGGCAAAGGTTAAGAGGGATGTTGCTGAAAATAACAAGACATTTAAGTTGTCTGATGTCGAAACGCTTGTCCGTGAAGCACTTGGCCGAGTGACCAAAGAGGACTGGCAATCGCGCATTAAACATGCCGAAAAACTACAAGATGATGTTGACAAAGAATGTGCAAGGGCGGATAACCTTGATAAAATAGTGATCAATCTGGTAGATGATAGTGATACGGACAGCAATTATTCAGATACTGAGTGTGACAACGACGACAGTGCGTCAGAAGTGCTAGCCACCCCCCTCGATGACGATGCAGATATTGCCGACACACTAACAGCAATTCACTTCAATGTCATGCTGTCAAAACCTAATAATTTATATTTACAATATTTAACTTAAATTTATAATATTTTATTCAATTAATTACATAAAATGTGTCGATAAGAGAATTTTGGCACACTGCATTCTATATCAGCGCTACAATCTGTAGCAAAGCACACAACCAAATTGTCGGCGTGTCGCTAAAGTGTAATATAACGTGTCTAACTTAATTTCATTAATAACATGACAGTCATTTTGTCATTTAAATTTAATAAATCAAAATAACAAAATAAATTGTTACAAAGCACATTTTTACGTTAATAAACAACTACAATAAGAATAACTCAAAGATATCTTGGCATAAAAATACAATAGTATAAAATACTATGTCCGCTCTATAATATACTTTATTTATTACTTTATTTATTTATAATTATACTTATATATTTATTTATTTATTTATTTATTACTTTATTATACTTTATTTATATAAAGTATAAATACTTTATTTATTATTATAAAAGATATACTTTATAATAATATTATAATTTATTTTATTAGTTATTTATTTACCGGTAGTTAAATAATTGGAGCTTTCTATGAAGACCACTACTGTACACTTGACAACGATGCGCTCTCGCCTCGTTGGCTGCATCCCAACGGACTTCTCCCGTGCTCGGGATAATAGTTATAAATGCGAGTAAGACTAAGTATATGACAACTCATAAAAATTAGAGTAATAGACCTGGAATTTGTACACTTTTGGTAGGTTACGCTTTAGACATCTGGGTTCAATATTGGCACAAATAGTGATACTACAAATGAGATCCAACAACGAACGCAGCAGCAAATAGATGCTACTTCGGGCCGTTAAAGGAAACGAGAAGTAGATTAATATCAAGATCAACAAAGTGCACCCTCTCAGTAGCGTACCTAGGCCACTGGAGGCCGGGGCGGATTTCTTTCTGAGGCCCTCTCCCATAAGACGGATGTTTATAATCCAATTTATTACATAGAAAAAATACTTTACTGTTAAATATTTATATTCTAATTACCGTATTGAAACATCTAGTTGGGCAACTTTATAAGTAGCTGTTGTACTGTATGAAATAAAAATCCATTTTCATATTGTAAATACTAAGTTTAAAGAAATAATAGAAGTAGTATTATTTATAGACTGCATTACACCTATTACAATACTTTATAATATACAATAATACACAATACACAATAAACGTATATACTGCAAAAGAAATCTAGCATTGCTGCAAACAATACTTGGCAATTTTTTTTTCATGCCAGCAGTTTTAATGCAAATAAGGTGAACTTTCTAAAATTACCATTTTCTAGTTTTGGGGTAGGAAAATTTTTTTATTGTAATCATCAAAGCTTATTTTCCGTGCCAACTTGTTTTCGATAGATACAATTGCTAGTTCATTTGGTCTGATTTGGCTCACAATTGAGCGCAAATAATTTTTAATGAGTTTCAGTTTAGAGAAACTCCTTTCACAAGTAGAAACTGAAATACAAATTGTTAAAAACAACTTAAAGGCCAAAGACAGGTTTGGAACCGACTCTTGAAAGTCTATGTTAACAATAAATGTAAAACTTGAAGAGCTGATCAGTTTTTAGCTTCCTCTGTAGTGATATGATTCCTGTTGCTTGATGTGGCGTCTCAGCCTTTTACTTCCGCTGTAATCTCGTCTTTAGAAAATTCATCATAACATTTAGACAGACTAAAAATGAGTTTTCGCAGGTTATAATCATTTGCTTCAACCAAATTAACTGACTGCGAAACTGCAAATTTTTTATGTACATCTTCCATTGATTTTGTTCTTGTTCGGAGTTCTTCATACAACCTATCCACATATTAGAACATGCACCTCCTTAATTCTTCTTTTAAAGTAAAACCTTCGTCTTTTGTCTTTTCATTCGGTATCATCTTTTTGACTTTCTTCCACCCTTCTTCTCAATAGCTGTTTTCATTTCTTCACATTTCTCTGAAGCGAAGTCCAAAGCACCACTAACTAGAGACTCAGAGACTCTCTACTTTCTTCAAGATACCGAATCCTCCGATGCCTCCATTCAGATTTTTGAGTTACCAGATGGCAACACTATGCATTTAAGGGTTAACTCGTATTCATATTTTATACCGCATTTTTATTTGAGATCATTAAACAATAATCATTATTTTGAAATAATTATTACTGATCGTTTCATAACATATTATGTCGTTGCCTAGTCCTGCATTCATTAACCAAAACTGTCATTATTTATTTAAATTTAAATTAATCAAAATACAATTATTAACCAGAACGGAAAGAACACTAACTAAACACGATCCAGTAGTAAAACATATAGGCCAACACAAATATTCAAAACAAATCAATACAAATCAGTACCTTGTTATAGGTTAGCGCTCTCTCTCTCTCTCTCTCTCTCTCTCTCTCTCTCTCTCTCTCTCTCTCTCTCTCTCTCTCTTTCTCTGTTTCTAACTCTCTTTTTTCTCCCTTTTCTCCCTTTTCTCACTCTCTCATCAGCACAGACGCTACAAGCCATATTTCTTTTGCAGTTTTATCCAGACAGACTATGTCACTTAGCTGTACGTGCTGTTGTCTTCGATGTCACTCACGGTTTTGTTCACTCACGCAGTATGTGATGCACTTTTTTGAATTCGTTCGTTCAAGTAACTAACCCGATTTCCGCACTACGAATTATCCACTGTTCGGTGAAAATTATGATGCGAGATTTTAAATAAATTGTTGGTCTCCTGAAATGTTAAATATTGTTCGCTGGTGTAATCTCTTTTAGCGTAGGCGTACATGTTATCGCCACGTATTTCACTCCGCCGTTTACATTTTCGTGCCTTCTTGAGTCGCTGTCGCTTTCGTTGACGTCCGTGCTGTTTGGGGTTCAATTTGCGACTTTCGACTGCGTGATGAGGCACTGACGTTACCAAATGACGCTCCTTTTTTAGTGTCAATATATTTATAATAATAAACTTACCTTTATAAGTTTTTGTTTTAATATCTGTAAACACTTTATGAGGTAGAGTTGTAAGGTAGATCTCAAAATAATATGAAAATTTTTTGGAATCGATTGATTAAATCCTGGGCCTCCCCTAGTGTTGCGTTTCAGGACGTGACAACAGAACATTTGCAAATAAATTAAAAATCGACTAAAAAACTTAATTTTCCAAATCTCGGGGCCCCTAATAATTCGGGCCCGGGGCGGGCCGCCTCCCGCCCCCTTTAGTCCGCTACTGCACCATCTATAAAACTTTATTAAGACCAGTCCTGGGATTAGGAATTATACACAGTCTTTAGGCATGTAGACGTTCTAAAATATATTAAATTATCAAGGTTGATCAGGACCGGACATTTGATGAGGATGACGGGGGATGTAATACCAAGGAACTTATCTAGAATTTGGTTTTGGGGGGAGGATCCGGTCTAATCGGCTTCGTACAAAAGAAAAAAAATAGTGAATACTAATTAACATTACTATTTTAAATGGCTGAAAAACGTGCGATAATGTCCTTATATCAATACCATTAAAATAAATAGTAATAACGCAATAAAAATACGTATTATTGAAACATTGTTTAGAAGATACCTGTTGACTGAATTGATTTCCTATATTTCTTATTCAAACGTATACTCAAGTGCTGTGTAATAAACCTGCATTTTATTAAAAAAGAGTTACCACTATATTAGCGTATACAGTAAAAAAATAATAAAACCGCCTGAAATATTTTTACAACCTTGTTAAGATTTTTAACAAGATTCTCAATTTTGTTGACTCTCTGGGGGGGGGGGTCCGGTCCCATTCCCCCCCCGTAAATACGTGCCTGAACTCTTGACGGTGCATCTGGATGGAAGAAGAAAGAGGGGCAGGCTAAAACTGCGATGGGCTGAAGATGTGAGCAATGATGCCAAACTAATTGGACTTGGACCAACTAGCCATCGCGTAAGATCGGGACCGTTTAGAGGTCAAAACTCAGCAATGAAAAAAATAGCACCAGCAGCCCGCAGTGTACCCAACTCGGTTTACGATATTTACAGCAAAGCAATTATTCCACAGCAATTTAAAAATTTGGAAACTAAATCGCTGTTTTATTTGCTATTCGATTCTTGTACAGATGTGCCTATCGTTTCACACGGCCATTTTAATCCGTATTTAACAATATTTTCGTATTTTTTAATTTAATGCTTTATTACCTTTTAGAAAACAAATCAACAATAAAAATCTTAAAACATGTTCGTTAGTTCGTACATATACATAAACTTCAGACCGAACTCCGTTTACAAGCACTCTACCGGTGAAATGATTTTTATATCGACTCAAATAAAATTTGTGGCCACCCACGTATTTGTGCGCCTCTGAAATGTTTGGTTTTTAGGATCTGTAGTGCTCGTTTTATGGAAATTTATGCTTCATTTCTGTGGTAGAACGAGTTGACCGTTTGATTCCCATTGCTGAAAATATTTACAGAGACGTAGTAAGATAAAGTTTTAAGAAGTTCTTACATAATGCTATCAATGTCTGCAAAGATGGGAGAAAATTTGTGCGTTTTACAGTATCGTTTATTTTATTTACATTGTAATGTAAGATGTGATATTCGTTGTTCCATGCCTGTGCTAAACTTTAAATATCTATTTATGTGACCCTTATGTTTCATATTTACCTTTTTGATTACGACAAATAAGTAGCAAATATCGAGTTCTTTTTTTATATTTTTATAGTTTTAATCACAGAAACGTAAACTTTCCCTAAGAAATTCTGGCTGCGTCCCTGGTAAGAAACGGCGTTATAAGATTTTCTCGTAACTAATGTTTTGGTATGCAAAACAATGTGATCGGTGCGCGCCGAACGACCTTGCGCGTGACAGTGAGAGTAGAGAGATGCATTCATCCCAGTCACGACTGTATGAACCTGACTTCTTTATTTTTCTGACGAATCACCAGCAGTCTACCTCGAACAAACTTTTGTACTACACGATAAAAATCTAATTTTCTTTTGACATTATTTGCCAGCTTCTTAAGTAACAAATAAAAACAAGAGTAGTCGTATAGTCCCTTACTGTTAGCATCCGAAAATAGGAGTAGGGGGTGAAAGAAACTTCATACCGCTGAAATGTTTTGCTTTACAACAATTGAAAAATTAGTTTACAGTAAAGAGACATTCACGACCTAAAAATATAACGTGGATATATATATTTTTTAAATAATTTGTACTGAGTTTTATTTTAAGATACATAAAAAAATTCTGTTTCTTAAAACGTGATTATTTGTTCTGAAAATATCTAAAGATCACTTCCCTCAAACCCGTGCTACACTTTCTGGAGAACAGTTCTCGGAGAATTTTGCAAACCGAATTTTGTCTATAGCCTCTATTTAGCCTGAGTTATGTTTTGAAAACCCGAATGTTTCGACAGTTTTTGAATTCGAACAAAGTGAATTTTTACAACTAGGCCTACACGCTAATGTAATATACATATTTCACTATGAAATAATACATATTTCACTATGTATATCGAAAGTTTTCCTTTTTTTCCCGTTACAGTACATTGCAAACAAATGTAAAAATACTTTAATTTACTGTTTCTCGTAAAAACGAACTGTAAAATTTCGCTTATTCTTCCCAACATTTCTGTAATAGAAGGAGACGATTAACTCACATATTTTGCACATCAGTAGCTATCGACCTTTTACACTGTCAGAGGAGCAAATAGTAAAAAAATTCAATTAAAATGCTTTCTCTGTTTAAACTATTGTAGTCTGAATCGTATGAATATGTAATAAACCAGACCCGAGACTGCGCGGTTGCGTATGATCCCATCCAGTAATAACATTTTTTCGGTACCGTTACAGATTTCGCTGAGCTGCGTAATTTGTAGATTACGTATCGGAATCATTATTATTCCGGCGATTTAGGGAAAAAAGTAAACTTCGTGCGTGACTCTCGCGAACCGGGTTATTGTGTGTTTCTATTATTGCCGTTCGTTACTTAATCCACTCGCCACTTGATGGACTTCCAAAAACTGAGTCGTCTAGTATTATAATAAACTGAGAGACAAGGTATTTGGCCTTATTGCTAAAGTTGAACCGGATGACCTGCGATGACCACGACATTGTTCGTCCTACTTTCGTCTGGGTGGCGCGCGAAGTAAACACGGCAGCCAGTCCAACCGACTGCGTCTCTCAGCCCGCATCGTTGTCCCTGGAGTAGTACCATGACCAGGTAGTGAATTAAATGACATTTCGCAATTAATATTTATGATAATAATTATTGTTATTATCGCTATAAGTGCGTTGAAATAATATTAATTAAATCACTAAGTGATAATAATAAATATAATAATTAATAATATATGCTTTATTGTTATAATAATTTATCATGTTTATATTATTTTATAAAATAGCATATTATTTAATATATAATAATATATTTTAAAATGTATTAAATTATATTAATATATTATAAATTTATATTTTATATCTATCTGTATATTTAATTAAATATAGTTTCATAGTTTCTTCCGCAAGTAGTTGTATTAAGTTTTTATCGTTTCAATTCACCTGACGTACGTTTCACTGAAGCACATCAGCATCATCAGATGTTTGTAAACTAATTAACAAATAATCAAAATAATTCGATTTTAATATTGAAACTGACGAATAATCGAATATTTTTTTGTTTGGATTTCTATGTAAAATAACGATTAATGGATTTAATTCGATTTAATTATCGATGGCTAATTGTCGATGACTATTTATAAATAGTAACATCGACAATTCACCTAAGTAGCTGATTTGTCGGTTACACTGGAATACTTAATGTTTATATATATAAAATATCTTCAAATAAATACACTGCAAGTAGGTTTATTTTCACCTAAAACACGTTTCACAGAAATTATTCTGTATCTTCAGAGATTTGTTTGAACTGTAATTCTGTATTTGAATTGTATTTGAAAATTACAATTCAAACAAACCTCTGAAGATACAGAATAATTTCTGTGAAACGTGCGTCAGGTGAAAATAAACCTACTTGCAGTTGTATTTATTTGAAGATATTACATGGGAGACCTGCAAGAAACTCAATTAGTTACTTACAAAGGAATACACACACACACACACACACACACACATATATATATATAGTTTAAATTTTATAAGTCAGATAACAGTTGAAATTTAATTTAGGTGTTTTAGTGACAGGACATTTAATAGTTAAAAAAAATTAAACGTTTTCTTATCGCAGCTTCTATAAGTCTTTTAGAAAGCGGACGTTAATTTGTTGGTTTCTGTAAGAATTTTTAAGACAGTTTATAAATTATCATTTGAAAAGATACTGTTATACTGTCATTTGTTATATACAGAGACTTTAGGAGCTCATTCTACATGTAAGAATAAAGAAAAACGTTCATATAAATATAGGTCCTCAAACGCTTCGTTAGCGAGTTATATTTTACCCTGATTTCAGCTCCTCCGGTCATATTAGGCCGTACTGAAGTTCTAGGAACCCAAATTAAGGGACAAGCTTGATGGTTTCATATAGTTTTTGACCTGAAAAAGTGAATAAAATAAGTCCCAGAACTGTAACTTAATAGTTTTGGGGAAAACTGGTGAAAAACGCAAAAAATCGTAGTCGAAAAACACACTTTTTTACGTTTGACGTACAATAACTTTGTTAAATTGCCAATAAACAAATAAAACTTTTTAATAAAACTTGTAGGAAATTTAATTCTGGGAAAACTGGTGTAAATAAAGTAAACAGAAAGTAAATAAAAGTTGAATAAAATGGACTTTTGTTTAGAAAAATACAAATCAAAATGTAACTGAAAAAATGTTTAAACGAAAACCGATGTATTTTTCATACCGGGGAAAATGACAAAAAACCAAAATTGCTATTCAAAATAAATAAAAGAAGTTCCAAAATAAATTATACAGTACAGTATGATCCTAGCAATGTATTTAAGTTCTGTTAAAATATGACATTATTTGTTTAATTTGAATTAAAAATTTAAGAATAAAACTCAGGCACAAAACAGTGGTAAAGGGAGATTCGTTTTTTATTATTATTAAATAATTACATAGATTATAAAAATACAATAATAAGAACGTTAAAAAGAAATGCTTGGTGTGCGATCAGAGCAAGAACAAGACTGGGTCACAAGAGAAAGAGGTTGAGAAAGACGTTGAGAAAGAGAAGCGCGCGAAGCGACATCTCACTCCAATCATGAAAAAGAATTGGCATGACAACAGGAACGTTTTTTTTTTTTGTCGAAGTTACAGTTCTGGGACTTATTTTATTCAATTTTTCAGGTCAAAAACTATATGAAACCATCAAGTTTGTCCCTTAATTTGGGTTCCTAGAACTTTACGGCCTAATATGACCAGAGGAGCTGAAACCAGGGTAAAATATAACTCGCTAACGAAGCGTTTGCGGACCTATATTTATATGAACTTTTTCTTTATTTTTACATGTAGAATGAGCTCCTAAAGTCTCTGCTGAATCACCCTGTATACGTACTATGAATAAACTACTCGTCTTTCGAAATTTTTATCTTGGACGAGTTGTAGCAAATAATATAGAAGTCAGTTAGTTATAAGCGGGATATCAAATTAATGTAAACTTAAAGTGAGATATAAATGTCGTGTATTCATTTATCGTGGAGTGGAACACAACACCCCCTAGAGTCGTGTTATTGAAGCTTTATAAACCGTAAATCAAATGTAAAATTCCTTTAAATAACATTTTGCTTTAATTATGCTATCATAAAATAAACTGGATTGCTAAATACGGAACTTAGAAACATAACATATGCTCGTGCGAAGAATTGAGCTACTTACTATTATTATTGTGGTTGCTAGTGTTACTATTATTATAAAATAAAGTGAGGCTTGACTGTCAATGATATGCAGTCTTTTAAATATTTTAGCCTGTTACGTACTCTTCAATGTTTAGGTATATTTTTACAATTTTGCGTCACTTTTTACCGTTTTCGTACATTTATTTCTACCGTCTCTTATTTTTCAGTGATATGTTTTTCGTTATTTAGCTACTTAAGTCCATTTACCAATACTACGCTAACATGTTTCAACGTAATCGCTCCTTCCAATAAGTACAAATAAATGAAACTACTGAAGTTGTCGAACTGACAATCAAAGTAACTTAACATTACGTTTCAAACTGTTCCAATGCGACATCGCAATTGACTGCCTGAAAGTGGAGGAATTTTTCTTTTTATTTTTATGTATTTTCAATTTTTAGGCCACAAAGTACTGTGCACCAAAAATTGTTGTACCATACGCAATGCTTCTGAATTTTAATATAATATTTTATGTGAGGGGGAGGCAAGATTAAAGCAACTCTGTATAAATCAGTAACTATAAAGTAAATTTTGTTATATTCGAGTTGCGTAATTTGCCTATATAATGTAAACGTCTCCAGCTCTCGTTTACAAGATAACTAGTGTTCTCCAACTCGAGCATGTCACACTCACATACGATAAACATTTTTCAACTCAAAAGAAAAACAACGCCATAAAACCTGTAACTTAATTTTATTTCAAAAGAGGCGCCGCTGCTAAGTTATTCTATTTTATTCGACGTAATTACAAACAGAAAACACGCGAACCTGTTACTTTAGTGGCATTATATAATTAGCAAATATATTAATATAAATACTTATTGGTAAGAGGAAAACATACATACATTTTATATAATACAAACACTTTTTGCTACAGTCAATTTCTTGATTCGTGTATTATTTATTTAATATTTATAACTATTTTACTTGGATTTCGTTTTTCTTTTTTTTCGAACGTTCTATTTTATTTTCATAGCTATTTTTTAATTATGTTCAAAATCAATATTACTCATTTTTTACTTCCATGTTCCGTAAGGAAATCGAAGTATGGTGAAGCGAAAAAAATCGTGTCAGAGATAAGGGCTGATTCTGATTGTACTACCCTCAAAACGTCAAGAAAAGTAATTTTCCGTAAAGTCTGTGCGCGCGCGCGCGTGTGTTTAGAATTTTTTATATGACGAACGATAACTGCCGCAAATTCAAACAGAATCAAATAATTTTGTGCATGTGGATCTGAGTTGTAGAGGACTCAAGGCCTATTGATATTCATAAAGATCGGTTAAGGAAGAGGGGTAGTTTACCTGCAACGTTTTACGTTTTAACAAGAGTAAAGTACTTAATTTTGGTAAATAAAGTATCCTGAAAAGAAGGTCATAATAATCCATTGTAGATGAAATATCTATAAATGAAAAAGGTAGTTAATCTTTTTCAAACAGTGGTAATTGTTACAAATAAAATAATTTTGTTGCCAAACAATAAAATTTTAATATTTTAATTTTAATTTAAATCATATATGCGTGAAGATCCGCAACCACGGCCCAGCAGGACGCAAAATAATTTGTGGTCACATAATTATATAAATGTGTAATTGATGCGTGATTATCTGCGTAGTTCAGTTTCTTTATAAGAATAAAGTACCTAATTTTTATAGATAAAGTGACTCGAAAATAACATTATATTAAAAGACTACCCCATATTAACAAATATATCTATAAATAGTGAAAATAGTTTTAGGGTGGGGTATATTTTTTTAGAAATTATCGAACTGAATTCAAGTAAATAATTTTAGATATAAATCTTAAAACTTGGAAGTCATGTATGGTTCTCCATACTGATGTTTTAATATTGTAATAATAAAGATTTTCAACCAATGACCATAGTTTTCTGTTTAACTACTGGAATTACTTTTAGTGACCTTATCGTAACTTTTAGTAAGTTCTTCGACAAATTTTTAGCAATTGAAAATTTGGTCCAAACTTTTATTTTGAGATCATTGGCTTCAATTATGATACAGTAAATGAGTTTAAAAAATTTTAAGTGTTAAACAGAGTTAATACTAATTTATTTTTCAGTTATGGTGTAACATTTTTGCCAATGTTTAGTTGAAGGGAGGAAGTGGCACTTTAATTCTTCGCCTAGAGTGACAAACATCTAGGGCCGGTTAGATATGTGTTCGTAGGTTCGCGCCTGCTCGCGTGTGTCTGTACAAATGAAAAGGTATCGCACACGTCGTTATGGACGGGATATCAGTATTTACTAATATTTGTTTACTGTTAATTACTATTCTAGAGTAAGTTGGCGCTACTTCGTACTGTTCTGCACCCGAGTATCAGTAGCCGTTATCAAGGAACTAATAGTGGTTCATATAAATTTGGGGGGGTGGATATTATAAAATAAACAACAATAGTAAATAAGTATAAATAAATAAGACTTAAATAATAAATAATAATAAATATATAAATCATAAATATATAAATAAAAATATAAAAAGTAATGTGGAAGGCATCGTAGTAGATGAGATTAACAATAATATATAAACACAAAAATCAGGGCCGGATTAGAAGCGCTTGGTGCTCTATGCTGCCATCAGAGTAATGCCCCCTCCCCCGATTCAAAATTCAACCTTTTATCCATTATTTACACTGATAAATGGCATACACAATTTCGAACGTTAACAGTTATTTTATTAAACTCTCAAACAACATATAATTAGATAAATAGTGATTACAATGAGGATAGTAGTAGGCGTACTTAAGCTTAGAAAATACTAATCGATCCATTTCTTTCTTGATTTTGCCTTAATGAAGTGTTATATAATTCGTTCTAAATCGAGAGATTCAACTCGCTTTCAATATTCAGCCTTGTTAACGAAGATACTCTCTCATCTTCCATAGTTGAACTCAACATATCTTTAATCGTTTTAATACAGAAAATGATCTTTCAGATTCGCAGTTAGCTATTGGAATCATCAAAACCAGACGATAAGCAGTGTATATATTCGGAAATACATCAATCATTTTACAATCAATAATCCAGTTGAATATTTTGAGCAGACAGTCAGTAGTATCATGCAATACATCATCTTCATTCGAACGATTTGCAAAAAACCTCTTTCTTGCAATTTTACTCGTGGTCTATTCTATTAGAAGACCGTTATTTAAATCGTTTGAATAAACTTTTATAAGAGCTTTTGCTTGATTTTCCAACTCGACACCCTCCTTACTGCACTATTATCTGGGTTAATAATTCTGTAAGCTTTGCTTCGCCTAGTCATTTAGCTGTATGGTGCCCGGTGCTGCAGCATACCCTAGTGTTATGGATAATCAGCCAATGCAAAAAAAATAGTACACAATGTAACTAAAATAATAGAAACATAATAACAAAGAGTACATAGTTTAAAATTTAATAAGAACACTTAGGCTTCTAGGGACTACGGGCTGTAATGCCACTACATGGAACCAAGAAAAATGGTAAATTTTTGCGTTACGTTTGATGAACACAGTAGGCTCAGTTCGAGTTAATGAGTCGTACTGTCACAAATGAAGCGTGTCGTTAAGGTCCTCGTTTTGATATGTAGATGACGTGCATCTACTCATAGTTTTCCTGCTTGTCTAAGACGGTCATCAGCAGGTCATCGATCTTTACGCCAATCAGTTGGCTATTTAATATAGGCTACCAGATCTGCTGAACACAAACCGTTGTTCACGTTCGCATTACGTTTATAACGTAATATTTACACAGCAGTATTCGCTTGAAATTCTGTGGTTTTTTTTTTGTAACAGGTTTTGATCAAATGAAACTATTATTTTTGGTCGTTCGCAAGCTAACGATAAAGTCACAGGAAGACTTCGACAAGAAGACATTCAAACGAAAGGGCAAATTCTTTGTAGAAGTTTAAAGATAATTACGGTAAATTGTGTGTGTGTGTGTGTGTGTGTGTGTGTGTGTGTGTGAAATAATAGACTCCTCTTACTGTACCATCCAAATGGTTCTGGTGACAGATGATTGAGCGGGCTGCCTAACTTGAAACGTAAAGCACACAAGGCAGGCAGATTACCTCTTAGGTAAATCATTCCGATGGAGTAAGGCGCTTGAAAAACGCTTCCAGATTTTGTGGCACCGCGTGTAATATAAATTCAATTACTTTTTGTTAATTGCGAATTTTTTTTTGTTAATAAATCGACAGTCTCTTTGCATACGTGGAGAATATTAAGCCGTTCAGTACAAGCACAAAAGCGTATACAAGAGGCCGCCGATTATCCAAAAAATGGTTTTCGATTAACCAAAAATAACATTTTTCAATGTTATCGGTCCTTTGAATAAGTACAAATAATCAAAACTCCTGACAAAGTACATTACGTTTCATACTGTTCCAATGCGACATCGCGATTGGCTGCCTGAAAGTGGAGGAATTCTTCTCTTGATATCGAGAAAAATGAGTCAGTTTTTGTTAAAAATACCAAATATTTTCACAGTAGTTTGCTACAAATAATAGACAGTATTAATTGAAGTCTCGTTCGGCAATTGGTGAAACAAGTTAACCTAATAAGAGATTGAAACACACCTGATTGTTTCAACTGTTTCAGCCTATTAGGTTATTCGAATAGTAGCGTAAAACTAACAAGCGTGTTTTAATCTCTTATTGACAAATAACTGTTTCAAATGCAATCTAACAGCATTTATTTACTTACCGTTTTGCGGCTAGAAAGAGTGCCATATCACCATAAGCAATGGTGCAGGTTAACCGAACGCGCATTAACCGCATTGAATCCGGCAATCGACGTTCGTTTGTATTAATATAAAAATTAAAATGTACAAATAGTGTGAACGTAAGTTGGCTATTTCTTACTCTGCCTTATGACGATAATCCATTTTTGTGGTAAAATTTTAATTTTTGTATAAACAGTTGTTTATTCTATGAAGTAAAGCCTGTCGCGTTATTGTGGAACCGTACACGACAGGGCCGGATTTAACAGAAGGTGACCGGGCAAGTTTGAGGACACCGAGCATTGTCTTGGTGTAAATGAGACGCCTAACGGCTTATTAAGTCATTAACTAATCGGCAGGGCAGGCACTTAGTTTATCAATATTTCAACACTTATTCTTGTAACTGACTTGTTCACTAAACATATTCGCAGATGGGGACTGTTGACTTCGTTGGGCACGTATCATGGGCAACTGATAATGACCACCAGTAAAGTGCAAGCGACTAAAGGAGACAATCAGCTGGTAAATTAAACGTTGAGAAGATTCCTTATTCTTGGCACCACATTCTGTACTGTGAGTGTAGAAGTGTAAACTATTTAAAAACAAGAATGATTACTGGTTTGACGTTCATCGCGATTGAGCGAGAAAATCTTGCATTCTTATGTAGAAAATAATTTCACTTTTCTCGAATGCAGGTACAATACGAGTTTCATAACGTATTTATTGTTCTTTGAAACTATTTATAACCTTACTTTACCGAATCAGATTTTTAGATGAAATTACGCGGATTACGCACGGTTTTTATCAACCGTGAACCCCGTCCCTTCCACTGTGAGAAAATAGTAATGTTAGGAAGTTGACGTGTGCATGTGTGTGTCTGTATGTGTGCGCGCGCGTGTGTGTACGTGTAATACAGTAGCTAGTGTACACGTAACAAGACTCGTCCGTTTTCTGGTACTCAACACTGATAGCACTCTGAAAACGGCACGACTCCTCTGTTATTGGTGGGTGACCACGTCCTGTCGATCCAAGAATACTAGCGGAGTAGCTAGACTTTTTGTCGCCCGGGGCAAGGACATCGCGGCCGTCGCACTCCCATGACAATTAAAAGGCGGAAAACAATAAAGGTCCGTTCGGTGTACAAAGTACGTGTTAAATGCAATCGCGGAGACCTTCGCATAAAGCATGTCCAACAAACGTTTTTAAAATATTTGTTAAATCGATATTAACAAAATAAAATAATAAAATCCAGCCAGTACTCGGTTTGTATAAACTTATACATTGTATAGTAATTGTAAAGCATAAAAAGGTAGCAAGAAAAACGAGTTACAACAACAAAAACTTAGTAAACCACTAATAAAAATAGAAATTCCAGGTCGGTATGTTAGAATATAACCAAATCATTTGTTATCGTAATGAATCTTAACGGTGATGGTTGCGTATACATTAGGTTACGTCCGGATTTGCTAGATCAAATCCTCTTTTTAAATGCCATGGGGGAACGTTCGGGAGGAATTTTTGTCCAAGTCCGGGATTTTCTCAAGCTTAGAAAACCGTTGGTATAATGAAGATATTAAGGACCATATTGGCTTGGTTTGGCGTCAGTTACACGGTCAGCTGACAAGCGTTTTCGTATTTGTAGGTGTCATTTTTACTTCCATGTTCCGTAAGGAAATGGACTCGAAAAAATGGTGTTCGAGATAAGGGCTGACTCTGATTGTACTACCCTCAAAACAGGAATAAAAGTCATTTGCCGAAATGTGTGTGTGTGTGTGTGTGTGTGTGTGTGTTGAATTTTTCTATGGCGAACGATAACTGCCGCAAATTCAAACAGAATCAAATAATGTTTTGCATGTGTGTCTGAGTTGTAGAGGACTCAAGGCTTATTGAGTTTGGTGAAGATCGGTTAAGGGGGAGGGGTAGTTTACCTTCAACGTTTTATGTTTTAACAAGAGTAAAGTACCGTACTTTGGGTAGTTTACCTTCAACGTTTTATGTTTTAACAAGAGTAAAGTACCGTACTTTATTTTAATAAATAAAGTATCCTGAAAAGAAGGTCATAATAATCCACTGTATAAAGGTAGATGAAATATCTATAAATGAAAATGATAGTTGAAGGGGGAGGGGATCATTTTTTGTATGTGTTCTACGTTATCGGCAAAACAAAATTAGTTTGTTGTTAAAATTCCTTCCCGGGCTGTTTGGCCGTGGTTCAATGTTTTCTGCAAACCAGACGTTTCGGTAGTGTCATCAACTGTCATCATCCGTGAAAATCGAGTGCGCTAAAGTGAGGTGGTTAAATACTGTGGTTAAGGCTGAAGAAAAAAGTAGTTTCTATGGAAATATTTCTTTCGAAAATGATTTTAAATATAAATCTTATAACACGGATGTCACGTATGGTTCTCCATACCGATATTTTTGCTTCAGTTAAAGTATTGTCAATTAATTTTATTCTTATCGTTTATTATTTCTTTTAGCAATTATAAAATATCGATGTATTACAAAAATATATTTCTTATTCAAAAAATTAAAAACTTGAATGGGAAGTTACATGTACAGTATTTTATAGTGTTTTGATAGGAAACAAAAAAGTCATATTGAAGAACGCGTTACAAGTTAATAAAAAACATGAAATCAAGGTTTTTATTTTTCAGAAACAGAGATTTTATTATGAATTATATTTTCATGATAATGACACATGAAATGTATCAGATCTTGTTATTTTGTTAGGTTGAACACGTTTCATGACCGGAGCTGTCCTAACTTCTGAACACTATTGCCCTGCGAGTTGATTTTAACTGATGCCAACCCTATGTTTGTGATGCAAGGGGTGTGACAACAGAGAAGCTGGCTGGTCTTGCTGGTTATGCTACTTTTAACAAAGAAAGAGTCGATGATTCTATAATTATTTCGTACGAAATAAATTTCCTATTTGGTAATCACTCTTTTCCAAGAAATCGTGTTCTTGCCTTTATAAAATGAAAGTAGCTTTTTTTGTAAGTCTATGCTCATTTTTTGCCTTCTGTGGCACACGGGACGACCCCCCCCTCCACAAGCTACGCGTCAGTCAGGAACGGTTTCTTAGGATTTTACTTATGTCTCTCACCAGACCTTCCCTAAGTTTGTAATTAAAGCTCCAGCCATTGCCATCTCTTCCTGACGCCATTTATAACACTCTAATCAGTGGGTACATAACAGCTGTTGCCGGTTGTGATAGACCTAAAACTTAGCCTAAAAATTAATTCGAATCTTTTCTAGTACCAAGTGTTCTTTTTAGAGCTAAAATGTACTTTTTAGAGCCAAAATATTTTTTTTTTAGAGTATTTTCTATCATTCGCTGGCAGAAGCAGGAAGTCCCAGTTCAACGGGATCTGATTCCAATATACTTACACAGAATAAATCAGGACACAAATAATCGAATTAAAAATAATAAAATACTAACAGAGAAACAGATGACTAAATGAATAAAACACAAATAGGTACGTAATAACTGCTGCCCATCGGTTCCGAAACGAACATAGCCGCTGACTGAGCGTTTTGCCGGTTTATATAGCGGCAACACATTGGGTGGACGAATGTTTCTCCCTCCCCAGTTAGTACAGTGACAACTACTACGAGGTCAATGACTGTACACAGTAAAGCACTGCCGATGTCCGAGCCGGCAACACAACACGGTGCAAGTGCCCACCAGTTCTAAAGCAATGCTATGCTTTTCTTCAAGTTTCCCTACTAAGGGTTACATGGGTGCCACGCTACTGAGACTAATAGTCTATTTCCCTTTCTTCCCAATGGCGCATGATTCGAATCCAAGCAGAACATTTAATATGTTTTTCCTCGTTTCCGTGAGATGAGATATTTTGCCTCTGGTGTACACTAGAATTCACAGATTGAAAAATATGTTTTCTGCATCAAACAGAAAACAACGGTTTCGCGAACAGACGCAACGATTGTGTAACTTGTCAACAACTTATGGCAAGTCCGGTATGTCGTCAGTCAGCCTGCGGCCTTATCAGATGACACCGTAATCTTAATATGAAACGTACAGGCAGACAAAATATGTGACGTGAGTGGTAGACACTTCATACAGGGCAGACCGGTCAGTCGAACAGCCGATGATAGAAGAAGATATGATTTTGAAGAACCGGAAAGATTTACATATCCAGGAACCACTGGGACTTGAAATACCAGGAAAACGAGGCTTTGGGCACAGATACACAGCGGATCAAGGGGCACAGGGCACTTCCCCCTACCCAGACTGCCAAACAGACGTAACTAAGATTTATCGACTGCTGTTAAATCAATACACATTTATCACCAGTTGATAAGCCTTAGTTGTAGTCAAGAAATTTTAACTGTATCAATTTAACATTTATTTCGTTGCATCAAATACAAGCTAATCTTTCGCCCAATGCGTAAATTGCAATAAGTCAACAAGTTAAAAGTAATTTGTGAGTAAAAATATATTGGACAAGTAATTTCTGAGCATTCAAAGCCAGATGTGACATCAGCATGAGAAAAGTTTGCCAGATATATGCAGAAGGGTACAAACTCCCATCAGATCTAACATCAGAGCACCTTTTCATATCATATTTACGTTACCAGTTGCAACAGGCACGCAGAATTTTCAATTGCGGTCCTTCGTCGACTCTAAACTTATTTAAGATCTTCAGTGGCTGAAGATCGATTACAATCAAAGTAGATTTAATGCGGCGTAATGGCTCACCGAGGTCGGATCTAAGATTCACCTCGCACTGAAGGGTACTGACGGGGATTCCTCTGGAAGCGGACAGAATTTCCGAGACGGGGTTTTCATGGTGGCGTTTAGAGAACGAACAGACGCGTTGCGAATCATCAGGTCGGATGTTAGGTAGTGAGCCTGGCGTAATGCCATGGTGTATGGCTGTAGTTTCGTCTACTGGATATTGGCCGAGTAGCCCAGATGTGAAGTGCATAGGAAGCCACTGGCATAATCATAGCGTTGTTGTGTAATATGGTTCGGAGTTTGTCTGCCACACGTACTTCACATTGTTAGACAACGGGGACCTAGTACCGCCTACGTTACTGCGCCTGGAGAAGACTACAATTCCTCTTTGGGGCGTTGACGATGGCCATTATTTGTCCGCCTAATCAACTACCATTTGGATCCAGCCGTGTCGTCGGCAAACATGAGCAACCTAAGAACGTTAGCCAGATTAAAAGCTACGCCCAACAAACACAACCTGATCTGATGATAAAATAAATCTTCCAAGAGACACTGTAGTAGTCGAAAGCAGTAGGTTGAATTCTACATAAGAATCTACAACCCACTAATAAAAGTTCGTTAACTATAGCCTAAGGTGTTCCAAACCGGATGGCACCTAAGGAGTTAGAAGACTCTCGCACGGGCACTCACAACCGGCCAGGCACGATCGGGCGGTTCAAGTAGGCATATAAGTAGGCCTATACGGTCAAATTCAAAACTATAAAATTTTTAATTTAGCTTATAATCCAAATTAAACTATAATTTTTGTAATCTCCGTGAAATTGTGAAAAAATGAGTCTAAGCAACACATAATTGCGATAAACATGAGTATTTTAGGGATTTCTAAAGCAAAATCAGAACTAGAGTACTTAATAAAGATTTTATTATAAAATAATAAGTATGTTGGTGATATCTTGATGATTATAAACAAATATGTATTTGCCATTTACATTCATGGCGCAAAATTACGTCGGTAATATGAAGATTTGAACTTTTTATACAATAACAAATGCTGTCTTGTATGTAATATTCATTAAAAAATTATTCAAAAATGTATCCCATGAAATAGAAAAAAATATCAATTAGGCCTATTTGATATATGCAATATACACACATAATACACTTTATTACAATAAAGATCAGTCGAATTGCGCGTGATTAGCAACGAAAATTAAATAACAGTTGCAAAAATAGTAATTTCTAAAGCCAAAATGAGACTTAAATTTTCTAAATTAAATGAGACTTAGTTGTACATCTAAAATACGTGTATCACAACCACGTCCTGTTTAGTGTCATTTTCTTTAAAATTTTATGGAGATTACAAATATGCAAAAGCTGGTTTGTTAAAAAAATTCATATGATAAAATTTACAGTTACGTAGTGGACGCCCCAGGCGTGCGGGCCAGTTTCGTTTGTGTGTGTGTGTGTGTGTGTGTGCGCGCGCGCGCGTGTGTTCTAATCCCTCATGCCATGAGACTTGGAACGCCATATTAGAACGTCGTAAGTGACGCTTTAATTTTGCCACGACTACCTTCGCTTGGAACGTCAAACTTATATCATATCCAGTATGTACACAGGTTTGTATTTCTTAAATAAATACTGTGTATTCCTTGCCGCGTTTCAATGTGCTATCTGTTTTTCTCGTAGCACTAAATCGCTGCGGTATTTATTCCACTAACCGCTTTAATAATGACTGTGTGAACGGAAACTGCGTGTGTCTGAAAATTGCCGTCATATTATCATTTATAACTGTCGTGCAATGTCGACCATTACTGGGTCTTCCGTAATCCGTTCTGTTTTGTGTTTCTCCTTGATGTCGACGAACTAGCAGAAGGGTTATTATAAATAATCCTTCTAGCGAATGGCTTTAAGAGTTGGTTATCTTTAGATACGATAGTAATTCACCGTTGACGTAAGAAGTTTAATTACGACAGATTTTGAGTTAAACAAGAAAGCTGTTTGGTATAAGGAGCTGGCGTGTTAAGTCAACATTTGAAGTCGCCACATCTCGGCTTGATTTAAACGGGGTATAATTAACTAGAAACTGACACTTTTTCAAGAAAACTGTGAGGTTTGAACTAAAATCTAAAGGTACAGCAAAGGTTTCAGTAACGGAGCCTGGAATTAAATTGCCTTTACAAATGCTAGCGACTCGCACCAGTTGCAATGATGGTGCACGGGATATCTTATCACATGGGATTCTACGCTGTCCCGGTCGCAGGCTTTCTGCAAACACAATGATGAGAGGGGAGGACCTGAACTATGGTTGTGCACCCTTGCATCTGAGGCAGCATTCCGTGACTTTTACCTGGAGTTTCTGCATGGAAACTTAGAGCCGTGACGGCGAGGGTGACAAGCGACGGCCGACGTAGGGAGTCGGCAAAAAGGTTCCAGTCACAGAATCGTTGAACGAATGAAGCGAGTTCTCAGTTTTAACCCGACCGATTGGCATTGTCTGTCTGTTTGGGGTATGCCTCACGACAACTTTTGAACACTACAACAAATTTTCGCATGCGTGTCCACACTTTCACCCTACAGTCCCTTGTTGATTTTGAGAGTGATGCCTCCAAAAAAATAATAAAATTATTCTCTTACTACACATGCCTAATTAAAACTAATATGCTCCCTGAGCTACAGAACTCGCTCACCATTTTGAACGAAGTACATTTGTTATTCCATAAATTTCGATATTAGATAATTTTTCAATCGTGGGAAAAATATTTATTATTATACTATTTTTATAGTGATATGACAATTGTAGAACACAAGCATACAAAAAACACTAAAAATTCGAAACATTAGGATCTAGGGGATCTAAGTTGCAATTCCTTTTAGTCTGCTCTCGGCTGGATTTTCAATAAACTTTTTCAAATTTGTGATCTCCTTTTTGGGCCCTAGGCCCCAATACTTTTACATATCCAAAACATAACACAACATTCAGACATCAGTTAAAATTCTGTTTAATTTGATAACCAACATGAATTTAGCGATTTTATAAAAATTTTCACCCACTTTTGATCCTTGACGTCCAAAAATTGTGAAATTTTCAAAAATGAACAGTGTATTTAGATTCTGGTTAAAATTACATTTATTTTTATATCCCACATAGGATTTTACGATTTTTTCACAATTTTCCCCCTCACATTTTTGCCCCCCCCCCCCGTCTCCTATATTGGGAGAATGAATCTCACAAACAGTAGGCTGTAGGGTGAAAGTACGGACACGCGTGACAAGTTTTACGAAAATCGGTTGGTGCGTTCTAAAGTTATCGTGAGACATGTCCCAAATAGATGTAGACAGACAGACAAATACCAAAAGGTCGAGTTAAACTTTCTTCGCTTGTTCAATAATGTTAAAAAATAACAGTAAAATTATTATTTTATTAGCTTATATGATAAATTTATAAATTCTGCATGTCCAAAATGTGAAACTTTTAAAGTGCATAAATATTACATTTAAAAAACCTACAAACGTATAAAGCTTACTTCACTGTTAAATTTATAAACTCTCGACTCTCAAATGTGCATCCCCTTGAAGCGTAAAAATATTACATAAAAAAAGAAGAATTTCGACGAAACCGAAACATCGAAGCATGATAATGTTTTTAGGCTTTTGAAACGTATAATGTGCATAAACTGCAGACTCTCCTGTTCAGCGATGTTCGTACGGATTTCTGACCGATTCACGAATATAACAAATATTTACTATATAACAAATATATTTACTATATAACAAACATTACCATGTTAAAAACTACAGAGACCGAAGATTTCTAGACTATGGGGAATCGCAAGTGTGGAAAAAATATAATGTTAACATTACCTGGAGCGTTACATTTTTCCATGACGTTACACATTTTGCAACACGCATTTTGTGGAATGACCGCCAGCCTAAAAACATTATCATGTTAAAATAGGGTGATGAGATCTCAGAAGGTTGTTGTTCATTCTGGTGGTGAAACTGGGTTTGTTTCACACGGGAGACTCTTATATTCACACAGATTAAGATGGCAGTGCAATGTTGACTATATATTACAACGTTTTTTCGTGAGTCCTAATATGTACACAAAATATTGCATACTCCAGTACATACAACGTTTGTTGATGTCTAGGCTCGACTTAACAGAAATTGCTCGATAGACTGTTAGGGTTAAAAATTTAATTTAGTAAAAGTATTTAGTAATATAGTTAAAAAATGTAGCGAATGAAATGTATAAAATAATAAATACATAAAAAAATAAAAAACATTAAAAAATAAAAACAATTAAGACATTATACGAATGCGTAGACAATAGGAAATTAAGTAAATAAAATTTTTAAAATAGGAAGAAAAAAATAATTGTGAATTGACAAGGCAGTACAGCTGCTTCACTATAAGCGATATCAGTTTTTAAATTTGAGTACTTTTACACGGGCAAACGTAAATTTTATTATTTTCTTTCATCTTTAATAAAAGAGGCGTAACTTCGGCAGATTAGGTATAAAAAGATAATCCGCCTCAAAATAAACTTCTTGTCTGCCTCAGTGCCTTATGTCTTACTCATCATTCTGGGAGCAGGCCAA
Organism: Magicicada septendecula; assembly: GCA_034769895.1. Classification (NCBI taxonomy): domain Eukaryota; kingdom Metazoa; phylum Arthropoda; class Insecta; order Hemiptera; family Cicadidae; genus Magicicada; species Magicicada septendecula. Next base: position 118,367,577 of record CM068376.1, read on the forward strand.
GATTTTCAACTGCGACAGTAGCTATTTTCCACTCAACGTGTATTACACCGTTCCTGCCTTCTCCTCAATACAACCTGCGCCATGTCTACAACCTCAACAACTTCATGTCTTTTTGTTTTAACTATAGAATTCTTTTTTAATTTGATACCCCAGGTTAATTTTTGCGATTTTATAAAAATTTCACCCACTTTTTGTGCCCTGACGTCGACATACTTTGAAATTTCCAAAACCGAACACTGTATTTAGATTGTGGTTTAAACCTTTACCCCCTTTTGCGATTTTTTTCATAACTTTCATGAACTACGACCACCTTATTTATTGACGTTTCAGGCCACCTTTGTTATTGTCTTTCCACGTTTTTGTAACTGACGTTGAACTGTCAGAATTGGTTTCGTCTGTCTATACTATGGGCAGCCGTTCTTCTCTTTATTGCTTTATTTTTCTTATATAATCAACTCTGAAGTTTCTAATGTCGTGTTCCTCAATTAAAAGTTTCCTATTAGTTACGGCACGTTTCCATCGAAATTCCATTTGACGAATGTCTAAGACTAGATACACTACCATTATAATTAGTTTCTTCTTTACGATTCTTCAAATAATTATTAATGTGGTCTTTCCTCTTCTGTGGCGAGACATTCGTGAATAATTTGTCGAATAGAACACTTGTCGAAATCGTCTAAATCGGGTTTTACTTTTTTTTGTGAGCATTTTTTATGGGGAGTGCTGAAAGATTTCATACCACCTGTATACGCGAAAGCTTCATTAATAATTCTAAAATCACTGCTTAGAGACACACGGCACGCCGTTCCTGTAATTTTCTTTCTGATATTTCTTCACCTTACGGTTTCATAAACTTGTACGCGTTATAAATTATTTTCCAACTCTATGTATGACTTTCCTTGGCACATAAATCGACGGCGGTCCAGATTGATCCATTTCACTCCACAAACCGGAAAATATAGCAATAAACCAGTGGCGACTCGTGGTTCTGACAGTTGGGGGTTCAATGTCTGAATGTTTCTACTAAGATAAGAGCAATTAGGCCTATCCCATTCCAAATAACACGCGGGGTGCGTCTCAACATGAAGACATAACTATTGACAACATTTAGTAGGCCTAATATTAAGTTGTGTTTATGCTGTTTGTAAATTATTGTAAAAATGTAGGCCTATAGTTAAAATAAAAGGATAGTTAAATATTTCTGTTTAATATTTAAAACAGGAAGTGGCCTACCGAATTCCTTAATTTTGCAGGCCCATCTTTAATAGACAGAGAAGAAAAATTTGTTTTTAAAATAGATTGAACACTGTTCATTTTACCAGATCAATGAACTGAACACAAAAATAAGAAATGCCTGAACACTTAACACACAAAAGTACCAGCAAATACTTTGAAGGTTATACACGCTTCGAGCAGTTTAACGTTAATACAATTATTTAATGCCTACATTAAACACATTTTATTTTTGGAATACAATTACTTCACTATTTTATTTGATTTTAAGACTTTACTGCACACATTTTCATTCCACTCTAAATGAAATAGAGAAATCTGACACAAAACTGATGGTAAACGGAGAAATCATGTGATAAAAATCATAATAATGGCGAATGGCGGTATTAGGAAAATGTTAAAAATTCTCTGTCAGTGCGGTTTGGCTCTCGTCGGAACTATTCGTCTCTATCGCTAACACTCGGGATTAGCGACTGTTGAATGTAATTTTGCGTATACAGATCCCCCCCCCCCCAAAGCTGTCTACACAGTCCAGGAGGTGCTGAGAGCTATTTTACACCTCCAAGCAATAGTAGCGAGCAATTCGCCTATTACGCGAATCCATTACTGTTCAGTCAACAAGATTCATCACGCAAATCTAGTTATTTAAATATGAAACCATTATCTCAACAAATCCTTAAACATGTTTAAATTATTTAGGACGATTCACTGAACCATTGAACCTTATGGACGAGCCGCCACTGGCTACAGGCCTACCTGTTAAAAACGGAAGATCTAATTTCAGTTAAAAACTGAAACTAAACGCTACGCTTTTGATGAAACTGATGTTTTTGAAAAGTACGCGCACAATGATCTCCACAGAGTGTCGGAGAAAACTGAGGTATGTTTCTTTGGTACTGCATGCGCATTACGTAACATACGCCGTTTGCATGAAAACAGTTGACTCACGTCTGGTAAACTTACCTTCCCCTTCCTCAGAACCATTAGTACGTCTATACCACCTCCCCCTATCAGGGTCAAACGCCCTCGGGGGGTTCTTGATGCCCCCCCCCCGTAAGTCAGCCTCGTCACGCAATTCTAAATAGCACCAAGCATCTTCCATTCCTTTCTGTTTCACCTTCACTCCTCGGTAACATCCTTCCTTAAGCATGTCATTAGCACACTGCTTGGCCTAGTTACCATTTGCCACCAGCACGGAGGTTCTCTGCACGGAGGGGAACGACAGCCGCCTCAAGGCGTCTGCCTACTGTATCCGAGGCGGACGGCGTCTGCCGTCCGCATCGCCACCAGAGGCATTGCTACTAAAACATAAACTTGTTCAAAATTTCCTGCGCCATCTTGCGGATAACCGTGTTGGCGTGTCCTTCCCTAGTTTTAGGTACCCTTCTAATGTTTTAGGTAAAGTCCAGCACTGTTTTCATCTGACAGTCATCGGGCACGTCCCGGAAACTGCAAAGACGCCCCACAACCCAGTACAAAGCAAAGCAATGGTAAACTTACCTGTAACTAACATCAGAATGCAGTGTTAAATTTTGAAATTTCAATATTTTGGGACCCCAGGAAATTTGAAAAAATTTTGAAAATCCAGCGGGATGTCAGACTAAAAGGAATTGTAATCCAAGTCCTAACTTTTCTAATTTTCAATGTTGATTGTTTTATTGTGTGCTCTACAGTTGTTATATTACTAACGAACCAGTAGAGTAATCGGGATTTTTGTAATTTTTCCATTAGTTAAAAAAGTTATATAATAATAAATGTAGTTCACTGAAAAGTGAGCGAGTTCTGCAGCTTAGAGAGCATACTAGTAAAAATAGTCAACGACTCTGTGTATGCCTCGGACCGGAACGTGCCGTGTTTGGGTCGTTGCATGACGACATGAGCTGATTACCGTAGTAATGGCAGGCCTCCATTTCCGCACAGTTAGTCTAGCAAACATGTCGTTAGCGATGTTTATTTCTGGTGAGAAACACCGTGCACGAGCAACCGAATCAGGTTAGTGCTTTACAGCAGCCATCGGGGGGGGGGGGGTTCAGGTTATTTAATAACGATAATAGACACCTTTTTGTACCATCAAAGTGGTGTAGGGCAGGAGTTGGCAAAACATGGCCCGCGGATCAAATTCGGTAAGTGAGTTAACTCAATTCTCAGTTTTGAAATTTCTAAAACAATTATCATAATACATTTAAATGATAACTTGTTCAGTTTTTGGTATGTGAAAAATGTATTGAAACACAGACACGTTGATTCATCAACGCGTTCTTTGTATCTTCGCCTGTCCTCATAATTTCGTCAATAAAGGGTTTCGGAAGTTTTTTTCTTTTAATTAGTCTACGTATCTACAGATTGAGTCTGTTTTGATTATTGGCTGACTAAATCCAAAGGTTTCGGCTTTATTACGAAAATGTTTGCTGACACCTGATTTAGGGGAACCATTATTGCCAGGCTGTTACAAATTGTCAACTCGGTTTCAAGCAGAGACCTCGACGTGAGGCTATACATGATCCCTCTGCAATTCCTTGTTAGAGACGCGAAACAATCGCATGTGTGCAGTTTATTCATCACGGGGCAGTGGGTGCAATCTGACAATCAAGTACTGTTATTATGCCATTCGCACTGTTATGTAAGTCATTCGCAACATGTTGAATATTTTTTGTCTGCTAAGTATATTTAATTTTCAGTTATTACCCCTTCTTATAATATTACTCGATTTTATTATCTGTGAGTTGGACATCGTAATATGCCACAAAAAAAACGACTCCTCGTAGCCAAGTTCGAGAAATCGTCGCAAACTTGCTTCATAAACAAAAAAGTTAGTGCTGGAACGTACTTAACAGGGGTAAAATAGTTCGCGAAGCGCCACAATTCACAGGTGTTTGAAAACGGTCTCTCAGCAGAATAATAAAGAAATCTAAGGAAATTACTACTGAAAACATAAATGAATTGAATCGTCTTCTACACCAGGAAAAACACTTCATACCAGAACGAATAAATAACATTGACAACTTTGGCAAATATGTAATCAGACGAAAAGTACATAATTTTTACATTAAAAAACAGTACATACAGTCAAAAAATTACTGTCGGTTTTCCAAGATACCATTAATTTTCAGGGAGGCAAAACGAGTCTTAACAAAATTTTGAAGCAACTCGGGTGGAGAGGGAGGTGTTTAGAATTTTAGTCTAAAAAAAGAATTCAGTGCTTGACTGACTTACAGAAACACCGGCATGAAAATAGACCTATTATTTATACTGACGAAACATAAATTCGCGATAACCATAACGAAAGGGAAAACTGGGACAACAGAACGGAAAAGGATTTTCTGGTTCTAATATCAAAGGGTCAAAGACTAATTATATTCTACACTAGAAGTGTTAATTTTCTTTGTACCAAATGCAGGTTTGGTATTTAAAGCAACTCAGTCGATTGGAGATTACTACAAAGAAAACTTAATTCCAAATTTACCTTCCGAAGGTAAGGTTGTGATGGACAATGCGATATATTAAAAAAAAAAAGAGTTAAACACAAAGTACAATGCAAAATTGGCTGACAGCAGTGAAATATTATTTTAACAAAGTATGTTAAAAACTGGCTTATATGAATTAATTAACCACTACATTAAAGATTTATTGTAGACAAGTTGCCAGCTAAAACTACCTCCACATCTCAATACAATTCAGTTAATTCAGAAAGTTGTGTAGGAAGCAGAAAGTCAGTTTTAATACGGATAACACGAAATGTTTGTGCGAAGAAAAGTTTAGAATGATTACGAAAGAATATTTGGAAGAGAGGTACAAATACGTAGTAAAAATTGAAACTGCTTATGTAGAAAAAGAGATCTTAGACGATACCGTTTTTACAATTAGTGTAATTAAAACAGTCAGTTTTTTACAGCGTTTGTGTTGTAATTAACATTTTATTTACTTCTACTAAGAAGCCTATAAAACTTATACGCAGAGTGTACCCAAAATTTAGAAACTGATTCTCCTCTTTTCACTGAAGGAAAAGTGTCGAATAAACGTATGCCGAAAAATGCTTCATTTTCCGTGTGTGTGTTTTAATTTCTGCCGAAGGAGATGAGGTGTGGAAATGAAATTCGGTATACACAACATGTTTACAGTTTCTTATACGTACAAAAAAACCAATATTTTGTCTGTAAATTTTCAAAATTGGCGGCTGATTGAAATGTTCAATTCTAAATTCTACAGAAATAGTAGCTGCAATAAAAAAATGTGTTACTGCGTAAAAATGTATTCCTTTTATTCATAATCCAGTGGTACCTTGTTTTATGGAATTCGGATAAAAAATAACTGAGATATTTTATAATAAACATCATCATCATTAGTATCTCCACAGCCCACCATGGGCCTCAGCTTCCTTCAGGATTTTCCTCCAGACTTCCCTATTCATAGCCAATGTCCATCCGTCCGGTTTATTTTCATTTAGGCTTCTCAAAAATGAAGGGTTTTATGGGATGGAGTAGTCAGCACCACGGCCAACTCCCAACCTGGAGGACCAGAGGCTTATTTTCGGAGTCCCAACTCCTAGGAGGTTGCCTTCACCACGGCTAAAGTGTGCATCCTATCCTTTCGCATTAAGGATGCCAACTGGGCCTCAGGAGCTGCCGTTGGCCTTCTAAAAGGTTCATCCGCCACCATCCCAAATGCGAATCCTGCTGCCGATTCGCATCATCCTCCTGCCAGGACTCCCGTCTCTCGTCAGCTCGCCGATCCAGTCCGCCGAAGGGATTGAATACCACAACCTTGGACTGAGTTACTCAACTGAACGGGGTGCACCACGTGTAGGTGAGAGCGGAGTTGGAGTGGAGAGGCTAGTCGATCGCAGTTTTATGCGAGATGTGCAGTGAAGTTAAAACATCTCCGAAATCACGTTAACAAAAAGTACTATATGACCTACCAGCCACTCTGTATAACACAATATAATTCGCTTTTTCAAAATTTACCAAGTTGTGACTACTATAATGTATCATTTGTATTGTTTAGTCTGTATTGTATATCTGCATAACACACGAGAATAAATTTAACATCAGTATGAATTTTTTTTATTATTAAAAACAGCTTCGTCTCTTTGGCATATAGAGATATTCTGAAACTCGCTATTTTGCTTCGTTTCGTACTTGTATGGCAATCGTACATGCGCAGAATGAAGTGGCTTTGAACTCGTATACTCGTAATACTCGTAATACTCGTAGTACTCGTTTACTTATTTATTCTTTAGTTGCACAGGGGGGTCCCGTGACTCGGAACCGCGAGGCCGCGAGTAATCGGAACGGGTATTTCGACTTTTCAGTTTTCAGTTATCGTTGAATCGGAACAGGCATTTCAACTTTTCAGTCACTGTTATATCCGTTCCACAAAAATAATCGTTCCAAACACCTGTATAACGGCCTACCTGTACTCCTCAGTCACCGTATGCTGTGGAGTAATTCTTTCTCCGGCTCCTGCATGTTACTGTTCAGAAACGTTTTATATTGTTTCGTAACTGGACGAGTTGAAAACAGTGTTATAATAATTTTGTGAAAAGTTGTTATGTAGTTTTGGTAAACCTCAGTATCTTGCATTTCTGTACGTAATTTTGTCTGACACTATATACTGTGTAAACTGTAGCGTTGGCGACTCAGGGAAACCGGGAGAAAGCTTGACCCGAAGCCGTATAAAGAAATGCTACCTTAATCGGATCTGTGTTTTTCAATTTCTTTAGTTTGGTTTAATGTGGTATAAAGACTTTTATAATCGGTTCTTTTGTTAATTAAATTTGATAAATTCGGATAATCTTCATATACATTTCACCCGTTTAGAATGAATTTGCTCGAAGTATTACAACTAAGCTTAACAAATTATCCAACGATATTCTTATAATACGTTAAGGCACTGGGATTGGAGTTACCATCCATTGATGGGCTCCAATCAGTTACACACTTCGTTCGAGTAGTACTGAAGGTAGTACTGAAGGTCAAACAGCTTTCTTTCAAGCGGCGCGGAACTACACTATTATGGAGAACACAGAGCATTTCGATGTTCTTGTGACGAAGAGTTACCTTCGTGTTCCTTCTTTATCTCTTCTTTCCTCGCATACTTTTTGATTTATTCTGCGACAGTGTAAGCACTGAGTATTGTAGTTAGCCACACGTCATCAGTGACCTGTTTGGGCTACATTAACACACCCCCCAGAGCTGAGTTCTGTATGTTTCAGAATTTACTTGTGTAAGTCAAACTCTCAAAATCTACCCTAAACAGCAGATACAGTCTTCTGCATTTAATATTCAGTTAATTTTTTCTTCTTTACATACCCATTCCATCGAAGCTTGGTATCCAAATATTTGGCATAAATGTAAAGGTATCAATGGGTTTTTGTTTATTGTCTTATCGGTGAAATTCATGTGGGCCAATTAGTTTTATCAACTGTTTCGTTGCTCATGTGTTTATTTGGAGATTTTACCTAACAAAACGTATGTTACACTGTCACGAACGGGTTTCTATTGTGTGTATCATTGAGCGACTGCTTACAACTGAATCGGTACGAAGCGATCGGAATTGGGCCCGTACACTCGGAACGGAACACTGTTGAATCCTGGCTTATTTTAGGCTATATGTTAATAAATACCTAGAGAAAGTAGTAAGGCAGCTACCAATAAACCGTGGTGGCACAATTATGAATTGAAGGTCGCAGTGCATTGCATATGCTGACGATATTGTTCTCGTGACAAGAAACAAACTGGCACTGGAGCTTGCTTCGACCAACCTAGGGCTGCAAGTGTACAGACAAAAGACAAAATATATGCTGATGAAGAAGAATGTCCGAGAAGAAATAGTCCCAAAAATTAAAGTCAACGCCATTGAATTTGAGAGGGTGGGTAGTTTTAGATATTTTGGGTCCCTCTTGACGTCAAAAAATCAAATGGCAATGGAAATTCAAGACAAACTGGCCATGGGAAACAGGTGCTACTTTCATTTGTCTATCCTAAAGTCCAGAAACATTTCTAGAACCTCCAAGGTCCATATTTACAAAACTGTGTTGCGGCCAGTAGTATTATATGCTTCAGAAGCCTGGACCATGACCTCAGCCCAAGAAGATATGATCAGAAGATGGTAGAAAAAGATTCTGAGGAGGATATATGGAGGTGTACTAGATGCTGGAATGTGGCGTATGAGGACAAACGTCGAATTGTACAATCTATACAAGGAACCGGACATCGTCACAGCAATAAAACAAGGCAGAACTAGGTGGGCAGGTCACGTACAAAGAATGACAGAGGAAACATCAGTGAAAAAAGTATTCATTGGAGGACCAGGAGGAAGAAAGGCGACAGGGAGGCCTAGAAGAAGATGGGTGGACGGTGTAGATGAAGATATGAGAAGACTGGGGGGGGGTGTCAGAAGGTGGCGAAGAGTTGCACAGGATAGAGATGTGTGGAGGCACGTCAGTGTGGAGGCCACGGCACTCATGAACTGTAGCGCCGAGGAGAAGTAGTTGTATAAGTTAATTAATGACACTTTTAATTAACATCATGTTTCTTGTTAAGAGATGGAAAGATAATTAATTGAGTGCGACAATATGCAATTGCTTACGGCATTTCCGAAGAACATTAATACGATACGATACAAAGAGCCTGGAAGGGAAACTTCGTCGACTTAAATAAATTTCGCTAAGAAAATGACATGCTCATATATTTTGTATTTTCACTGTGGTTGTCGCTTTAAACACTATAAAAACTGAAAACTAAACAATGGCTACAACCCAAATGTAATAAAGAAATTTATCATGAAAATCGTCAAAAGAAACAAAAGAAAAATACTATGAAATATCTTTAAATGGTAAAGTTCAGAACCTAAAAAAACATTTTTATTAATTATATCACGGAAAATTGTATTCTTAACAATTTTACGGGGACAAAGTCATATGGTACCCAGGGAGAAATGTAAATTTATAGAAAGCGGTGGTTTTCTTTAGAAGTAAGAAAACATTAAAATATGTAGTAAAGAGCGATAGCTATTCAAAAGACGACCTTGCGTTGACGCCAGTAAGTCGGCTAAGAATTTATATTTTGTCACGGACGGGTCGGACCGTCATAAAACTGTATTATTTTGCTAGGGTGTAAGAAACATTTACTAAGGTTGTAAAAGTTAAGTGCGCCTAACAATAGGGAGCTATATTTTAGAGAGAGAGCGTATATGTGAAATGGAAGGTGACGCGAAGTTTCATACCACGTGTTCACGCGCATTTTGTGGACGAATAGCGGATAGCGTCATTTTTTGCGCGGGCTGTTCCGTTAAACAGATTGGGTAGTTTTGAATTTAGCGGTAAGTCAGACCAATAGGCGTGTAGTTTGTCGATATTGAGTGTGGGTAGTTTTAGCGAAATATAAAAATACGGAGTGTAAGAAGTTAGGGTAGTCAACGGAGCGATTACAGATATTAGACTCGTATTAGTTGCAATAATAATTTCTCAGTAATTTGATTAAATATATTTCAATCGCCACGTAAGTCAGTCACGGTAACGCGATATTAAGTATTGTGAAAGCTACATTCATATTATAAACATTTACATATACATAAAAATATACATAGTATATTATAAACATTTAATAATCGTTTACAAGAATAACGTGCAGAGAAATTAGAGAATTAAGTATTGTGAAAGCTACATATTATAAACATTTAATAATCGTTTACAAGAATAACGTGCAGAGAAATTAGAGAAGATAAGTTAAAATCGGGTAACATATCCAAGTTTTACTTAACACAGCATCAATCGTTAAATCGAAATACATAGCGATTTAAATGTGTCAACGCCATGGTGCGGGACGGTCGATCAATAAGCAGTTATTAATCTGGTGTTAGATGCACTTAGCTTTGTAAAAGAATATACTGTGTATTCAACAAGTGTATTAGCATACGGCACATGTGTAGTTATCACTAAGTTGTCAAAGTGAATGGTGTTTAATACCTGTGAAACAAGTGTATAAATTAGTGCAAAACTAACAAGGATAAGGGCTCAACGATTAACGTCGGCGACCTGCCTGGAACGTGTAGAATTGATTACATCGCGGCGCAGAGTGGATTCAACATGCAAGTAAATAATAAAATGAACACTTATTGTACTATTGTCTATTAAATTTAAATGTATGTAACTCATACTTGGTGACTCAATTAGTCAAAGAATTCATAGCCAAGAAATAAGCACAAACAAATTTTATAGCAAACTTATTAAAGGTAATGATCTACAAATTTTGTAATATGTAAATACAAATTAGTTATTAAAAACTTAATTAATAACAGTCAAATTGTGTTTATTTATTACTGGCGCCCTGGGATAATTTTTAAGAGTCGGTACACTAAAGTAATTGTTACATTCTGTTGCTGATAATTAGTATGTTATAAATATTAATATTGTCATTGGGTAAATTAGCTTGATAAACTATTACTTTTCACATGCTCGTAGGCCGAGTGTAGTATGTATAATAGTAACGTGAACTTTTATTAAGGCCTATTTAAAAGTGTATTACAATTAATTATATTTCTTATGCCACTCTGTAAAATTCAAAATAGGTCATGGAAACTAAACTTCCATACTGTTTCATGTAGACCTAATGTAAAAGCTTCAGTTCGTTTTTAATAAATATTAAAGCAAGACGCGACAAACTTAAAAAATGTAATCTCCAAATAACCTGTAAAGATTCTCTCTCTCTCTCTCTCTCTCTCTCTCTCTCTCCTTACACCTTCCATCCTCTATTTGTTTGTACACACACGTGCGCGGGCGCATCATACATACACACATGTCAATTAAATATTAAAAGTAGTAATTGTTAATTTTAACAGCCAGATTCAACTTACTTGAGTTTATGTAGAATCCTATTACAGTTTCATTTACATCAACGTAGTTTTCAGATCCAACTAGATTTGATAGCCTTTCCTGTGCGATACTTAAACTAAAATCGTTGATAATTTGTAATTTGGAAAATGATGTAAAACTTTGCTGCTCGATGCTTGCTGTTTACAAAAATTCTGACCGCCAATTCCGGTCCGATCCAGTGTGCGGCAACCTACAGTAATTTGGAAACCGATAAAGACGGAACGTAAGTTTGAGCGAATTTAATATCACAACACAATTGACTAGCTTAACGTATAAGTCTGTCTTGAACATGAGAAAAGTTTCCAGCAGCCTATATTTTATTTGCCTGGGAAAAATTAAAATTTCATTAGAAAGTGTATTTTCTATTTTGTCATTACTAAGTAATTACGTCATTGTTGAGTGACGTAATCTACTTTTTATAGACTACACGTGGTACACTTCAAACTCCTCTGAACAGATCGTAGGCGATACTCTGTTGCCCTGGTCTCGAGAGGTCAAGTACCTCGGGGTTCACCTCGACCGACGTCTCACCTGACGGACACACTCTGAACAAGTAGCCCGAAAGACCGCCTATCGTCTCTATCAACTCCGCCCCGTGTTATGCAGCAACGCCATGACCCGCCGCCTAGGGAAGCTTATCGTCTCCACTTATGTGGTGCCGATGGTTACCTACGCGATACCCGTTTGGGGCTACTTGGCCAAGACCCATAAGCGAAAGCTTCAGTCTCTCATTGACCGAGGATTGCGCTGGGCGTGTAAAGCCCATTATCTGACCTCAAACAAAACAATCCGTGACTCCCTGCGTGTCCGTTACCTGGACGCCACTATACGGACACTGTCCCGAAAATTGTATCGTCGCTCCGCCCGATTCCAGGGCAACCACCTCGTTAGCGCCCTCGGTCGCTACCAATCTGTGCCAGGAGAATCTTGGACCCGGCCTCGGCGAACCCTCACCCTCAATTAATTAATTAAAATATCAATAGACCCTGCGGCAGGAGCTCTATCTGAAGCTCGGAACGCAGTACATGAGCGGGCGACGGGCATGCCCTTCGTCTCGCACAGCCCCTGGTCCAGAAACCCCACTGAATCGGACACGCCATTGCTTTGTTATTTAAAAAGGAATTCTGACTTTGTTTTTGTATTAAATTCATTTAAATTGCACCAAGGCGGATACTAATATTACGGTCACCGTTTCGTATAAACTCATCTGGCATTCATCATGGTCATCGTTTCGGGTTTTCAATTCGCGTAGTAGCAGGGAACATGAAACATATTCTCATTGTTTTCACGCCAGTACCACCGTCTCGTCCGAACTCGACAGAAGATTTATAGATCGGAATACGTATCGTGTTGGTTCTGAAACAGAACCGAAGTGCTCTGATCCGTCAGAAGAATCCTCTGCTACAGGTAATAGACTGAATTAGAAAAACGGCTGAATTGTGTTTTCTGCTCAACGGCAGGTCTTACAGGTTTTCCTGTGTTTTCCACGCCAGGTCCTCCCTCCATGTTTTCCTATGCTGCCTCCATGGTCTCTTCATTTGCTGATATTCCATCCGTATATCTGGTCTCTCCTCCGTCCTCTATCCCGCCTTCCATTTACCAGCTCCTCTAGTGTTTCTACCATCACATTACCTCGTGTTTGCTGCATCAGTGTTCCAACCAATTTCTTTGCCTGCCCTTGATGATAGAGTGGTCCAATACTCTCCTTACCTCTCCCACTCTTCCGAGCATCTCCACATTCACCACTCAGGAAATATTTTCCATCCTTCTCCATGTTCACATCACACACAGGCCTGTAACGTCCTCTCCTCTTCTTTCACCACTTAAGCGCAATTATGTTATCAAAGCGAGTACTATTTAAAACAGCGCATCCACGGTAAACAAAAACAAACTGAAACGTACGATATATAAGTGCCGTTAATTTGTACTTTGAAACTATAAGTAACATCTAATAGTTGACAGCGGAACGTCGATGAGCTTGCATTTGCGCACGGGAACTACAATGATAGGATGATAAACATTGCTCGTCGTAATAAACGATTTGCAAAGTGTTGTCATCTGGAGCTCAGACATAACTCTAGATGCTTATTGATAATATGATACAAAAAAAATATATCACGAACCTCCGACTTGAAATTTTAAAAAGCATTAATTATTTGTCCATCACATGACAATTACCTTTATTCGTAATTAAAAAACAAAACACACACGCCTACAAGAAATGTTTTGTTCAAACTTGCCTCCCCTCCCTTTTGAAGCAATAATGTACATTTCTTTACAATAAGCACTATTTTTCAAAACGATTTTCCAGTAGTCCTTTCTCAAGTGTTTACGTTTTGGTAATCGGTGTGGAAGGCATGACAGGTGTATGGGTTTTTGGGTAAAATTGGATCAGAGGGTGCCGCAAAACATGTAGACGGCAAAACATACGACTCTGACTGAAGTGGCTTACCCAGTCCGTAGCAGAACTTATGCAAGAGGTTCTTCTGCTTTGGTTCTTTTTTTTCATTATCAGTATCCAACTTGGAGCAGATCTAGTACCATGCCCGTTTCGTTGCTACATTGTCACTGTATTCCAATAATACAGACAAATACGATTCACTCCCGCATCTTTCTTATTTATCATATTTTTTGTAAGTTTGGTTAAGGACGTTATCTCATTTCCCCTCATTTTTTCCTTTTACACTTAGGGGGGAAGAACGTGTTGAGAAAAAACGTGAAGAACTTGGAATAAAATTCAAGAAAATTTGGTGGCTACTCGGAAGACACTTGAACTGTCACTGCATAATAAACCGTTACTATACAGACTAGTTTTGAAACCAGTGTGGGTTTATGGTGTACAACTTTGGGGTTGCACAAAGAAATCCATCTTTAAAATAATTCAAATCTTCAAAACAAATGCTTTGAAGTCACTGATGAGGTTTGCTTACTGATGAAAAAATGAATTTTTATTTTTTTATACATTAAATAAGTATAGACTTTTCTGTTTAAAATGGTATCAATAGTCCATTTGTAGCACGCTTGTAAGTATTTGAAAATAATTTTCAAAATATACTCCTCCATTCAATAGGTAGGCGTGACACGTCGTGTCAGTTTGCCATAGATTTGATTCAGTGAGAATCTTCTCGTTCAAACTTCCCGCATATTCCAAAGAGACTATATTTATATATGAGATACATATATATATATATCTCAGACATGAATGTAATGAAGAATCTGGACAAATATATAAACATCACCACAGTCTGCCACTGGAGGCTATAAAGCCAGTTTTCAGAGATTTGTCTGTCTGAACTTCTGAAAAAATAATTGCCTCCATTGCCGTACACAGATTCAAAACGAGAACCTGAACAATGTGATATGGACCAGAATTCATAGAAATGTGTTTGTTGAAATAAATACATTGCATTTTGGAGTGTATGATGCTATTGCCACTTACAACAGAGGAAATATAATTAAGTGTGAAGTGCTACAGAGACTTGGACCAACGCCGGAAAAGTACATGATTAGTGCTATATTATGTATATATAATGAGAGGAAGAGACATGCTCAAAGGAATCAGAAGTAGTGTGAGAGACTAGCCATACAAAAAAATGAAAGTAATAAAGAGGAAACTATATGAAGATATGGCAAGTGACACTGACAAGCTTCCTATGGACCAGGACTCCACTGAACATCCAGTTACAAGTTTGATTGACGATTACCATAAGTTTACATTTTTTCTATATAGGTCTAAGGAACATTTTTTCATAAACTATAGAGCTAAAGTCCTAAAATTTTCAAGAGTTTGAACATCGCACTAGATTACTACCGTAGTATTTTTTTTCACAACTTAGTAATTATAGATTTTATGTTGTAAAGACTTGTGAGAAATAATGTTAGGCTGTATATCTTAAAGTACAAGAAAATTAATATTTCCTACAAAAATGCAAATATCCCAAAATCGCTACGACACAATCTGTGAAAAATATGTAATAAGCTACAGGAAAAAATCAGTTTGGTATTGCCAATAGTTTAGGAGAAAATGTTGCTTTCATTTATCATTGGGTGTATAGGAGATACCGGGTCCCATTAACGCGGTTTGCTGCTAAATGAGAACACAGACTTCATAAACATCAAAATAATGAAGTGCTAGAAATGGTCGAATGCAGAGACAGAAACCGTTTGAACTGGTGTTTTCTGTACTTGAACAACGTGTAAACTACAGTAAGGCGTGAGCCAATGGGAGCACATTCTACCCACTGCTAACATAGTCAGTAGAATAAAATTGATTAATAGTTTGTAACTAGTTGCAATATAAACCAATAAAAAAATCTAGAGCTCAGAAACCATTGACACTGCTGAAGATACAGGAGATAATCCCAGGCCTATTTCGTGACATGGGATATGGGTCGAGCGGTTATAGTGACCAAAATCCTAGTTAATGTTTCACCACCTATACTATATTTACAGTGAAAAATAATATAGTTCATAATGGCATCGCATACAAGTATGGCGGTTAGAATACCGTTTTTTTAAAATAATTCATAAGAAATATCATGTGTTATGAAAATAAATTTTTCCAGTTTAATTCTGCTGTAGATCGAAAAGAAGGCAATTTAACGTCCAAAAACTTGGTTTATACTCCTCCGAATACAATTTCCGGTTGTGGATGTTTGAAAGATATTTGAAATCTAGCAGTACTTTATGAAGTATTGAACGAATATCAAGAAATCGACATCTATGTATATCAACAATCATATATCTATGTAAATCGACACCAGTAAAATATCAAGTGATGAAACACAGTAGCATCGATTATGGACGGTCGAGAAAATGGAGATGTAACGAAAACTGAGAGAACTATGAGGATGTTGGTTATAACCGCATGAATTCGTCTTCACCACTAGAAGTTTGTTATAAATGAACGCGGTCTGTACTGTATTTAACTTAACGACTTCGGCCAATTCCAAGGCGGTTACTTTCGTTTACTTTCGTCGTTCCCAGTGTGCACGTTTACGAAATCGGGACCGAATATCAAACAACACTGTATTCACAGATATTTACAACAATGTATAATCGATTGCGTGACCTGTATTGCATCATCGGCCAACCATGACGATTGTTACATGTTTGCCGAATCCGATCACACGTTGTTGTAAATGTCTGTGAAAACGGTGTTGTTTGAGGTTTGTGTTATCTAAAGTAACCTAACCTTAAGTAAATTAAGTAAGTAACCTAAGTAAGTTAAGTTTGGTTTGTGTTGTTAAGTAGTTAAGTAACATCACGTATAACGCTAATTAAGAAGTTATTTAATTTCAAACCATAACTTGGTATTGGAGAAACCAATCATCTTTGTAAAAGACGAAGTCCAAGCAGCAGCTCAGCGATGTCACAAGAAACTTGCCGATAGTGATAACGAACTGTTGGAGCATTATGAACTACCATTACGAAGAAATGGCAGTAGTGAATAATCCCAACTGATGTACGCGTGTCAAAGGCGCGTCACGGCCGAGCAGGATGTCCCTCCGGTCTGCAGTTTTAGAACAAATATACTCATTGTAAACAAAATTGTAAATTACACTGTAAAATAAGAAAAGAGCCCCATTATTCGAGACGAAGATATTTGCGTGTATGACGGATTGAAAGGATCGTAATCGAATAAAAGCATACTACCGCTACAACTAGGCTAATTCCTGTCGCTGTCTGCAGCGTGTAGGGCCTCGACGAAGCTACACCAACTGACTCTATTTTGGGTGACGACTCTGAGCTCTCCAAAGGTATTCCCCTCCTTTTCTGCTCCCATCTCGACAGTTCTCCTTCACGAGATTCTTGGTCTTCATCGTCTTCTTCTTCCCTGAGGGTTCCAAAAGAGGGCTTGTCGTTCAGTTGCATTTTGGTTCTTCCCCAAGGCATGCCCAATCCACCTCCATTTTCTCCTTTTGATCTGGGTGGCAATGGGTTCCTCGTTTGTCCTCTTCCAGAGATCTTCATTTGAAACGTTGTTTGGCCGGAAAATTTGAAGTATTGTCCTCAGCCACCAAGACCTGCAGACACTTGTTAATTTCCATTGTGACTTTCCAAGTCTCGCTCCCATAGAACAAAATAGGTTTGACATTGGTCTAGAAGATGCATAGCCTTGTTGCAGTTGATATTTCTCTTGATTTTCAAACTGGATAGAGTTGTATAAAGGCCGCATTAGCTTCGCGAATTCTTGTTTTAGCATCTGCAACTGCTCCTACTTCTTTTGTAATCACACTACCAAGGTAAGTGAACTCTGCTATTTCTTCTATGTTTTCTTCTTGCACCTTGAGTACTTGTGATCGTTTGTGTTAATTGTCATTAGTTTTATTTTTGAAGCCTTTACCTTGAGTCCAGCCATTCTGGCTTCTTTTTCGAGATCTTTCAGTTTCCCTTCCCTTCCATACCATTGTATGTCTGCGAGAGCAAGATCTTCCAAATGATCAATCAAACCCCACTAAACGCCTCTTTTCTTTCCCCTCATGACACTCTTCATAACATCATCCATCACAATCAGAAAGATTGTTGGAGATAAAATGCAGCCTTGTCTAACTCCGGTTTTTACCATAAAGTGTTCTGAGATCTTACCTTCATGGATAAAAAAAGCATACAGATAATATAAACAAATCCTCGTCAGGCAAACAGCTAAGGATACAAGTTAAGAGTTACCGTGGTTAATGAAAATTGTCAACATTTAAACGGGCAGACTGGGGGAGTCTGCGTGACATTGGGGAGCGCCTGAAAGGACGAGACACGTGGTTATTTAACATCAGTATTGCATTATTGTTAACAAACAGAGAATAGTGAATTAAATAACGTATAACAAAAGTTAAGGGCAGGCGTCTGCAGATAAGTTGGTTGATACGGTTTGAAATTAAGTCTGACGGGAGTAAATAAGTTTACATTTTTACTGAAACAATGTTTTTAAAACTAATATTTGTAAAAATTCTTCAGATAGGAACTTTCCACCTAAAAAACGATCAGAAAGAGAAAAGAAGTTATCAACGGAAGGCAACATGTTTAAATGCGTAATGTCGTTTGCATAGAAATGTACATTAGCCTATAGGCAATATGGATATAAGAATTCGATAGGTTTGCGCGTTGAGTGTAAAAAGTCACCGACTGCTTCAAAGGGGGGGGGGGAGGCAAGTTTGAACAAAACATTTCTTGTATGCGTGTGTTTTTTTTTTAATTACGAACAAAGATAATTGTTATATGGTGGATAAGTAATTAATGCTTTTTAAAATTTCAAGTTTGAGATCGTGATATTATTAAAATACGGGATTGTATTATATATCTGAGTTGAAACAGACATAAGAATTTGTTAGCTAGACATTAGCTAGACAGTTGAGGACACGGACGGTGTGTAGGTGGTAGATATTGAAAGCTCTTCTTCAGAGAGTTAAGGGAGAAATCCTGCTGGAACAAGTACTGGCACTGGGTGGTGCTGTGGCGTCGAACTGATCTTCATTGTCGAATCAGTTTTAGGCAACGTCTGAAGAAAGAGTAATTGCCAGAGTAAAGAGATGTTTATAAAGGCTGATTCAAACAAAATCTTTATCTCTTGACAACAGTGTCTCCTTGAACTCTTGGGTTTAGTAGATCTGTGCCACATTTGGATTTTCAAACAACTTTACTGTGTTTAGAGCGCGCCAAACATACTCCCCCTTCACACTCACCCGCCCGCTGTCACCTGTCCATCTGTCTATCTGTATCTCTCTGTCCTTCCGTCTATTTTGTGTAAGTCTTTTAAAAATGACATTTTAAGGGTGGGCGAGATCGGAGAGCTATGAAATTTTAATCCAACCAGATTCAAGGTCAGACACTCTTACCGATTTGTTATTTATTGTATGGGCAAGGGAAAGTAACATCTTATCGGAATCTCTCCAGTCACGAGCACTTTCCGTTTCGATAAACGTACTCACGTTTCCTCCATTGGCGACGTCTTAATGTGTAGATTAAGAGGAGCCGACCTCTATATTTTTTATTGTTATTGTGATCGCATTTTTATATGTTAATTTAATTTAATTTTTATTTTATTTATGTTATGTTAATTTCATTTATATATGTTAATGTGATCGAATATATTGGTTTATTGCCACTCATTATTATGTTTTTACAGTTATGCTAGTGATTAAACAATATTTTGTAGCGTATTCGTTTTACTCAAACCGAATGATACCACAATTAAATAAAATTATCAGCCAATCACGTTACCCAGAGTTTTTGCGAAAGCAAACGAAAAATGGTAAGAGAAAAGTCATTATCGTATGTAGAGTCCAATGATATTTTATTGGATCAACAATTTCGGTTCAGAAACTTTTATCACATATCAAGCTGTCGCAATTTAATACACATTGGCATAAATAATTCATTAAACTAGGGATCGTCTACGTTTGTTAATTATCCTTAAACTTGCCGACACCGTTGATAGAAATAATTTAACGCAAAAGTGGACTTGTTGGAATCGGAAGAAGCTGATTCACTATCACTTAATAGCTGATAATAGTTTCACTCATATTTGGACAGAAAGGAAGAAAGTGAATACTATAAACGGAGTATACAGTACTTTAAGAAATACAGTTTGTGGTGTGATTCAGCCAATAAACATGGTTCTTCTATGGCGTCACAGTTCGGAGTCGAACCTTAGCTCCCATAATCATCCGCCTCCATTTTTCCCTGTCATTGGCGATTGTTATCCATTGTTGTACTTTAAGTAAAGTGTCAGCACCACTCGTCACTGCGTCAATCCAGCGATGCTTGGGTCTTCCGACAGGCCTTCTACCCTCGATTTGACTAAATAGTATCTTCCTGCCCATTGCAATCTATGCAGTCGGATGGCGATGGCCAGATCATTGTCTTTGCATAGTTCCTCATTGTGACGTATTCTCCATATCCCATTGACTTGGATTGGTCCATATATTCTCCTCAAAATTCTCCATTCAAAGGTATTGACTATGTTACCGGCTCGTTTATTCAAAGTCTCGCTGTCATATGTTATCACCGGTCTAATCATACCTTTATGTAATGTGACCTTGGACTGATATTCATTGTCTTGAATATAGTTGTCAACAAAGCATATGCTCTATTTGCGACCTATATTATTTTCCTTATTTCATTTATTTCTTCATTATTTCTGCAATCCAACATCCCAAATATTTAAACAGATTAACTATTTTCAGGTTTAGTGGTTCGATTTCAAACTGTTCAGATTTCCTGGTTTTCCTTCAAGTGGTAATCATAACCTTTGTTTTATCTGTATTTACCTGTAAAATAAACATGATTACACTTTTATAATGTACGCATACAGTTTTCAAAAATCTAATATTCACAGATTTCATTATTTCTTTAGTTGCCTTAGGAACTATACTTTTACTGACTGGTTTTATGTTGTCAGAATGCAGTGTACACGCAAAAGTGGTATGCCTATGTCACTTGAATGAAACGCGTGAAATTGTAAATTGTAGACCGACTTGATTATTGTTTTATATTATTTTTGGAATTGTTTGTTTATTAAATTATAAAATATTATTATTATTATTGTTGTTGTTGTTGTTGTTGTTGAAATATGTGGTGCTTTGTATTCTATGTAACTGAAACACGAATCTTTGTTTGTTGAAGGAATCTAATTTTAATGAATAGCACTTACGATTATCATGCACCATAGAATACGGAGTAAAAATGAGTTGAGCTCGACACTTTACTTAACATTCTAAAAAAACATAAAACGTTATCAAGTAATTTAAAAACGTAATTAAAAATTTGTTTTTTTTTCTTTAATTTGTGGAAAACTAAATACATCCTGATTTCTGCATCAGAAACGAGAAGACATATAATTTATGCATAGAAGATAACTCATTTGATGCAGTTAATAAGTCCAGATACATGGGACATAGATTATGTCCATAAACACGACAATACATGACAGGTTACAAATAGGAAATGGGGCATATTATGCCAACAGTAGACTATTGAGAAGCAAACTCATTAGCCGTAACACAAAAATAAAAATATATAAGACACTTATTAGAGCGGTTGTTACTTATGGAGGCGAGACATGGACATTAACAAAAAACACTAAGAAGGTTTGAAAGAAACATTGTAAGACGTGTTTATGGCTCGGTTAGAGAAGATGACGAATGGAGAATAAGAAATAACCGAGAGATAAATGAGCTATTGAAGCGTGAGGACACTGTAAGATTCGTAAAGGCTTAAAACAACGAATACAATGGCTGGAGCGGATGGATGAACAGCGTATGTCAAAGAAAATCCTGAGGGCGAAAGTCTATAAAAACAGAAAGAGGGGCCGACCTAGGATAAGATGGTTGGATGATGTGCTAGAAGATCTAAGAAGAATGGATTTGAGGGAATATCCAATATGGCCAGTGGCGTACGCAGGGGGGGCTCAGGGGGCTCAAGCCCCCTACCGTAAAAATGTAATATGCGCTTCCTTAATTTACTTAGTCCCTCGTTTAAAATTACAAAATTGCATATTTCGGCCGATTTGGACGGGGATATAAATACTAACAAGATAAGTAGTTTATAATAACAATTATTACTTCAATTATAATTTATAGTTCATTAAGCGGTGTATTACGCTGACTGTAACGTTCAGTAAGCTACCTATTTTCTTTCTCTCTTGCTCTCGTTTGACGGCGCCACACCGCCCCGGCCACTACTACCAGTGAACCCTAAGAATTTTTATTTAAGTATTAAATAATATTTTTATAAAACTTAAGTAGCCTACGTACATAAACCTTTTTCATAAAAATATCATTTAATACATAAGTTAAATTCAGCACTTTTTGCAGATATCGATAAATAAAACGATAATTTTAATAACGTTCCTAATTTCATATCTTGAATAATGCTGCTGTAATAATGAAAAAAATTACTTTAAAAACACTTTACATTTATACGGAATTTTTGGATTTTATTTTTATTTTTGGATAAGTCCCCCAATCACGAATAATACATTTTTAATAAAACTTCAACAGGTTCTGAAATATTAATGTTTCTCAATTTGTTGAGTTGTTTATCAATTAATGTCGACATTTTTTAAATTGTTTGCGGTTGCAGTATTTAACATTTACGGTCTTCCGGAATCCAAATACATCTGAGATATATGAATAAACTGTGAATTTCTTATTCACCTTTCCTATGATAATGCGTATTGTGAGCGAACCGTGATTTTTCAGGATCGTTCTTTATGAATAATGATTGTGAGCAAACCATACGGTGTACAGATAAATAGCAAAGTTATAATTAAACTGAAATGATTGTTTACAAATTTCCCGGTAAGGAAAAGTTAGTCGCTGAAATATAAAAAAAATTCTTAATTTCTCGTCGTTTTGAAGTCTATTTCGTTATAAGTAAGGGTGACTAAAGGAAGTGACCCAAAGCTTGGTATAAAAGCGCCAGTGTACTAACTTGCTTTGTGCGGCATGATCAAGGCGAGTTTGATATTTTCATTTTAGCACGACGTGCACGTGCCGGAGTGAACGCGTTATGTTCCGTTGCTAATACGGTAAACATTTTACTAATACGCTGTAAGTAGCGTAGTGTTATCGTGACTCGGAATCTTTTCTCTCGACGTTTATTGAGACGTAGCATTGTTTATAGCGCATAAAAAGTAAGTTAACTGTTCTGACCACTCTGACTCGCACAATATTCTGCACGCTGAAGTTACAAATCATTGTTTAAAGAACTAAAAATTACATAGGTACTGCGTGGTAAATTTCATATCGAACCCCTTGAGATCAGGTTTGGTTAATATCGATATCTAGTTGGAACTGTTCAATATATTCGTCAGCTGTTGAACTTTGGCCAGAATTCAATTTCTGCTAATTTTGAAATCGCATACATGTGGTGCTACTTATATATCAGAATTACTTGAATCATGTGATCTGGTTCAGGGTATTGAAGAAGGCTTTGACAACAACATTTCCCCTGTTGTGGTGGTTGATGAAGATGATTTTGAAGATTTAACCAATGCAATGTCTTTGAGGTTATTGCTGCTACTTAAAAAGGGTGGACGTAACATCTACAAAAAATATGCTTGTTTGTTTACCCAAATGATTTTACTGTAGAAGACAATTAATTATGGTCTCATCCAAAATGTAAACAAAGTAGGTTTACTATTTCCTAGAGAGCATATAACAACATTTGTGTCACTCTGATATTTAATAAGAAATTGCGTGACTTTGAAGAGAGTTTTGTGTGTTCAGTCAAAAAGAAAATTTCTCTGTAAATATATTTTTAATCATATTTATGTCAAAAGTTACACAATTTTTGAATTTATACAAACCTTAGTTTTTCGAATTTGTACCACACGAAAGTAATATAAAAATAATTATTAAGAGGACAAGGTAAGCCAAAAATCTAATCTTGGCTAATTTTTGATTTTGTATCGTCTTTTAATTCAGAATTTACTTTTTACAATGATGTAGTTATCACTTTTATCTGTTACAAAATAATTTTATTACGAATTTTTAAAAATATATTTGCATTTCCGCCTTACTCTAACGAACAGTAACGTTCGTTATTTAACACACCTCAATAAGGGGTTTAAATATCTCATGGTGATAGCAAGGGATTTCTGAATGTATGCAAATCAGAACCTCATGGAGACAGTGCAAAAATGAAATATCGGTATGGAGAACCATACATGACTTCCATATTCTAAGATTTATATTTAAAATCATTTTCGAAATGAAATATTACCATAGAAACTACTTCTTTCTACTTACTGCTTCAGCCTTAACCACAGTACTGTGGTCACTAACGTATACCACCTCACGTTATCGCACTCGATTTTCACTGATGATGGAAGTCGATGGCATTGCCGAAATGTCTGGTTTTGTAGAAAACATTGGACTACGGCCAAATATCCCGGGAAGGAATTTTAACAAAAACTACTTCTTTGTTGCCGATAACGTTGTACACATATATATCAGTGGCGACGTTACATGGAGTCAATTGAGGCAATTCCTACCCTAACAAATTCTGTAGAATAAAAATTATAAATACGTATGAACTACATAACGTAAAGATTATACATTGTTACTGTGACTGTCAAATTTATTAAACCGAAACGTGCTTTATTGAGCGACCGCTAGATGGTGACAGGTGAGATTCGGCATAGTTCGTTTAAATCGAATGAGGCAACCTGAACTTGCCTCAGCGTTTTTTGTATACATCGTATGTAAGCAATGTAGTGGTGTGATAGGGAAGTGTAGGGAGGGGGGATTGTCCCGCGCTGTACACATAGAGCGTTGAGGCATGCCTCACTTCTGTGGTCCAAACAGTTAAGTTAAAGCGCTTGTGTTGTTACTAAGTGTTTATTTTATGCGGTTATTAAAAGTGTCACTGTTATTCCGCTGAACTAACAGATGATCAAGATTGTTATTTGAATTATTTGTAACATTAAACATATATATAGAAACTAACCAAGTTTAAAAATTTGAAGTTCAATCAGTTGTATTATTGTGTATGACTAATACAAGGATTGTTCAATAGACACACGTATAGAGCTGTAAAGCATTTTTTATTCAACGATTTTAAAAGAAGTCTCCAATAACATTAAGACATGAGTTCCACTGTTGCGCTAACCTGTAGATTCCCTGCTAGTAAAATTCTTACGGCTGTATGTGGAACCATTCGGTTACAGCAAACTCTACCTCAGCGTCCGATTTGACCCACCGTCCTTTTAGTGATTCCTTAAAAAAAATTTAAGATAAGATTTTTGCCTACCCATTCATTAACTACTAGCTTCGCCAGTAAGCAAATTGATGTCCATTTTTTCGGCTTGCACGCGTTATGTTGGTGTGGGTTTCGGCACTTTCCATTTAAAAAGCGTGCAAACGTAAGAAAATAAACATGAGTGAGGCCAGAAATAACGTGAATTGTGTGTTTGTGTCTTACCTGCCTTTTTATAGCCGTATTAAATGAAAAATATTATATTACATTAAAATTAAAAAATTTTAATTTTATTGCCTGGCAACAAAATTATTTTATTTTTAACAATTACCATTGTTTCAAAAAGGTTAAATAAATTTGCAAGTACTTTACTCTTGTTAAAACGTAAAAGGTTGCAGGTAAACTACCCCTTCCCCTTAACTGATCTTCACCAAAATCGAAAGTCCTTGAGACCTCTACAATTCAGGGATGTATGCAAAAAATTATTTGATTCTGTTTGAATTTGCGGCTGTTATCGTTTGCCATAGAAAATACGCTTGATAAAAAAACGGTGCAGGTAAACTACCCCTTCCCCTTAACCGATCTTCACCAAAAACAACAGGTCTTGAGTACTCTACAAATCAGGGCTGTATGCAAAACATTATTTGATTCTGTTTGAATTTGCGGCTGTTATCGTTTGCCCTAGGAAATACCCTTGTTAAAACATAAAACGTTACTGGTAAACTACCCCTTTCCCTCAACCGATCTTCACCAAAAACAATAGGTCTTGAGAAATCTACAATTTAGGGCTGTATGCAAATAATCGTTTGATTCTGTTTGAATTTGCGGCTGTTATCGTTTGCCATCGGAAATACCCTTGTTAAAACATAAAACGTTACCGGTAAACTACCCCTTTCCCTTAACCGATCTTCACCAAAAACAATAGGTCTTGAAAACTCTACAATTCAGGGCTGTATACGAAACATTATTTAAGTCTGTTTGAATTTGCGGCTGTTATCGTTGGCCAAAAAAAAAATTTCCCTTGATAAAAAAAACCGTTGCAGGTAAACTACCCCTTCCCCTCAACCGATCTTCACCAAAAACAATAGGTCTTGAGTACTCTACAAATCAGGGCTGTATGCAAAAAATTATTTGATTCTGTTTGAATTTACGGCAGTTATCGTTTGCCATAGAAAATACGCTTGATAAAAAACGTTGCAGGTAAACTACCCCTTCCCCTCAACCGATCTTCACAAAAAACAACAGGTCTTGAGTACTCTACAAGTCAGGGCAGTATGCAGAAAATTATTTTTTTCTGTTTGAATTTGCGGCTGTTATCGTTTGCCATAGAAAATACCCTTGTTAAAAAAACGTTGTAGGTAAACTACCCCTTTCCCTTAACCGATCTTCACCAAAAACAATAGGTCTTGAGAACTCTACAATTTAGTGCTGTATGCAAATAATCTTTTGATTCTGTTTGAATTTGCGGCTGTTATCGTTTGCCATAGGAAATACCCTTGTTAAAACATAAAACGTTACAAGTAAACTACCCCTTTCCCTTAACCGATCTTCACCAAAAACAAACGGTCTTGAGAACTCTACAATTCAGGGCTGTATACGAAACATTATTTGATTCTGTTTGAATTTGCGGCTGTTATCGTTTGCCAAAAAAAAAAATTTCCCTTGATAAAAAAAACTGTTGCAGGTAAACTACCCCTTTCCCTCAACCGATCTTCACCAAAAAAAATAGGTCGCGAGTACTCTACAAATCAGGGCTGTATGCAAAAAATTATTTGATTCTGTTTGAATTTGCGGCAGTTATCGTTTGCCATAGAAAATACGCTTGATAAAAAACGTTGTAGGTAAACTACCCCTTTCCCTTAACCGATCTTCACCAAAAACAATAGGTCTTGAGAACTCTACAATTTAGGGCTGTATGCAAATAATCTTTTGATTCTGTTTGAATTTGCGGCCGTTATCGTTTGCCATAGGAAATACCCTTGTTAAAACATAAAACGTTACAAGTAAACTACCCCTTTCCCTTAACCGATCTTCACCAAAAACAATAGGTCTCGAGTACTCTACAATTTAGGGCTGTATGCAAATAATCTTTTGATTCTGTTTGAATTTGCGGCTGTTATCGTTTGCCATAAGAAATACCCTTGTTAAAACATAAAACGTTACAAGTAAACTACCCCTTTCCCTTAACCGATCTTCACCAAAAACAAAAGGTCTTGAGAACTCTACAATTAAGGGCTGTATACGAAACATTATTTGATTATGTTTGAATTTGCGGCTGTTATCGTTTGCCAAAAAAAAAAATTTCCCTTGATAAAAAAAAACCGTTGCTGGTAAACTACCCCTTTCCTTCAACCGATCTTCACCAAAAACAATAGGTCGCGAGTCCTCTACAAATCAGGACTGTATGCAAAAAATTATTTGATTCTGTTTGAATTTGCGGCAGTTATCGTTTGCCATAGAAAAAAAATCTACAGACACACAGACAGACACACAGACACACAGACACACACACAGACACACACACACACAGACACTTTTCGGAAAACGACTTTTTTTCATGTTTTGAGTGTAGTAGAATCAGAATCTGCAATAATCTCGAACACGATTTTTTTTGCCATCACCATACTTCCATTCCTTAAGGAAATATGGAAGTAAAAATCGGTATGGAGAACCATACATGACTTCCATATTCTAAGATTTATATTTAAAATCATTTTCGAAATGAAATATTACCATAGAAACTACTTCTTTCTACTTACTGCTTCAGCCTTAACCACAGTACTGTGGTCACTAACGTATACCACCTCACGTTATCGCACTCGATTTTCACTGATGATGGAAGTCGATGGCATTGCCGAAATGTCTGGTTTTGTAGAAAACATTGGACTACGGCCAAATATCCCGGGAAGGAATTTTAACAAAAACTACTTCTTTGTTGCCGATAACGTTGTACACATATATATCAGTGGCGAAGTTACATGGAGGCAATTGAGGCAATGCCTACCCTAACAAATTCTGTAGAATAAAAATTATAAATACGTATGAACTACATAACGTAAAGATTATACATTGTTACTGTGACTGTCAAATTTATTAAACCGAAACGTGCTTTATTGAGCGAAAGCTAGATGGTGACAGGTGAGATTCGGCATAGTTTGTTTAAAGCGAATGAGGCAACCTGAACTTGCCTCAGCGTTTTTTGTATACATCGTATGTAAGCAATGTAGTGGTGTGATAGGGAAGTGTAGGGAGGGGGGATTGTCCCGCGCTGTACACATAGAGCGTTGAGGCATGCCTCACTTCTGTGGTCCAAACAGTTAAGTTAAAGCGCCTGTGTTGTTTCTAAGTGTTTATTTTATGCTGTTATTAAAAGTGTCACTGTTATTCCGCTGAACTAACAGATGATCAAGATTGTTATTTGAATTATTTGTAACATTAAACATATATATAGAAACTAACCAAGTTTAAAAATTTGAAGTTTAACAGTTGTATTATCGTGTATGACTAATACAAGGATTGTTCAATAGACACACGTATAGAGCTGTAAAGCAATTTTTATTCAACGATTTTAAAAGAAGTCTCCAATAACATTAAGACATGAGTTCCGCTGTTGCGCTAACCTGTAGATTCCCTGCTAGTGAAATTCTTACGGCTGTTTGTGGAACCATTCGGTTACAGCAAACTCTACCTCAGCGTCCGATTTGACCCACCGTCCTTTTAGTGATTCCTTAAAAAAAATTTAAGATAAGATTTTTGCCTACCCATTCATTAACTACTAGCTTCGCCAGTAAGCAAATTGATGTCCCTTTTTTCGGCTTGCACGCGTTATGTTGGTGTGGGTTTCGGCACTTTCCATTTAAAAAGCGTGCAGACGTAAGAAAATAAACATGAGTGAGGCCAGAAATAACGTGAATTGTGTGTTTGCGTCTTACCTGCCTTTTTATTGCCGTATTAAATGAAAAATGTTATATTACATTAAAATTAAAAAATTTTAATTTTATTGCCTGGCAACAAAATTATTTTATTTTTAACAATTACCATTGTTTCAAAAAGTTTAAATAAATTTGCAAGTACTTTACTCTTGTTAAAACGTAAAAGGTTGCTGGTAAACTACCCCTTCCCCTTAACCGATCTTCACCAAAATCCAAAGTCCTTGAGACCTCTACAATTCAGGGATGTATGCAAAAAATTATTTGATTCTGTTCGAATTTGCGGCTTTTATCGTTTGCCATAGAAAATACGCTTGATAAAAAAACGGTGCAGGTAAACTACCCCTTCCCCTTAACCGATCTTCACCAAAAACAATAGGTCTTGAGTACTCTACAAATCAGGGCTGTATGCAAAACATTATTTTATTCTGTTTGAATTTTGCGGTTGTTATCGTTTGCCATAGAAAATACCCTTGTTAAAAAAACGTTGCAAGTAAACTACCCCTTTCGCTCAACCGATCTTCACCAAAAACAATAGGTCTTGAGAACTCTACAATTTAGGGCTGTATACGAAACATTATTTAAGTCTGTTTGAATTTGCGGCTGTTATCGTTAGCCAAAAAAAAAAAAAATTTCCCTTGATAAAAAAACCGTGCAGATAAACTACCCCTTCCCCTCAACCGATCTTCACCAAAAACAATATGTCGCGAGTACTCTACAAATCAGGGCTGTATGCAAAAAAATTATTTGATTCTGTTTGAATTTGCGGCAGTTATCGTTTGCCATAGAAAATACGCTTGATAAAAAACGTTGCAGGTAAACTACCCCTTCCCCTCAACTGATCTTCACCACAAACAACAAGTCTTGAGTACTCTACAAATCAGGGCTGTATGCAGAAAATTATTTGATTCTGTTTGAATTTGCGGCTGTTATCGTTTGCCATAGAAAATACCCTTGTTAAAAAAACGTTGTAGGTAAACTACCCCTTTCCCTTAACCGATCTTCACCAAAAACAATAGGTCTTGAGAACTCTACAATTTAGGGCTGTATGCAAATAATCTTTTGATTCTGTTTGAATTTGCGGCTGTTATCGTTTGCCATAGGAAATACCCTTGTTAAAACATAAAACGTTACAAGTAAACTACCCCTTTCCCTTAACCGATCTTCACCAAAAACGAAAGGTCTTGAGAACTCTACAATTCAGGGCTGTATACGAAACATTATTTAAGTCTGTTTGAATTTGCGGCTGTTATCGTTTGCCAAAATAAAAAATTTCCCTTGATAAAAAAAACCGTGCAGGTAAACTACCCCTTCCCCTCAACCGATCTTCACCAAAAACAACAGATCGTGATTACTCTACAAATCAGGGCTGTATGCAAAAAAGTATTTGATTCTGTTTGAATTTGCGGCAGTTATCGTTTGCCATAGAAAATACGCTTGATAAAAAACGTTGCTGGTAAACTACCCCTTCCCCTCAACTGATCTTCACCAAAAAGAATAGGTCTTGAGTACTGTACAAATCAGGGCTGTATGCAGAAAATTATTTGATTCTGTTTGAATTTGCGGCTGTTATCGTTTGCCATAGAAAATACCCTTGTTAAAAAAACGTTGTAGGTAAACTACCCCTTTCCCTTAACCGATCTTCACCAAAAACAATAGGTCTTGAGAACTCTACAATTTAGGGCTGTATGCAAATAATCTTTTGATTCTGTTTGATTTTGCGGCTGTTATCGTTTGCCATAGGAAATACCCTTGTTAAAACATAAAACGTTACAAGTAAACTACCCCTTTCCCTTAACCGATCTTCACCAAAAACAAAAGGTCTTGAGAACTCTACAATTCAGGGCTGTATACTAAATAGTATTTGATTCTGTTTGAATTTGCGGCTGTTATCGTTTGCCAAAAAAAAAAATTTCCCTTGATAAAAAAAAAACCGTTGCAGGTAAACTACCCCTTTCCCTCAACCGATCTTCACCAAAAACAATAGGTCGCGAGTCCTCTACAAATCAGGGCTGTATGCAAAAAATTATTTGATTCTGTTTGAATTTGCGGCAGTTATCGTTTGCCATAGAAAAAAAATCTACAGACACACAGACAGACACACAGACACACAGACACACAGACACACACACAGACACTTTTCGGAAAACGACTTTTTTTCATGTTTTGAGTGTAGTAGAATCAGAATCTGCAATAATCTCGAACACGATTTTTTTTGCCATCACCATACTTCCATTCCTTAAGGAAATATGGAAGTAAAAATCGGTATGGAGAACCATACATGACTTCCATGTTCTAAGATTTATATTTAAAATCATTTTCCAAATGAAATATTTCCATAGAAACTACATATTTCTACTTATTGCTTTAGCCTTAACCACAGTACTGTGGTCACTAACGTATACCACCTCACGTTACCGCACTCGATTTTCACTGATAATGGCAGTCGATGGCACTACCGAAACGTCTGGTTTTGCAGAAAACATTGGACTACGGCCAACCAGACGGGGAAGGAATTTTAACAACAAACTACTGTAACTAGCTTTTCGCCGCGTTACAAATCCAGGGAACCCTTCGTAATTAAACTCCGTTAATTAGAAGGGCTGCCTACGTTGTAACAGAATTGATCACAAATAATTAAAATAACATATTACTTACTAGCTGTGTAATTGTTTACTTTGTGTAACGAAACAATGGCAAGGTATACAATTGATTTACGCACTACTCATATGTGTGTAACCAGAAGACTTCTCTTTATTCAACATTTAAGAAAAACACATACTGACTGATGCCATGACATTACTAACTCAATTATTAAATTATCGAAAGGTTTCTTTAAACTTTGCCATCAAACTAGATTCTATATATAGTTATACCTCGGATCCGGGTGAACTTTCTGTATTAAAACTTTTAATTATACTCTTTTCATGATATTAGCTTGCAAGACTTTCTTTTAATTCATCATTTAAGAATGGTATTATTGCTTGAGTTATATTACTCTACATTAACATATAAACTTTTACAACGTATGAAGTTAGAATAGTTACATGAAATATTAATTAATAAGATATAATCTTATAAACATTATATTTAATTTATAAGTCTTTACAAAGTTAATCATTTCTGAAAAGTCTCTTTCAAGATGTGTTGTGTAACAAATATTAGTAACCCTCGATAGACAGGCTATCGAGTCACCTTTTAATTGGTATGCAGAAGACTCCTCCTGGGGTATCAGTCTTGGGAAACAGGAACAGCTACGTCGTCATCTCGGTCTGGCTTTCCTCTGTAAAGGGCTCCATAAGTTAGCAGGGAGAACACTAGGTCATGTAGTTATCTACGATGATCATGTAGATTCTCGGATGTCCTGATCTGCATATTCTGTCACGTGCAGTAGAGTTTGTGGCTTCTGCTAGTTCACATCTCCGGGTATTACTTTGGGAATAGTTGTTATTCGTTGAAGTACGTAGTCATCTTGTGTTACACTTTTTGTTACGTTTCAATACTTTTTGTTTTACATAACTTTAAACTTATTGTCTATTCACATGACTACATTAATTAATACATCCAGATGCTTTAAACAAACTACATCTGGTACACTTTCTGAAGATGAAACCAAATATGATACACATATTTGAAGAGCATAGCTCTTACGTCTACACTGTACGGAGTCGCCATTGCAAGAGAGAGAATTTACGCTCCCTTCGCCAGGTACTGGACAAAAGTTAGTGGGACAACTTCCGCGCGAGAATATAGTTCCTAACTATATTTAACTTAACATTTTTATTTATTTAAACTATCCCTAAACAAATATATATAATTTAAATTAGTTGTTTTAGCGACTTTTTATGTCTTCAGATTTTATTATTATTAACATTAGTTTTTTTATCTTATTCTTACTCACACAAGACTCTGAAAGCATGTCGAGTCTGGAATCAACAGGAAAGCGCCTGCTTACAAGCAAAGGGTTAAATACGATATTAATAACGCTTTACAATTTATCTTTTTATTTGAGTATCTTATAACTAATTAATTATAACTGATTAAGTTATAACTTATAACTGAGTACATACAGGCATCTTATATTAAAACAGTGAGATTTAAATAGCTTAAGAGCTCGCAACCTTAATTTTTTAAAATTTTTTTATTTTCTAGATTAATTCTTTTATTTAAATCGTCACACTACTTCTTTGTTGCCGATAACGTAATACACATATATAAAATTATCCCCTCCCCATTCAACTATAATTTTCAAATAACGTAGTACACATGACATATAAATAAAAATTACCCCCTTCAACTATCATTTTCATTTATAGAAAATTACCCCCACCCCGTCCAACTAGCCTCTTCATTTATAGATATTTTATCTACGTTTCTACAGTGGATTATTATGATCTTCTTATCAAGATACTTTATTTATCAAAATTAAGTACTTTACTCTTGTTAAAACATAAAACGTTGCAGGTAAACTACTCTTTCTCTGTAACCGATCTTCACCAAAATAAAAACAGGCCTTGAGTCCTTTACAATTCAGGAATGTATGCAAAACATTATTTGATTATGTTTGACTTTACGGCAGTTATCGTTCGTCATAGATAAAATTACCTTTGTTAAAACATAAAACGTTGTAGGTAAACTACCCCTTTCCCTTAACCAATCTTCACCAAAAACAATAGGCCTTGAGTACTCTACAATTCAGAGTTATATGCAAAAAATTATTTGATTCTATCTGAATTTACGGCTGTTATCGTTTGCCATAGAAAAAATTTCACACACACACACACACACACACACACACACACACACACACACACACACACACACACACACACACACACACACACACACACACACACACACACACACACACACACATTTCGGAAAATGACTTTTCTTCATGTTTTGAGGGTAGTACAATTAGAATCAGCCGTTATCTCGAACACGATTTTTTTCGCCATGACCATACTTCCATTTCCTTATGGAACATGGAAGTAAAATATCGGTATGGAGAACCATACATGACTTCCATATTCTAAGATTTATATTTAAAATCATTTTCAGCCAAACAGCCAGGGAAGGAATTTTAACAAAAAAATACTTCTTTCTTGCCAATAACGTAGTACACATATAAAAAATATTATCCCCTCCCCCTTCAACTATAATTTTGATTTATAGAAAATTACCCCCAGCCCGTTCAACTAGCCTCTTCATTTATAGATATTTCATCTACGTTTCTACAGTGGATTATTAAGATCTTATCAGGATACTTTATCAAAATTAAGTACTTTACTCATGTTACAACAAAAAATGTTTCTGGTAAACTGCCCTTTCCCCGTAACCGATCTTCACCAAAATCAACAGACATTGAGTTCTCTATAGCTCAGGCACATATGTAAAAAATTATTTGATTCTGTTTGAATTTACGGCAGTTATGGTTCGTCATATAAAAAATTACCCATGTTAAAACATAAAACATGAGATTTATAAAACATATCTAAGATTTATATTTAAAATCATTTTTGAAATAAAATATTTTCATAGAACCTACTAACGCTGGGGAAATCTGAGGAGCCAATCAGAGTTGGGCCTACCTGTCACTCTGCTGTATTTGGTGGAAAGCCCTGTCACTGTCGTCAAAGTATCAGCCTTGACAGGGTCCTCTTTTTCTGCAAAATAGGAGAGGAGGCTTGAGATGGAGTGAGTGACATGGTCCCCACCTCAATGAAGAACCCATTGTTTTATAAAAATATATTTAAATTTTGAAAACTGAAAATTCTTTTCTTGTTGTAAATATTTATATTTTATAATCAAAATGACTTTATCAAAAAACAAACATTATTTTTTTATAATAAGTACTTACATATGTTTCTTAATATGCTTACTTTTTCTTCAATGTTGATGATCATTTCCAAACATTCTGACAAAATTGTATCTACAGAACAGTTAACATTCCCCAGGTTTCCATTTCTGCTAATTTCTCATTACACCTTCCACTGACGTATTATTAACCATTTCATAAACTATCGCATAATCTTTTCAGATTTTGTGGTACAAAATCTGAAATTTTCAGATTGCCTGGCAACAAAATTATTTTATTTTCAACAATTACCATTGTTTGAAAAAGTTTAAATGAATTTTCAAGTACTTTACTCTTGTTAAAACGTAAAAGGTTGCAGGTAAACTACCCCTTCCCCTTAACTGATCTTCGCCAAAATCTAAAGGCCTTGAGTCCTCTACAATTCACTGAAGTATGCAAAAAATTATTTGATTCCGTGTGAATTTGCGGCAGTTATCGTTTGCCATAGAAAATACGCTTGATAAAAAACGTTGCAGGTAAACTACCCCTTCCCCTCAACCGATCTTCACCAAAAACAATAGATCTTGAGTACTCTACAAATCAGGGCTGTATGCAGAAAATTATTTGATTCTGTTTGAATTTGCGGCTGTTATCGTTTGCCATAGAAAATACCCTTGTTAAAAAAATGTTGTAGGTAAACTACCCCTTTCCCTTAACCGATCTTCACCAAAAACAATAGGTCTTGAGAACTCTACAATTCAGGGCTGTATGCGAAACATTATTTGATTCTGTTTGAATTTGCGGCTGTTATCGTTTGCCAAAAAAAAAATTTCCCTTGATAAAAAAAACCGTTGCCGGTAAACTACCCCTTCCCCTCAACCGATCTTCACCAAAAACAACAGGTCGCGAGTACTCTACAAATCAGGGCTGTATGCAAAAAATTATTTGATTCTGTTTGAATTTGCGGCAGTTATCGTTTGCCATAGAAAATACGCTATAAAAAACGTTGCAGGTAAACTACCCCTTCCCCTCAACCGATCTTCACCAAAAACAATAGGTCTTGAGTACTCTACAAATCAGGGCTGTATGCAGAAAATTATTTGATTCTGTTTGAATTTGCGGCTGTTATCGTTTGCCATAGAAAATACCCTTGTTAAAAAAACCTTGTAGGTAAACTACCCCTTTCCCTTAACCGATCTTCACCAAAAACAACAGGTCGCGAGTACTCTACAAATCAGGGCTGTATGCAAAAAGTTATTTGATTCTGTTTGAATTTGCGGCAGTTATCGTTTGCCATAGAAAATACGCTTGATAAAAAACGTTGCAGGTAAACTACCGATCTTCACCAAAAACAATAGGTCTTGAGAACTCTACAATTTAGGGCTGTATGCAAATAATCTTTTGATTCTGTTTGAATTTGCGGTTGTTATCGTTTGCCTTAGGAAATGCCCTTGTTAAAACATAAAACGTTACAGGTAAACTACCCCTTTCCCTTAACCGATCTTCACCAAAAACAATAGGTCTTGAGAACTCTACAATTCAGGGCTGTATGCGAAACATTATTTGATTCTGTTTGAATTTGCGGCTGTTATCGTTTGCCAAAAAAAAAAATTTCCCTTGATAAATAAACCGTTGCAGGTAAACTACCCCTTTCCCTCAACCGATCTTCACCAAAAACAATAGGTCGCGAGTCCTCTACAAATCAGGGCTGTATGCAAAAAATTATTTGATTTTGTTTGAATTTGCGGCAGTTATCGTTTGCCATAGAAAAAAAATCTACAGACAGACACACAGACACACACACAGACAGACAGACACACAGACAGACAGACACACACACAGAAACTTTTCGGAAAACGACTTTTTTTCATGTTTTGAGTGTAGTACAATCAGAATCTGCAATAATCTCGAACACGATTTTTTTTGGCATCACCATACTTCCATCTTCCATACATCCTACTTTTAGTTAGGAAATGATTTTTTCCATAGTAATTTTTCAACGACGTATTTAAAATACTGTTAAGGGGACAAGGTAAACCCTATTTCTGTAATGTTATTTTGCTAGTAAGTGTGACCCTTTTTCTCAGCTTCTATAAAAGTTGGGGTAATAATTCTTTTTTCTCTAGAAAAGCTTTATTCCGAGTACACTGGCATTTTTTTATGACAACAAGTTTTGAAATATTTATATCAAATTGTCTACTAAATATTAACTAAAAATAAAGAACGAAATATTCAATTACAAAAAATTGGTAGCTATTTGAGTTTTAAAATAATGTCCATTCTTATAAACAGATGGGATGGACTTGCTGTCTAAATTTTATTTATTTATCTTAATTACTTTCTGAAATAATGGTTCAAATGTACAAAAAAAATCAAGATTTTCGAGTAATCGCATTTAAAGTTGTACTATTATGATTAGCTTATTTTTAGAACATTGCAGCATCATAACTTGGATTCCTGTGTTCTTCCTCTTCATCTGCAGCTATTTTCCTTTTCTACTGTCTTTTCTTGATTTTTTCTTCAAAATATTTTTAATATTATCACTTTGTGATAATCTTTCTTTATCTAGCTGTCGGAGCCCATTTACAGTATGTCTTCCATACTCTAAACCTAATTCTTTCAGAACCCTCAGTTTACCTATATTGCCTATATTAAACTGAGGGCATCATGGCATCATGTACATCAAATTCAAACGTTTTGACGGTAACCAACAAATCCAGATTTGTGTATATTTTGCCAACCGACACTATACTATTAACTGATCATTTGGGTTTTGCGTTTGTCTGTTCAGACATTTTTACAGTAGGTCTGGGTTTCTCAAATCTCTAAAAATTGGTTTAATTTCTGTTGCAACTAATTATGGTAAACTGTATTTGTGACTGCAAGACTCCACTGTAAGTAAACTCCTATTGTACTTACACTATGTGTCACTAAGTGATTAACTAATGACTTACAAAGTGACTACCTTCGGAACCATGTTGCTGGTTACTGTCAGTTGATATTTTATGAAAATACCGTATTTTCTCGTATGTAATGCGCACTATTTCCTCCAGATTTTCTTCCCAAAAATGTGGGTGCGTATTAGACACAAATAATATAACTTACATGCTAAATTTTAGATCTGCACATGTCTGGTCAGACTCTGTGCAGTTGGCAACGTTGCTTAAAACTGGAAGGCTTGAGTCTAGTAATAATAAAACCCATAATACTTACGGGTTCGCAATTTTTACTCCTCCCTACTAAGTGATTTGTTCACGACGTAGACTTATAACGGTACTGTGTTGTAGCATTCTGTTACTGTACGTTATTGTCGTTAGTCTGTTGTTTGTTAGAGTAGTTCATTACCGGTATTGCGTGTGTTGTGAAGAAACAGATTGTATACTGATAACGAGTGCAACAACATCTCTATCGTACTTTCCGGCTCAATTTAAATTATCCGTAATAAAATTCACACAAAAATGGTAATCTTGCCGCATCGCGTAAATTTGATACAGCCGAACCTAATGTTCGGGAGTGGAAAAAAAAGAAGAATTACGTGTTACTACTCGTGATCGGCGTTCTTTCTGTGATAAAACAGCAAAGTTTGCAGAAGTAGAAAAGCGTTTGGTCGAGTTTATAAAAGTGGGGCTTTCGCTGTTGCTACTGAAAGATACAGATTCAAGTTAACAAACCGCTCAGCGTCTTGAAATAGACAAGACTCAATTTCGTGCCAGCCTTGATTGGTCTATACGGTTTCTTTCACGGTGTTTCGATTCGAAGAACTACTCTCGCTTAACGTTTACCTCAAGAGTACGAAATAAAATTATCGAATTTCATCGATTTATTGTACAAACGATGCATATGAACAATATCGATTTGTCTTAAATTGGGTATGCAGACCAGTGTTCTGTCTTTTGCGATGTGCCAATGGTCATGAATATTAATGAAAAAGGTGTGAAATCTGTGCCAGTCAGATCAACAGGACACAACAAACAAAGGCGCATCAGAAGAATCAGAAGAGGAGAGTAATTAATCAATACTGCCTTCTTCAGAAACAGACGAAGAATGTTAATAAACCCAAATATTATGCGCTAGTAAAAAACTAAAAACATAACAAACTAAACAAAAACTATGACGTGTGAAGTTTTAAGTTATTTTCAATTTTAGGCCTATATGATTTAAATAATATTTGTGTTTTGTGTTTGCTAATAAATAGGTATGGCAAGTACTTTATTCGTTTATTTTACATAAAACGCTTTTTCTGCACAGTATAATATTCAAACAATATATATTTTTCTAGGCCCTAATAAATTTGTTAATCACAAATATGTATACAAATGACATCAGACAAGTCCTGTCTTCTTTTTCTTCTTCTTCTTCTTCTTCTTAATTGGCGATACAGCTCTTGGAGAGCTTTAGCCTCCTGGACAGTCCGTCTCTAGTCGTCTCGATCCTCTGCTCTCAGTCTCCATCTTCGTACACCGACCCTACGCAGGTCGTCCTCAAGATCATCCACCCATCGTTTTCTGGGCCACCCCTCCTTCTTCTTCCTCCAGGTCTCCCCGTAAAAATTTTCCGCACTGTGGATGTCTCTAACATTCTCTGGACATGCCTTGTCCACCGGATTCTACTTTTTTTATGTCAGTGACCAATGACGATATCTGGTTTTCCATAGATTTGCTGGATTTCTACATTCGTCCTTATTCTCCATGTTCCTTCTCTGCACGTTCTCTGCACCAAATATCATGGCACCAAACATCCTATCCCACCTGCGCAACCACTATGATAGAGCAACCTGCTCTATCACCGTCATTGTCTAAGTTTCGGATCCATACATGACCACTGGTTTAAGAGCTGTTTTATAGAGACGAATCTTGGTTTCTCTGCTTATGTTTTTACACTTAAATATTCCTTGTAGAGAGAAGTAACATCTGTTTCCAGCAGATATCTTTTCTTTAATTTCTTCGGCCATAATGTTGTCCTCAGTAACTAGTGAGCCCACGTATTTAAATTTTATAACCTTTTGAAATTTGTGTCCTCCAATTAGCAGAGGTGCTCTTCTCTCTTGTATTTTAATGCTTGTTCACATGTATTTGGTCGTTTCAGTGTCAAGACGGTAGACAAGGCCTGTCAGTGTTTGTAAATTATTTGTCATGAAAACATAAAAACAAACTAAAATACATGTTGAAAAACGTGTGTGAAACTTGGCTGTATAAAACACTGTGTATTGTATTTACAACGAAACTGGTGTTTTGGTAAGTTGAATAACTGTGGAAGATTATTATTTTATCAGTTTTTATGAAGAAAGGATTCGATTGTTCTCATATACAGAGTACTGACCGGTTAGTAACCTTTCTGATACAACATGCTATACTAAGAGTCTTACGTCTCCACCCTGCGCGTACTGAAATCGGTGATGGCTTTTTTACTTCCATGTTCCTTAAGGAAATGGAAGTATGGTAATGGCAAAAAAAATCGTGTTCGAGATAATTGCAGATTCTGATTGTACTACACTCAAAACATGAAAAAAGTCAATATTCGAAAAGTGTCTGTGTGTCTGTCTGTCTGTCTGTCTGTCTGTCTGTCTGCGTGTCTGTCTGTCTGTCTGCGTGTCTGCCTGTCTATCTGTAGATTTTTTTTCTATGGCAAACGATAACAGCCGCAAATTCAAACAGAATCAAATAATTTTTTGCATACAACCCTGATTTGTAGAGTACTCAAGACCTATT
Source organism: Magicicada septendecula (assembly GCA_034769895.1). Taxonomy (NCBI): domain Eukaryota; kingdom Metazoa; phylum Arthropoda; class Insecta; order Hemiptera; family Cicadidae; genus Magicicada; species Magicicada septendecula. The sequence continues at coordinate 118,407,813 of CM068376.1, forward strand.
GTTTTTGGTGAAGATCGATTAAGGGAAAGGGTAGTTTACCTGCAACGGTTTTTTTTTAAATTAAGGGTAATTTTTTTCTATGGCAAACGATAACAGCCGCAAATTCAAACAGAATCAACTACTCTTTTGCATACAGCCCAGAATTGTAGAGTTCTCAAGACCTATTGTTTTTGGTGAAGATCGGTTAAGGGAAAGGGGTAGTTTACCTGCAACATTTTATGTTTTAACAAGGGTATTTTCTATGGTAAACGATAACACCCTCAAATTCAAACAGAATCAAACGATTATTTGCATACAGCCCTAAATTGTAGAGATCTCAAGACCTATTGTCTTTGGTGAAGATCGGTTAAGGGAAAGGGGTAGTTTACCTGCAACGGTTTTTTATCAAGGGTAATTTTTTCTATGGTAAACGATAATAGCCGCAAATTCAAACAGAATCAAATAACGTTTTGCATACAGCCCTGAATTGTAGAGTTCTCAAGACCTGTTGGTTTTGGTGAAGATCGGTTAAGGGAATAGGGTAGTTTACCTGCAACATTTTATGTTTTAACAAGGGTAATTATTTTTATGACGAACGATAACTGCCGTACATTAAAACAGAATCAACTACTTTTCTGCATACCTTTCTGAATTATACAGAACTAAAGGTCTGTTGATTTTGTTGAAGATCGGTTAAGGGAAAGGGGTAGTTTACCGGCAACGTTTTACGTTTTAACAAGGGTATTTTCTATGGCAAACGACAACAGCCGAAAATTCAAAGAGAATCAAAATAATTTTTTGCACTCTTTCCTGAGTTGTAGAGAGATCAAGGTCTGTTGATTTTGGTGAAGATCGGTTAAGGGAAAGGGGTAGTTTACCTCCAACATTTTATGTTGTAACAAGAGAAATGTTTCCATGACGAACGATAACTGCCGCACATTCAAACAGAATCAAATATTTTTTTTGCATGCATCCCTGAATTTTAGAGGACTGAAGGTCTATTGATTTTGGAGGAGATCGGTTAAGAGAAAGGGGTAGTTTACCTGAAACATTTTATGATTTAACAAGAGTAAAGTACTTAATTTTTATAAATAAAGTATCCTGATAAGAAGCTCATAATAATCCACTGTAGAAACGTAGATGAAATATCTATAAATGAAGAGGTTAGGTTAACGGGGTGGGGGTAATTTTCTATTATTAAAAATTATAGTTGAAGGTGGAGGGGAGAATTTTTTATATGTGTACTACGTTATCGGCAACAAAGAAGTAGTTTTTTGTTAAAACTGCTTCCCGGGCTGTTTAGCCGTAGTCCAATGTTTTCTGCAAAACCAGACTTTTCGGCAGTGGCATCGACTGCCATCATCAGTGAAAATCGAGTGCGAAAACGTGAGCTGGTATACGTTAATGACCACAGTACTGTGGTTAATGCTGAAGCAATAAGTAGAAAGACGTAGTTTCTATGGAAATATTTCATTTCGAATATGATTTTAAATATAAATCTTAGAACATGGAAGTCATGTATGGTTCTCCATACCGCTATTATCAAAGTTGCCAGGCTATAACCTCGTCATTGCGAGCCTCCCGTGATACGACAGGCAAGCCTTGCATGTATTCTCTTGCCAACTGTACAGTCACTCCATCCATTGGACTACTATTGTCTTGAAGGTTTGCCTCAATACCTCGTCTGTGGTACAAGATTGAACAAGCGAAGCGAGTTCTCAGTTTTAACTCGACCGTTTAAAACGGATCTGAGTTTTCACGGTACTTCAAAGAACATAACACCCATTATTTCCCTGATACCACTTTTCATTCTGTCTTCTTTCCACTGATGTTACTCTGAATAAATATCTCAGTTCTGTTGTTTGGACCCGTACTGTGAGTGTCCCGTTCCTTCTACCTCTCATGGGCACTGTTAGGTACATGGATTTCTAGATGGATAACTATCTGCATTGCATAATATATTCCATACGCTGCCTGATTTCATGGTAACGCTCACGTATACCCATTCGTGAAGACTGGAAGGCGTTTCTCCAGTCTTCAACAAATTTCCTTATCAGATTTGAAGCGTATTGGGGAGCTAAAATAAATTATTTATTGTTACATGAATTGGTAACATATTTATCGTGAGATAAATCTTAAAATTAACGTGCGTATTTATAAGACGAAAGACTTAAGAAGAATAAAGTGTCGGAAAGGTTCTCTTTGATATATAAAATGACAGTATGTCAGATCAAACTGCACACGTTATCAAAGTCCCTTCCAGTTATGTATCTCACCCCAACCCTTTCCACGCTTCTCTTGACACCATTAATAATAGTTATTCTTCGACTCCCCATCTTTCTCCTTCCTGTATCTTCCCTTTTGTCGTACTTCCAATAAGGTAATTACTTCTTAACATATATCCTGACCTGGCTTTCATTTTCTTAATAAAAAAAAACAGCATTTCAATTTCAGTTACCAAATAGCACATCAATAAAAAACGAGTACGGCAGAGAATGTGTAGCGTGTTAATGTTTTTTCACCGTTGTAGAGGATAAAGAGAAATAGGAACAGGTTGCGTTAGCAGTTTTCCAGATGTCGTAGTGCAGAAGGCTGAAGCCTGCTGCTAACCGGCTTCCGGACGGTAACCTAAGAGACATTTGTTAGCATAACTCGTTCATATAGTGTATTTATACAATTCATTCGTTATAAGGAAGTCGGATTGTTTCATTTTTTGTAAACAATATACGAAAATGTTCTTCGTCGGACCTGCCTACTCTACTGATATATTATTGTATAACAGCTTCAGTAGATAGAAATTAATATGTAAACTTTATGCTTATATGTAATAAATGAGTCACACTGTTATAACAACTTATGGTACGTACATACATGTCGTTGTACGCAGAAAGTGTAAAATCTACTCGCCACTTAAGCTCGGAACGGTCATAACATGTGCGTTTTCTTACCTCCTGATAACAGGTACTAATCAGTTTCAAACATGACAACGATCATTCTCCAAGTATTCTTGTAGACAGCTGACTAATTCAAACAATTCGTACGGGAGTTACTTCCTGGGGGCCTTGTCTCGTACAAGTGATGTTAGGTAAATGATCTAGGTCACGATTTTGGCTTCCGTGCTTCAACCGTCTAACCGGACAGACAGTGAGAGATAATCGGACTCTATTCTGTACACTATCCGAAGGCGGGTGGACCGATGGACTAAAACACACACACACACACACACACACACACACACACACACACACACACACACACACACACACACACACACACACACACACACACACACACACACACACACACACACACACACACACATGAGTACAACGAATTAGGATCGGGCCTCTCGTCCCGCTGTATTCTTTTCGCAACAACTTGCTGATTGTTCAAAGGAATCATAATATAGTGCTACCTAAACAGCCTAGGGGTAGACTGCCTTATGTGAGCCCTTCGGCATATCAGGAAGGTAGTGTGGCTCCGATTATTACCCAGGGTCTAATCCCAGGTACTGATTTTCACAGGCTGATTCGGCCGAAAAAAGGCACTTTGATTTTAAGGTGAATTCGAATATCGAATGGTGTAGACCAGTGATTCTCAAGCTTTTTTTTTGGTTCACGACACACTATCTTATTTAGTGAGTTCCCGCGGCACACTGACGTACAACAATCCCCCCCCCCATTCATGTCACCAGATATGACTGGGTGCGATGTCCTTATGATGTGTCTCCAGAATTTACCGTCGACCTCCATCTAGAGAAAGACGAACAAATTCAGCAGATCGAACACTTCAACCCACGTATGGTATTTCTCAAGTTTTAGAAGTTACCGAAGAAAAAGTACCCAATTATAGCAGTGGAAGCAATTACATTTTTCTTCCACCTGCTTGTGCGAGCTGAACTTTACGGCGCTAACAAACATATAAAATAAGAAACGCGAGAGACTCCTCTCAGATGCATAAGAAATGGTTCTGTGTTCATCTTGAATTCCACCGCGAATTGAACTTTTGTGGAAGAAACGATAAATTTAACGTTTTCTCATCAGTAATTAAAATCTACTATTGTAAGTGGTAAGGCAATAAGTCCCCTATAAAAGTATATTTAAACTCTTGAATATTTTTCTCTTGTTTCTTTTCCTAAATAAATATTGAATAAAATTATTACTTTTACCAGCAATATCAAAAGCCTCGGAAGTTTCGCGGCACACCCGTTGAGAACCACTGGTGTAGACTTGAATTCGTAGAAGGAGGACATGGTGGAAAGAGATTTGCAAGGATAGGAACATCTGGCGGGCAGTATGCTGCTGTCGGATGCTGCGTGCCGAATCATCTGTTTGCAACTATGACCAGTTTATTAATGTAAAGTTCCTTAAAATATAATGTTATGTGTGTCTGTTACCTTGTATATCTGTCTTTTTTCCTCCGGACATACTGGCACAGAAGGAAACCGCTAATTTTTTCTTTTTTTTTTTAAATTTTCAACCACCGTATGTTTCTCACGTTTTCAATATATTGTGTTTCCATCGGAATAATCAAAAAATAAACATGTTTCATTAACGTTTCGAAATGCAGGTGGAAGAATTCTTTCCCATCATTCTGCATATTTGTATCTTTTACAACGGCTTTAAATTATGCCTGTACTACACTTCTTCTCGGTGTCCCTTTTCGTTTTGTTAAAACGCCGTGGCTCCATTTATAAAGTGAAGCGTCACGCGGATGAATACAAAAGCTAGATTGATGATCACACCATCGTCCAGGGGACTCGTCAGTGTTCGGGGATCGCCAGAATATTCCTAGTACTAATTCACGAAACTGATTCTTAACTTTTGGGGATGGAACTTATTTTCCGTGTGTTCGTACGCGTGTGCGCGAGCGAGATTCTTTTTGTTTGTAATAATTCTTATAAATATAAGTTTTTAAAGTTTTTTGCAGTACTTAAGTACACATTGTGTCAGCTCACTTAACAACTTTCTTCTGTAAGTGAAATTTTATTTTATTATAGGCTACATTTTACGTACGTTTCGCATCATCAGAGGTGCACAATAGAAATTATGGAATAATCGAGTGCAGACGTTGCTACAGACAGCGGTTGGCTCCTTTAAAGTTTCCTACTTTCTAAGAATTGAACTCGAACGGTTCTGTTTGAGTCATCGATTCGGATGCCCCAGCATATTAGTGAGCCTGATTCGCAGAACCAATTCAAACAGCTTCGTAGGCTGTTGGGTCTGAACTCGGCCGTGACGCTATGATTCAACTTTCATTTGTTTATTTTTAATTTTATCTTTTTTTTATTGTGTCCTCTTCGCTAATTTCGCCTATTGTCGAACGATCTGGGATAGCAGTTTCAACTTTTTCACGACTATCAATGTTTTTTGGGCTCTCGTGTACAGAAGGAAAAATTTTCATTCACATTGCCCTACAATTTCGTTGTACACTGCAGTTCAATAAAGCGTACTTATAAGTTGTGACGTATGTCTGTAATTACTCGTTGTTAAACAAACTAGTATTTTCACACATATTATTTGTCGGTTATACACAAAAGTGCTGTCTCGTATGAAATGTTTAAACCTGTTCTACGACTTGTTGCTAAGGATGTTCCTATCGTGATAAATCGTATAACGAGTTTTATGCACACACGTGGAAGCAGAGAGAGAGAGAGAGAGAGAGAGAGAGAGAGAGAGAGAGAGAGAGAGAGAAGACGGAACGTTAGGCAGACAAAGAAATGGCCGGATGAATAGATGAGTTGCAGAATCATAGTCACCTACATTATAGTTAGTTGGTCTCGGCAACAATACCGCTGATGCGATTCCATCCCATCCGTTAACTGCCTCCCCACCCGGCGACGTGTCATGTTAGCATGTTAACGAGTCTCGCATCGCCTCGCTACAATTAAACCGCTCTAGGCCTACAAGGTAATGGGGCCGGCTTAGGGGGGGGGAGACATTCTGCTCCCCAAAAGTCCCTCGGTTTTTAGTCCATCTCCCCCGTAAGGTTCTTTTGTTTAATTTGTCAATTTATGAAGTAGTTGACTGATTTTATTTTAAATGGTATTTTAAGTGGATGCTCACCGCATCATATGGTATTATGTCATCATATCATATTTCGGGGGGGGGGATTGTCCCCACATCTGTTTCCACAGCATCCAGTGCCGAATTGCCCTATAGACGGTCACAGCGGCGGTGGCCGGGGGCCCCACGTTCCGGTTGTAAAAATAACCATATTCTTAGGGCATCTACAGTCATCTACGTTGCTGCTTCAATTTCAAAGGAAGACGGTTTTCTATTTACAGCTTTCCCGAGCGTATGCATAGAAATGTGTTTGAGACTGTTTTTGTCAATGACGGTACCGAATGTATCAGGTGAAAGGTCTTTTTCAGTGGTGAAAATTGTAATGAGTTACAAAGGTCTGTTTATACCTGCATACAGTACGCCAGAAATACAACTTTAAGATCTCAGATACTAAGACAAAGTGATGGCCTTCCTAGGGAAGAACCCTGTAAGAAAAAATTGTAATTGATAATAGTGTTTTGGAGCAAACGATATCGAGAGAAAGTTAAATAAACTTAGTTATGCCTGTGGAACAATAAGACGACTATTGAAGAATAAAACGCAGAGGGAGACACAGCTAAAGTTCTATACGGTCGTGGCTGCACCGTCTTTAATGTATGGATGTGAAACGTGGACTCTCCTGCAAAGATATTTCAAAAATATAGGCCTCGGAAATAAAATTTTTAAGATCAGTGAAGGGATGTAATTTGAGAGATCGTCTATGAAACGACGACGTAAATAAAGACCTGAAATTACAGTCGGTTCTGGAGAGAATAAAGGAATACAGGTAGAATTGGAAGTCCCATGGTAGACACGCGTATTCCTAAACAAGCGTTTGAATATAGGCCCTTAGAGAGATCGTGGAAGACCCTGGAAAAATGGTCAGAGACTCTGTGAAGTCGGAACGAGCTATAATCCAAGCCATGTAGTGAAGAAGAAGAAGAAGAAGAAAATTGTAAAAAATCATGTGAGGTATGTTGTGAAACAATGTGTGTGATCAGTTTATGCCTTTAAAGTAGTGGTCCTTAACGGGTGTGCCGCGGCAAATGTGGCTACACTGGCAAATGTCCACTAGGTAAAGCGGGAACACCTTTTCAAATGCAAAACATTGCAGACGATCAAAGTTGTGTCTAACTCACTTCGGTCAAACATACGGACTTACCAAAAACATTGGACCTTTTAACACAGGTGCCTTAAAAAACTCAGAATTTACCGAAACGTCTTCGTAAAACTAAACGAGTAAGTGTAGTAACATTTATGCATTTTACAATGTCACTTTGATGAACTCTGTCAAAATGAACTCTATTAAAATATCCGGAAAGTTTATTCCGAGTAAATGTGTTTCATTGTAAGCTGCATATACGTAAGTCAAGTACAATGTCGTTTTAGTGGCTTGAGTGAAGTGGTCTCAAAATTAATTGTTCTTGAACCTTATACAGTATTTTGAAAATTTTGATCGGTATTGACCTCCTGCGCAACGCCGAAAAGTTCGCAGACGTGACATTTACCCAGCTTGTGAAAAACTTACTTATTTCCTCAAACGTCGTTTCGGAGTTGTATTCTCCTTCCTCAGTGAGGTTCAAATGCGGAATGGAAACGACGTTTGAGGAAATAACAACAAGTAAGTTTTTCACAAGTGAAAGTACCTTAAATAATAATTATTAAGTGCTGTGAAAAAAGTTATGAACATTCAAAATAATATTTACCCAGCTTTTTCACGTGAGTTTTTAAGTATGGGATCGGCGCTTCATGATGGGATCTCAAAAGTGACAACAATCAAAAGATAAACACAATTTACAAACTGTCACTGGAAAATAAAAATAAAAAAATGGTAGATAAGTTAAAGAAATTAATAAGAAAGAAAGAAATAAAAAAGGAACACCTCGCTAAAAGTAACTATGAAAAAAGAGTAATAAACCTTACAGAGGTAACTTTCAATACAGAAGAAAAAGAAATGTTAGCAAAAGGCTTAAAATACGCGCCGCCACCAGAATTAAAACAAGAAAAAACAATTATTGAATGCGAAAGCATAATACAAAAACTAGGAAATGAAAATGATAAAAAACAAATAAGGTGGGAAGTAGGTAATGTAGTAGATAAAATATTTAAGACAAATTCATATAACTCAAAAAATGAACAAAAAATCAGATCAACTGTAAATAAACTAAAAAATAAAATAAAAAATAATTATATTATAGTTACGAAGGCAGACAAAGGAAATAGGCTACAATGGTGCTATTGAAAAAGGACGAATACATCAACGGAATAATTTATAAGTGAAGGACCATATGAAGAAATAAAGTATGATTATACAAGTAAGTACCAGTCAAGGATAAAACAAATGATGAAACAAATAACATTTGTAGAAGAAAGTAAGAAAAAGTATTTAATGGAAAGTAACCCAACAGCACCAACTTTTAAAAGTCAGGTTAAAATACATAAAGAAGGAAAACCAATTAGACCGATTGTTTCTTTTATTAATGCACCTATTTATAAATTATCAAAGGAAATTAGCAGAATATTGAAAGAGAAATATGAATTTGGGACAAAATACAGCATAGAAAATCATGTAAAATTGATAGAAAAACTAGAAAATATTAGAATTAATGAAAATACAAAATTGATATCACTGGATGTTAAGGACATGTTTACTAATATTACAGTAAATATGGTTATTAAGTTAACAAACGATAATAATATGGGAGAATACAGGTATAAAAAACAATTGATTAAAGTAGTTAAAGAATGTGTAAATCAATACTATTTTAGGTTCAATAACAAGTTTTATATACAGAAAAAAAGGATTACCTATGGGATCTTCATTATGATTATTGTGATTGTGATTATAATCACTAACACAACTTTCTTCATTAAACAATTTAGTGGTTAAGTCTAATTTTTACTAATCTTGTATTGCAACGACTAACACGGAATTATACTTTCCATAAGCGCTTTCAGGCCTCTCGGCTCTTCTTTAGATGGAACACAACAACCTATCTAGAAACCTTCACCCCTTTATATATCTTATCTACAACCTGGAAGCGTCAACATGACATAAACAAAAACATAGCAGGTAAACACCCTTGTTATGCTTAATCATCCCAGTACTTTTCCGTTGCTGCCTGGTAACTAAGAAAACAGGATTTAAATAGATTAATTAATTCAAAGGTGAAATTTTATAATAAAGATATATTTTACCACATATTAAGGAAGAAATAAATGTAGAACATGAAGGCTGGTAGCAGTCTGATTCTCTCTCTCTTTCACACCTTCCACATGAAGTGAAACTCCCTCTCTCTCTCACACACACACACACACACACACACACACACACACACACACACACACACACACACACACACACACACACACTGTATCAGCAGCATAATAAATTTGTTTTATAACTAAAACGTTATACTTCGTACACCTTATACGCGTTTGTAGAAGCTATTGTTTTCCAGCACTACGAAGATTAGTTTTGTAGTACGTATCTTAAGACGTAAGAACTTTGTTCTGGAAGACAAATCTTAGGAAGGATCAGACGAAGAAGACGACTTGGAAGACGTCAAGGCAAGAATGGAATGTAGATAAATGGATAGAATATTGGAAATCAGAAGCGATTGGTTTCAGTGTCAACGCCGTGACGATTCACCAAATAGATTCATTCTTCTTTCAAAAATAAAAATAAAATCGAAAACCCGGTTGAAGTTCTTCAATTTCCCGGGCTGCTAGACTCTTAAGGCCATCGCTGAAAGTTTGCGTGGCGATAACCAACCTCACCGGCATATCGCACGAGCTTTCAGTACCCACACACAAACGAAGGACTTGGCGGACTTTACAAAAAGCGCGCAAGCACGAACGCGCCCGCGCACACAATACGAATTTCTTTTTTTACATTTTGAATATTTAGACGAATACAATACACTACAGTGAAATGCCTTCATCCGTTCGGAAGAGACAGGTTTTAACTCTGACTCTCATGTGAACGTAACTTTTCCATACACTACACTGTTGAAGTTGTAAAACTGTTATCGTAACTCATAAGATACATTTTTTCGTATAAGCCACTGTGGACTACGTTCGGTTCAACTCCCTGCCTGGTAACTGACTGCTTGTTATTCCTCTCTTCTCCTCACATCTCCTTCATTCTTGATCAACGACCCTCCCTCCTTTCGTCTGTCCAGATGGCACCTGTCGTCTTCTTGCGGTTTTCCTGAAAATATTGGGCATTTTTTAATTTATTTTTGAGTGGTAAACTTTCTTAAAGATACACTTATTATTTTGTAAACTTTGTAAACGTTACGAGTGGCTAAATGTTCCACTTCCTACTCGCAAACTGACGTCATCAAACGGACGCAACATTATGCACACCTGCTAGACGCAATCTGCTCTTATTCAACCGGTAAAATTATACGTATTTTCAAAATAAAATGTACACGTCGAGTACAAAACCTCTTGGGGGGTTCTGTTATTGCGAGCTGAATGCGTTGTTATGCCAGGATATAGGTAAGTTTGTTTTGATATTTAAAGTTATCGTATTTTTGTTTTTTGTTCTATTATAATGTAATATTTGTTTGTTATGCGTGTGCTGTGGAGACCTGGACACTACTTAATAGTGACATACATAATTTAAGAGTCTTTGAAAGAAAAATTCTAAGATAAATCTTTGGACCAGGGAAGGATGGTGAAGAATGGCGCATACAGAACAATAAAGAATTGGAGGAATTGATAGATGGCGAGGACGTAGTGAGGTTCATCAAGTCTATGAGGATCAGCTGGTTGGGACACGTGATGCGCATGGAGAACGACAGAATGCCCAAAGCAATTCTTAGAGGGACAGTAGATAGGTAAAGAAGGAAAGAAAGCCTTAGAAGAAGGTGGCTACAGGACGTAGAAGATGACCTCAGAAGGATGGGTATTGGGGATTGGAGACGGAGGCTGGAGGACCGTGGTCTTAGAGGCGACTACTTGGAGAGGCCAAGGGTCATGGTGGGCTGTAGCGCCCAAGAGGAAGAAGAAGAATTTGTTTGTTATGACTTGTAGTTAATATATTTTGTTGCCGTTTTGACGTCACCGGTTACACGGTTAATGTATTAAGCTTTTCTACCTGAAGGCGATTCCCGATCTTTAGGAACCGAAACGTTGTATTTTGTAGATTTGGCGGTAACAACCCGTAGAGTGTTGTTTTATTTAGATTTAAATTTATAACAGCACCGAAAGAAAACCTCGTGTTAAGGAAAGACTGGAATATATTAAAACAAGTTATTCTGGACGTAGAGTGTGACACCAGTGCGAAGGTGAAGAGGATGGCAGAGGACAAACCAGTCCGTAGACTGAAGGTCAAAAAAGAAGAGCATCTGTTCTGTTGAGCGTACAACCCACGAAAGGCGAATACACTATAGTGAGAATCTCTGCCTTGTTCCCGTATGTCGGACTTAAACATCGGAGTCAATCCATCACAATTCCAGGCCTCTCAAAAGTCAAGTGATGTTGAAATCTTAAACAAGACCAAGTGGTGCGTGTGAACATGATATGCAGCTGGAAGGCGCGCCTCGGTCAACCGGTTTTCAAATACACGGCAAATTTCGTGTCGTACTTCATTTTAAACGAGGTCGTGTCGTGTGTACGCGGTACTTCCGACGTATAGCGTCTCGTGTCACAGTCACTGGTCAAAGGTTTTGTACTTGATGTGTAAATTTTATTGATAAAATACTCATAATTTTAACACTTGAAATCAGAGCAGATTGCGTCTAGCGGGCGTATATAATATTGGTTCGGTTTCTTGGTGTTAGTTTGCGACTTACGCTCTGAGCTGTTTAGTAACTGAAACATCTAAGCAGCCGTGACGTTTACAAAGTTGAAGGCGGGAAAATACTAATAATAATAACTGCATTGTACGATTTAAGATAAGTTTTATAACTTGAACAGTGTGGTGGTACGGAAGCATTCAGTTCACACGAAAGTTAAAACGCGACTGAATTTTTACACCCTGATTCGTAGGTATGAAGGTTAGGTTTTGCCCATCGTTAAAAGTCTGTGTGTGGACACTGAAACCTCGTCCGGTGGGGTTGGCTATCGAAACGTCCGTTACACGCAAAGGCCAACAGCCCAACAGGCCGTAAATTGTAGAATTTCAGTCGGGTATTCGGTTTTAGACTTTCTTTTCCCTTTTGAAAAGAATTATGTGCCCATTTCGTCCGTCAACAAGGTCTAAAGCTTACGCCTTGTCATTGCGACCACTCGTTTCTGAGTTCCGCTACTCTTTACTTTTCTTTACGTTCCATTCGTGTCTTGACGTCTTCCGAATCGTTCCTAAATCTAGTCCTTCCTAAGATTTGTTTTCCAGAACAAAGCGTTACATCTCATGATATGTACTGTAAAATTAATGTTCGTAGTGCCGGGAAACCAATGAGTTTGGGAATGCTATTATAGTGATTAGTTTTCAATTAGTGGAATATGGAAGGTATATCAATATGGAATATTAGTGTAATATGGAATATTTCAATTAGCGGAATATGGAATATGAAAGAATATGGCTATCTTTCTAAGACAGGGATGTGACAACAAAACGCACGCACGCGCGCGCGCGTGTGTGTTTACCTGATGCACGTTCTACAGAAATTATTCTGTATCTTCAGAGGTTTGTTTAAAATGGCAGCATTCAATTCATTAATATACCGTATGTATAGAATCCCATTAAATGAACAAGAAAGAAACATTATCAAACAAATAGTAATAGACAATGAATACGAAATAAAAACTATCAATAAATTAGAAAAAAATAAAACATAAGCTCACTAAACAAACACAATACAAACCTTTATGTAATAATCCTTCCACTAATGATAATATAAAATATATCAACTCTACTTATCACGAAAACATAACTCGTAAACTAAGCAAACTATTTAAAGTTACAAACTTAAAAATATCTTATAACACAGATAATATTGTTTTTCATAAAATAAAACCTAAAACTAAATTCAACATTCATAATAAAAATGGACGTTGTATTCTATGTATAGAATCCCATTAAATGAACAAGAAAGAAACAAAGAAAGAAATATTATCGAACTGGACAGTACTTATTTTAGTTTGCGATATATATATATATATATATATATATATATAAAATCATATTTTTATTTACTATTGTTAATGTAACAAGACATTAATTTACAATTAAATTTATGCATCCTGATTGGTCAAAACCAATCACCCCATTAGTGGGGGCTAAGCAAAGTCTACAGGACAGAGCAGTTCAAATCAGTACTTACTCACATCTCTTGCGTGGAGGTTGTTAGGTCAAAGTATGCCTATACAATACATTTGTGGCATCACCTTACTTCACGTTTTCATTTAATATATTTTTTTTACATTCAATTAACTTCAGTTCGCCGACAAAAGTGCGCGTGAACATTTCATGAGTACAAATCGTACATGTCAATTGAGTGTTTATATAATACATCTAGTGGCCTCGTTAGTAAAGGATCTGCAGCAACATCCACAGCATCCCTTTGGCCTTCCTTAAGGCCTTCCCTAACAACGCCCCTAACCCCTTTCATCTCATCATCCAGCATCACGACCTCAGGCAACATACTGCGTGTACGTGAGTTCAGCATTTAAAAGAAACTCTACCGACACAAGGTATGTGTTATACTTTATTCAATCATATAATGTAATTGACAATTTATTAACTGTATCTTTTGCAAAAACATAAAATTCCAGTGTTTACATTAGAGGGACCGGCAATTGCCCCAGAAGTGTATCGCTGTGGGGTTAAGAACCTATTCATATTTATGACAACAGTAAAACCTAAGAATGGCAGCATTTCTCTTCTTTACGGGTTATAAATAACTAAAGTCTAAAACACAAACCATTACATATTTGTGTAATGGACAAATAGCAATGGACAATGAATACAAAATAAAAACTATCAATAAATTAGAAAAAAATAAATAAAATATAAGCTCACTAAACAAACACCATACAAACCTTTATGTAAAAAGCCTCCCACTAATGATAATATAAAATATATGAACTCTACTTATCACGAAAACATAACTCGTAAACTAAGCAAACTATTTAAAGTTACAAACTTAAAAATATCTTATAACACAGATAATATTGTTTTTAATAAAATAAAACCTAAAACTAAATTCAACATTGATAATAAAAATGGAGTTTACAAAATAGAATGTTCAGATTGCAACAAATTTTACTCAGCCCAGAGGAAGAAAAAACTGTCCGTGAGATTCAATCAAATTCGTTTTTAAAACCTAATATTTTTAAATCTAATTTAGCCACACACTGTTTAAACAATAAACATGAATTTCCAGACATTCTAATTGTCAAATTAATTAAAAACGTACAAAAAAATAAGAAAATGAATATCTGGGAAAATCTTAACATTCACAAACACAATAATAATAATCTACTAATTAAAGAACAAATTCAAATAAAAACAAAACAAGACGATTTGTTTAAAAATCATACGTTTATTAGAATAATAAAATAAAACATTTAATATATAATAAATAGCTGACTACATAAAGAGTACAACAATCGAAAATAGAATCGAAGTAAAATCGATTATCAGTTAACTATATTGTAAGCGAAATATTCAATTACAATTCAAACAAACCTCTGAAGATACAGAATAATTTCTGTGAAACGTGCGTCAGGTGAAAATAAACTTACTTGCAGTGTATTTTATTTGAAGATATTACATGGGAGACCTGCAGGAAACTCAACGAGTTACTTACAAACAAATTTTATATATATATATATATATATTGCGACAGTACAAATAAGTGATGTACTGAGCATTGAATATAAAAATTTAAATATACCTAATAAACTAAAATAATTAATAATGTATTAGAAATAAGCATGTCAGGGATTGCAAGCTTGGCTCAGACAAAAATATGAACAGGTGTTTCGACCTGAATCGACGTGCACACACACACAAATGTAACTGAAAGTGTGTACACCAGTATTTTGCTAGTGTGTGTGAACGCAGGGCTATGCAGGCGAGTTTACCACCCCAAGATGAATAATTGCATAATTACTGTTTTTCCGTAATTATTCATAAACTATAATTAAGAAGTAAAATCCAAAAACACAATAAAATGTAAGAAAATTTACTAAATACTGTGTACGAAAACCACGTGAAAGTGCCACACCGTACGAGTGTAATAGTGAAATAACTGTGTACAAATCGAAAGGGTTAAGTTGCAATGTCCAAAATTACAGTGAACATGTGTTGTAAAAATAGTTATAAGATAAGTATAAGAGTATACTTACAGGACTCTGCAATTCGCAGAAATATAAGAAATAGCGAAATTGACAAAGAGTGGGGGAACTGAACCCAAAGACAGTTTCTGACATGTCGATTTCGTACAACTGCAGGTGTTGACCAAGACATGGGTATAAATAGGACACACAAGCTACAGTGGTTCTCTTTCTTAAATCATCCACGGTGCAGCGGGAGCTTCTGCCCGTCCGCACAGAATATTTAAATTTTTGTAAATAATTTCATCCTTCCAGTTACATACAGTTATGTAACTGGATTGTAACACAAACAATTTTTAAGTAGTAACAAAATTTACATAAGAAGATCCACATAAGAAGATCAACTGACGTCCGAAACAGCACGAGGAGAAGTTCCAGAGAGCGATACGACACTGGACAAGAGGAGAAGAGAGAGGCGACGCTGGACAAGAGGAGAAGAGCGAGTGATGCTGAAGTTCGAGACGAGGACGATTACAGAGGGATCCAATGATTGAGTATGATTGACGACGATAAGGTGATAAACAACTTATTTATCTCTTAATGGAACAATTAACGTAAAGACAATTAAGGACATTCTTGTTCTATTTAAAAGTAAGAGTCAATGTTTATTGTAAAATTTGAATTAAAATCATAGATGTTGTTGAAATAAGATTAACGTAAACAAGAGCTCAAATTAGTATTGAAATGAAAAGAATACAAAGCATTTAAGTAAAAATTAGTATTTGATATAACTCAGTACTGAGAAACAAAAGATAAATTCAGTAACTATTGATATTTTTGAGTTACATTGCAATATATAAGAAAATATTTAAATATTGATATTTTGAAACACACTAATTGACTGAGTAGTCTGGAAGTGAGATTTTTCGTTAATACAATAATTAGTAGAATAGAATTTTTAGTCAGTAAGGATGTATATAGCATAAGCCTTACGGCATAATAACGAAATAATAACGAATGTTTTAAGTCGAAGTAAGTGCCATGTGCACAAATTTTAATAATATCAAATAAATTTGAAATACCGTTACAAGTTACACAGCGTTCTTATTACAGATACACCTGAAACCCAAATTAAATGTTATATTGTTACATAATTTGTCGCTCTTGAACGTGAGGCCAGACACGCCTATTTTTATGTATATCGTATCGTTGCATAAGAAATATCGCTTCCAACGTGGGGCATCACAAAGTTATATTCGCTTCCAACGTGGGGCATCACAAAGTTATATTATATTTACTTATGCAGTTGTATCGTTGCAATATATATTCAAACACTTTTTGCTACAGTCTGTTTCTTGATGTATATAATATATTTATTATTTATAATGACTTTACCTCAAGATATTTTCTCCTTGTTTGGAACATGTTTCAGGAAGCCTTGTGTTTCCATCCCAGGAAGATGGGAACACAAGGCTTCCCGAATCATGTTCTAAATAAGGAGAAAATATCTTGAGGTAAAGTCATTATAAATAATATGTGTGTGTGTGTGGGCCTATATATACTTGGTGTCACGTAAGTTTGAAGTAAGCGTAAACATGTTAGTATGACTCGCTCGAACGAACCAAAATAAATTAATTTTCCAAATAATACATTTAATACAATTAATTTTCCAAATAAAACATGAACTTTTTCCAATACGTAATTGAACGAGCGGAGTGAGACAAATACATAATTTTTCTGTCTGTCTATCCGTCTGTCTGGGCTTAGGTAACTTTTGAATGCATCAACCGATTTTTACCAAACTAGTGGAAGGCGAAAATGTGAGGTGTCGAACATTTGAAAAAGAATTACAAAAATCAATTCGATTACCAGACTAAAGAGAATTTTAGCCAGAATCTGAACATAGTGCTCAGTTTTGGGATCAAACATTTTTTAGACACCGGTACTCAAAAATTGGATGAAAATTTACAACAAATGTAAATATCGGTATGGAGAACCATACATGACTTCCATATTCTAAGATTTATATTTAAAATCATTTTCGAAATGAAATATTACCATAGAAACTACTTCTTTCTACTTACTGCTTCAGCCTTAACCACAGTACTGTGGTCACTAACGTATACCACCTCACGTTATCGCACTCGATTTTCACTGATGATGGAAGTCGATGGCATTGCCGAAACGTCTGGTTTTGTAGAAAACATTGGACTACGGCCAAATATTCCGGGAAGGAATTTTAACAAAAACTACTTCTTTGTTGCCGATAACGTTGTACACATATATATAAAAAATATGCATAAAATTAATGGCTTGTATAAGTTAATGATTGATCTCCATTAAGTAGTGCTCAAGTTGCCAAAGTTTGAATATTATGATGTCCATAATTAAAACATCAGAGCAGGTTTAGTGTGAATGAGGGTACACTGTGGACAAAAATTTTCAACATTTCCTATTGAGTGTTGCATAGAGTAAAGCTGCGAATCTAAAGTGTATGTTTCACAGAACAAACACGCGAAAAAGAAGGAGCGCTCCGAAGTCACTCATGGACCCTCAGCATCTTGCAGAGGGTTGATTCCCTAAAGACGAAAAGTCTGTCTATGAATCGTTCCTCTGTAAACACGTGCAGTTACACTGCCTAGCGATCCACAGGAAGCAAATTGATGTCCATTTTTTTGGCTTGCACGCGTTATGTTGGTGTGGGTTTCGGCACTTTCCATTTAAAAAGCGTGCAAATGTAAGAAAATAAACATGAGTGAGGCCAGAAATAACGTGAATTGTGTGTGTGTATGTGTGAGTGTCTTACCTGCCTTTTTATTGCTGTAGGCATAATAATAAAATGGAAACGTAAACATTACATAACTGAGATATGCTTATATGCCACGAACGATATATTATTTTATACATGGAGGAGTTCAGTGACATACACACGTACAGAAAAATTATATATATATAAAGATATTAACTCATACATAATTTACATTAAAATGAAAAAATTATAATTTTATTCCCTGGGAACAAAATTATTTTATTTTTAACAATTACCTTTGTTTGAAAAAGTTTAAATGAATTTTCAAGTACTTTACTGTTGTTAAAACGTAAAAGGTTGCAGGTAAACTACCCCTTCCCCTTAACCGATCTTCACCAAAATCAAAAGTCCTTGAGGTCTCTACAATTCAGGGATGTATGCAAAAAATTATTTGATTCTGTTTGAATTTGCGGCTGTTATCATTTGCCATAGAAAATACGCTTGATAAAAAAACGTTGCTGGTAAACTACCCCTTCCCCTTAACCGATCTTCACCAAAAACAATAGGTCTTGAGTACTCTACAAATCAGGGCTGTATGCAAAACATTATTTGATTCTGTTTGAATTTGCGGCTGTTATCGTTTGCCATAGAAAATACCCTTGATAAAACAAAAAACATGACTGGTAAACTACCCCTTTCCCTTAAACGATCTTCACCAAAAACAATAGGTCTTTAGTACTTAAGAAATCAGGGCTGTATGCAAAAACTTATTTGATTCCGTTTGAATTTGCGGTTGTTATCGTTTACTATAGAAAAAAATTACCCTTGATAAAAAACCGGTTCAGGTAAACTACCCCTTTCCCTTAACCGATCTTCACCAAAAACGACATGTCTTAGGTACTCTAAAATTCAGGCCTGTACGCAAAGAATTATTGGATTTAGTTTGAATTTGCGGCTGTTATCGTTTGCCATAGAAAACACCCTTGATAAAACATAAAACGTTGCTAGTAAACTACCCTATTCCATTAACTGATCTTCACCAAAAACAATAGGTCTTGAGAACTCTACAATTCAGGGCTGTATGCAAAATATTATATGATTCTGTTTGAATTTGCGGCTGTTATCATTTGCCATATAAAATACCCTTGATAAAACAAAAAACGTGTCCGGTAAACTACCCCTTTCCCTTAACCGATCTTCACCAAAAACAATAGGTCTTTAGTACTCAACAAAACAGGGCTGTATGCAAAAAATCATTTGATTCTGTTTGAATTTGTGGCTGTTATCGTTTACCATAGAAAAAAATTACCTTTGATAAAAACCGTTGCAGGTAAACTACCCCTTTCCCTTAACCGATCTTCACCAAAAACAACAGGTCTTGAGAACTCTAAAATTCAGGGCTGTATGTAAAATATTATATGATTTTGTTTGAATTTGCGGCTGTTATCGTTTGCCATACAAAATACCCTTTTAAAACATAAAACGTTGCTGGTAAACTACCCCTTTCCCTTAACCGATCTTCACCAAAACCAAAAGGCCTTGAGAACTCTACAATTCAGGGCAGTATGCAAAACATTATTTGATTATGTTTGAATTTGCGGCTGTTATCGTTTGCCATATAAAATACCCTTGTTAAAACATAAAACGTTGCAGGTAAACTACCCCTTTCCCTTAACCGATCTTTACCAAAATCAACAAATCGTGAGAGCTCTACAATTCAGGGCTGTATGCGAAATATTATTTGATTCTGTTTGAATTTGCGGCTGTTATCGTTTGCCAAACAAACAAAATTACCGTTGATAAAAAAAAACCGTTGCAGGTAAACTACCCCTTTCCCTCAATCGATCTTCACCAAAAACAATAGGTCGCGAGTACTCTATAAATCAGGGCTGTGTGCAAAAAATTATTTGATTCTGTTTGAATTTGCGGCAGTTATCGTTTGCCATAGAAAAAAATCTACAGACACACAGACAGACACACAGACAGACACACACACACAGACACTTTTCGGAAAACGACTTTTTTTCATGTTTTGAGTGTAGTACAATCAGAATCTGCAATAATCTCGAACACGATTTTTTTTGCCATCACCATACTTCCATTCCTTAAGGAATATGGAAGTAATATCGGTACATGACTTCCATATTCTAAGATTTATATTTAAAATCATTTTCAGCCAAACAGCCAGGCTGTGTCTTACCTGCCTTTTTATTGCTGTATTAAATGAAAATTATTATATTACATTAAAATGAAAAAATTATCTGCCTGGCAACAAAATTATTTTATTTTTAACAATTACCATTGTTTCAAAAAGTTTAAATAAATTTTCAAGTACTTTACTCTTGTTAAAACGTAAAAGGTTGCAGGTAAACTACCCCTTCCCCTTAACCGATCTTCACCAAAATCGAAAGTCATTGAGACCTCTACAATTCAGGGACGTATGCAAAAAATTATTTGATTCTGTTTGAATTTGCGGCTGTTATCGTTTGCCATAGAAAATACGCTTGATAAAAGACGTTGCAGGTAAACTACCCCTTCCCCTTAACCGATCTTCACCAAAAACAATAGGTCTTGAGTACTCTACAAATCAGGGCTGTATGCAAAACATTATTTGATTCCGTTTGAATTTGCGGCTGTTATCGTTTGCCATAGAAAATACCCTTGTTAAAAAAACGTTGCCGGTAAACTACCCCTTCCCCTCAACCGATCTTCACCAAAAACAGTAGGTCTTGAGAACTCTAAAATTTAGGGCTGTATGCAAATAATCGTTTGATTCTGTTTGAATTTGCGGCTGTTATCGTTTGCCATATGAAATACCCTTGTTAAAACATAAAACGTTACAGGTAAACTACCCCTTTCCCTTAACCGATCTTCACCAAAAACAATAGGTCTTGAGAACTCTACAATTTAGGGCTGTATGCAAATAATCTTTTGATTCTGTTTGAATTTGCGGCTGTTATCGTTTGCCAAAGAAATACCCTTGTTAAAACATAAAACGTTACAGGTAAACTACCCCTTTCCCTTAACCGATCTTCACCAAAATCAGCAGATCTTGAGAACTCTACAATTCAGGGCTGTATGCGAAACATTATTTGATTCTGTTTGAATTTGCGGCTGTTATCGTTTGCCAAACAAACAAAATTACCCTTGCTAAAAAAAAACCGTTGCCGGTAAACTACCCCTTTCCCTCAACCGATCTTCACCAAAAACAATAGGTCGCGAGTACTCTGCAAATCAGGGCTGTATGCAAAAAATTATTTGATTCTGTTTGAATTTGCGGCAGTTATCGTTTGCCATAGAAAAAAAATCTACAGATAGACAGATAGACAGACAGACAGACACACAGACAGACACACAGACACACACACAGACACTTTTCGGAAAACGACTTTTTTTCATGTTTTGAGTGTAGTAGAATCAGAATCTGCAATAATCTCGAACACGATTTTTTTTGCCATCACCATACTTCCATTCCTTAAGGAATATGGAAGTAAAAATCAGTCCAGGCCATCAGACTAAAAGTAATTTTAACCTAAGTCCAAATTCAGTGTTTACTTTTAACGATTTTGAACTTAATGAACATTGCGGACCGAAAATAGAAGTCATCAAAATTTCGTTTTATTTAAAAACAAATCTTAATATTTTAAAAATGTATGACTCTTCTCATATGTTTGCATGTAATATAACCTCAGTGTGTAACAACCATCATTTAAATCACTTACACTTATTATAAACGTCATATTGACCATGAAAACAGCATTTATTTAAAAATTACTAAGGAATTCTGACAATTAACAGTTTACATTTTAACTAATAAGTTAATTGTGAGTGAGTTCTGCAGCTTAGAAAATTTTACTCGTGGTTGATTTGAATTAAATTATAGGCTACTCGTCATAATTCTACGGTCAAACAATAACAACAACGGC
Source organism: Magicicada septendecula (assembly GCA_034769895.1). Classification (NCBI taxonomy): domain Eukaryota; kingdom Metazoa; phylum Arthropoda; class Insecta; order Hemiptera; family Cicadidae; genus Magicicada; species Magicicada septendecula. The sequence continues at coordinate 118,429,745 of CM068376.1, forward strand.
TGTCTGTCAGGAGCTATTGCAGTCGTTTAGACTAGACAAATTTCTCTAGCTCAGGGGCGTATTTACGGGGGTGGACTAATGCGTCCGGACCCCACAGACTCGTTAGCCCAGAGAGTCGAAAAAGTCGACGAATTTTGTTAATTTCTTAATTTTTAGACTGTTTTATTATTTTTTCAGCCGTGGACGCTAATATAGTATACTAGTAATTAGACTGTTTTATTATTTTTTCAGCCGTGGACGCTAATATAGTATACTAGTAATTTTTACTTCCATATTTCCTTAAGGAATGGAAGTATGGTGATGGCAAAAAAAATCGTGTTCGAGATTATTGCAGATTCTGATTCTACTACACTCAAAACATGAAAAAAAGTCGTTTTCCGAAAAGTGTCTGTGTGTGTGTGTGTCTGTGTGTGTGTCTGTCTGTGTGTCTGTAGATTTTTTTTTCTATGGCAAACGATAACTGCCGCAAATTCAAACAGAATCAAATAATTTCTTGCATACAGCCCTGATTTGCAGAGCACTCGCGACCTATTGTTTTTGGTAAAGATCGGTTGAAGGAAAGGGGTAGTTTACCTGCAACGGTTTTTTTTTATCAAGGGAAATTTTTTTTTTTGGCAAACGATAACAGCCGCAAATTCAAACATAATCAAATAATGTTTCGTATACAGCCCTTAATTGTAGAGTTCTCAAGACCTTTTGTTTTTGGTGAAGATCGGTTAAGGGAAAGGGGTAGTTTACTTATAACGTTTTATGTTTAAACAAGGGTATTTCCTATGGCAAACGATAACAGCCGCAAATTCAAACAGAATCAAAAGATTATTTGCATACAGCCCTAAATTGTAGAGTACTCGAGACCTATTGTTTTTGGTGAAGATCGGTAAGGGAAAGGGGTAGTTTACTTGTAACGTTTTATGTTTTAACAAGAGTATTTCCTATGGCAAACGATAACGGCCGCAAATTCAAACAGAATCAAAAGATTATTTGCATACAGCCCTAAATTGTAGAGTTCTCAAGACTTACTGTTTTGGTGAAGATCGGTTAAGGGAAAGGGGTAGTTTACCTACAACGTTTTTTTAACAAGGGTATTTTTTATGGCAAACGATAACAGCCGCAAATTCAAACAGAATCAAATAATTTTCTGCATACTGCCCTGATTTGTAGAGTACTCAAGATCTATTGTTTTTGGTGAAGATCGGTTGAGGGGAAGGGGTAGTTTACCTGCAACGTTTTTTATCAAGCGTATTTTCTATGGCAAACGATAACTGCCGCAAATTCAAACAGAATCAAATAATTTTTTGCATACAGCCCTGATTTGTAGAGTACTCGCGACCTATTGTTTTTGGTGAAGATCGGTTTAGGGAAAGGGGTAGTTTACCTGCAACGGTTTTTTTTATCAAGGGAAATTTTTTTTTTGGCAAACGATAACAGCCGCAAATTCAAACAGAATCAAATAATGTTTCGTATACAGCCCTGAATTGTAGAGTTCTCAAGACCGTTTGTTTTTGGTGAAGATCGGTTAAGGGAAAGGGGTAGTTTACTTGTAACGTTTTATGTTTTAACAAGGGTATTTCCTATGGCAAACGATAACAGCCGCAAATTCAAACAGAATCAAAAGATTATTTGCATACAGCACTAAATTGTAGAGTTCTCAAGACCTATTGTTTTTGGTGAAGATCGGTTAAGGGAAAGGGGTAGTTTACCTACAACGTTTTTTTAACAAGGGTATTTTCTATGGCAAACGATAACAGCCGCAAATTCAAACAGAATAAAATAATTTTCTGCACACAGCCCTGATTTGTAGAGTACTCAAGACCTGTTGTTTTTTGTGAAGATCGGTTGAGGGGAAGGGGTAGTTTACCTGCAACGTTTTTTATCAAGCGTATTTTCTATGGCAAACGATAACTGCCGCAAATTCAAACAGAATCAAATAATTTTTTGCATACAGCTCTGATTTGTAGAGTACTCGCGACCTATTGTTTTTGGTGAAGATCGGTTGAGGGGAAGGGGTAGTTTACCTGCAACGGTTTTTTTTATCAAGGGAAATTTTTTTTTGGCAAACGATAACAGCCGCAAATTCAAACAGACTTAAATAATGTTTCGTATACAGCCCTGAATTGTAGAGTTTTCAAGACCTATTGTTTTTGGTGAAGATCGGTTGAGGGAAAGGGGTAGTTTACCTGTAACGTTTTATGTTTTAACAAGGGTATTTCCTATGGCAAACGATAACAGCCGCAAATTCAAACAGAATCAAATAATGTTTTGCATACAGCCCTGATTTGTAGAGTACTCAAGACCTTTTGTTTTTGGTGAAGATCGGTTAAGGGGAAGGGGGTAGTTTACCTGCACCGTTTTTTTATCAAGCGTATTTTCTATGGCAAACGATAACAGCCGCAAATTCAAACAGAATCAAATAATTTTTTGCATACATCCCTGAATTGTAGAGGCCTCAAGGACTTTCGACTTTGGTGAAGATCGGTTAAGGGGAAGGGGTAGTTTACCTGCAACCTTTTACGTTTTAACAAGAGTAAAGTACTTGCAAATTTATTTAACCTTTTTGAAACAATGGTAATTGTTAAAAATAAAATAATTTTGTTGCCAGGCAATAAAATTAAAATTTTTTAATTTTAATGTAATATAATATTTTTCATTTAATACGGCAATAAAAAGGCAGGTAAGACACAAACACACAATTCACGTTATTTCTGGCCTCACTCATGTTTATTTTCTTACGTTTGCACGCTTTTTAAATGGAAAGTGCCGAAACCCACACCAACATAACGCGTGCAAGCCGAAAAAATGGACATCAATTTGCTTACTGGCGAAGCTAGTAGTTAATGAATGGGTAGGCAAAAATCTTATCTTAAATTTTTTTTAAGGAATCACTAAAAGGACGGTGGGTCAAATCGGACGCTGAGGTAGAGTTTGCTGTAACCGAATGGTTCCACAAACAGCCGTAAGAATTTTACTAGCAGGGAATCTACAGGTTAGCGCAGCAGTGGAACTCATGTCTTAATGTTATTGGAGACTTCTTTTAAAATCGTTGAATAAAAAATGCTTTACAGCTCTATACGTGTGTCTATTGAACAATCCTTGTATTAGTCATACACAATAATACAACTGATTGAACTTCAAATTTTTAAACTTGGTTAGTTTCTATATATATGTTTAATGTTACAAATAATTCAAATAACAATCTTGATCATCTGTTAGTTCAGCGGAATAACAGTGACACTTTTAATAACCGCATTAAATAAACACTTAGTAACAACACAGGCGCTTTAACTTAACTGTTTGGACCACAGAAGTGAGGCATGCCTCAACGCTCAATGTGTACAGCGCGGGACAATCCCCCCTCCCTACACTTCCCTATCACACCACTACATTGCTTACATACGATGTATACAAAAAACGCTGAGGCAAGTTCAGGTTGCCTCATTCGATTTAAACGAACTATGCCGAATCTCACCTGTCACCATCTAGCGGTCGCTCAATAAAGCACGTTTCGGTTTAATAAATTTGACAGTCGCAGTAACAATGTATAATCTTTACGTTATGTAGTTCATACGTATTTATAATTTTTATTCTACAGAATTTTTTAGGGTAGGCATTGCCTCAATTGCCTCCATGTAACTTCGCCACTGATATATATGTGTACAACGTTATCGGCAACAAAGAAGTAGTTTTTGTTAAAATTCCTTCCCGGGATATTTGGCCGTAGTCCAATGTTTTCTACAAAACCAGACATTTCGGCAATGCCATCGACTTCCATCATCAGTGAAAATCGAGTGCGATAACGTGAGGTGGTATACGTTAGTGACCACAGTACTGTGGTTAAGGCTGAAGCAGTAAGTAGAAAGAAGTAGTTTCTATGGTAATATTTCATTTCGAAAATGATTTTAAATATAAATCTTAGAATATGGAAGTCATGTATGGTTCTCCATACCGATATTTTTTAATATACAAACAGGTTTATTACACAGCATTAGCGTATAGGCCTACGTTTGAATTCTGAAATACAGGAAAATCAATTCAGTCAATAAGTATCTTGTAAACAATGTTTCAATAACGCGTATTTTTGCTGTGTTTTTATCGTTTACTTTAATGGGATTGATTTCAGTCACTTTAAACACAGTAATGTTGATTAGTCTTAACTTTTTTTTTTGTATGAAGCCGACCCGACCCCGGACCTCCCCAAGACCCAAATTCTAGATACGCCACTGCTCCAGCCTAAAGTTATTTCTCGTCGCTTAGGTAAACTGTGTCACATCGACTCCAGACACCGCCGTGGTTGACCCGGCTGCGGAAATTTGGTTGGGTCGTAAGATGAGAATTACCCAAGTGGTTGTGATTAACTCTTGAAAACCATTCCCTTCGCGGATGACCAAGCTATATTCGCCACTTCAGAAGACGTTCTCCTGTGAGCAATATACATCTTACATAAAATAGGAAAAGAATATAACTGTAACAGATCTGGATCAAAGACAAAACTAATGGCCTTTATATGAGATGAACCGGTCGGACCAAAATATGCATAGATAACACATGCATAGAACAAGTAAGACATTTCAACTATCTTGGACATGACATTACTTATGATCAAGATAAAGTGACGAATTTCACAAGAATGTGTGGAACGATTTGGAGAACGTTGGGAAATAAATGTAGAAAAGAAACCCAGATGACAGTTATAAAACAATGGCAATACCTACACTATTGTATGGTTCTGAAACTTGGGTCATAAAGAAAGAAGTTGAACAGAAGGTACAAACAGCAGAAAAGAAATTTCTGAGATCAGTTAAAAGGCGTAACAGACGAGATCATATAAGAAATGAGGAGATATGAAGTGACTTAGATATTTTTGCAGTTAATGAAAGGATTAAGGAATACATAAGAAAATGGATTCAACACAGATAGAACGGAAGAAAATAAAATACCGAAGATAGCGAAAGATTACAACCCTAGAAGCAGAAGAAAAGTTGGTAGACCTAAGAAAAGTTGGACTGTGGAATGGGAGCAGGCCGCTAAAGCCTAAAACCGTTAAGATGATGATGATGATGATGATGATGATGATGATGATGATGTGATTAACCGAATCTACCGGGTAAGCAGCGTTGTTTGACTCAGGCTACTTCAGAGCGGGACGAGCAAGCGACGGTGTGACAGATCTAAACAAGACAAACATAACAAAAGAGTGTATATGCAGGAATGTATTAACACACTCACGTCTGCCGGCATGGCTAATTGTGTCACACTTAGCTGCAGCGTGCATCAGCGGATCCAGAGCCAGCGGCTAGCTCTCACTTCCTAAAATTCTGTCAGATAAAAAATAATTAAAAATAATTTAAAAAAATTTAAAAAAATTAAAAGTCCAAGATTCGATTACACAATTTTTTCGTGCAACGCCAACTTGAACAGGGTGTGTCTGGCTTATTATCTGCCACCGGGATGTTTTATTATTATACCTGTGGGCTTATAACCTCTTCTTTAGAGTTATAACGGAGGGAACCCAAAATAATTGGTTCTGCCAATTATTTCAGGCTGCCTTATTCGAGACGAGCTGAAATTTAAATCAGAACAACACACAGTAAGACATACAAGGAATCAGGGAAGGTGAAACTGTTGAACATAATTCTCGCATAAAGCTGTGCATTCGTCTGATCCACTGTTTTCTTCACTGTTTGGTCCATTATTCTCAATCATCATTCTTTAGAACTTCACATTTTTAAAACCTTTTCTTTGTGCTCTATTCTTTTTCTCCTTAGGAGGAGGGCTTCAGTTACGGCGGAACCGTAGTACTATCGATTGCTGCTAAAATAAATGAAATATGCTCGACACGTTTTAATGGACAAAAGGACGAAGCTTCTCGTGCGTGGATACAGAAGGGCGACAGACTGACCGTTCCACCACTACACCCGGAACCGTCCGTTCAGCGACGATAGTATACACAGGGGTGTACAGATCTAGCGGATAAGCCTCCGCGGGAAACGATATTATGGCATCCTTAGAAAATGCTGTTTCCACTCCGTTTGGTCGGTATTGTCAGACATCGGTAAATGTCTTCTCAATCTTCAGGCAAAAGAAGAATTGTGCCAATTATGGAACATAACAACGCTTGATGGTCGTTTCGTAGTAAAAGACGCGACAGCATAACTTGTTCGTTTTACGTAACGATGTAACCACGATTTTCTGAAATTTCCAGTGATTTTTAACTTTATCGATTAACTACACAGGACAATCGAACCGAGAGCTTAGTAATAACAATCGGCAACACTTGCTCACTCTCTCTCTCTCTCTCTCTCTCTCTCTCTCTCTCTCGCTCTCTACCCTCCCTACTATCACTCCTCTCTCTCATTCGTAGGTAATTACTGTCTCATTCTCTCATACAGTCTAATTACAGTATAAGCCTACAGTAAGACACAGTGGCGTAACTGGAGGCTGGTTCTGGGGGTGAGGACTAGTTTGAATGTTGGACTCCACATTTCTTTCAGAATAAATGAGAATTTCAGCATTCTTCCCATATAATTTTATAAATACATTGTGTATATTGTACGTAAGCCTAGTAGAAACATACGTTACTAAACATTGAATGATTGTCATTATTAAGAAAACTCTATTAATTTACAGATATTGTTACTAATTTTGTTTGAACGATTATTTTTTAGCCTAATGTGAGCACGCTCAACTATTTTAGAAATACGCGTAGATCTACGTTAAGCGATTATGGAATTTCGCTGAAATTTTTAATAGCTGTGGGGGTGGGATTGATCCCCCTTGCCCCCCCATTATTACGCCACTGGTAAGATATAAAGGACGTTATATATGTCCGAAGAAACAAGAGATAGGTGGTGACGCTTGTGCGCAGAGCCAAGCGGTTTGCGACACGAAAGAAAGGAAAACAGTTTGGCTTCTCAAGGGTCTCTGTCACGTGGGCATTGAAGCACAGGCGCCGGCCCGGTCAGGCGATGGGGTTCCTTTCTAGGGAGAGGGACTGGCATCGTGAAATGGATTTACGTGTGAAACAGATCCCCTCGGATTTCTTCGTGTTGATCGTCATCCGCCACTTCCTTAGCCAATCCGGAAGCAGGTCCAACTGACGCTGTAGCTTTGTGCTCCCAAATCGCGTAGACGGGAGCTGCAATGATACATAGCGAAGAGGGACAAGGTGACTCCGGGCAGAACTCGTTCGTGTACACAAGGCCGAGAACAGAACCCTGCGGAACGCCGGCGGCGACAGGTCGAAATGTAGAACAGGACCCGTCGATGCTCGCCCTGAAGGCTCGGTCGCTGAGACAAGAGTGAAGAAATAGCACAATGGACGGAGGAATCGGAGAGTGGGCGAGCTTAAAGAAAAGACCGTTGTGCCAGACTTTATCGAAGGCCTTACTCACATGGAGCAAGGCAGCGACCGTAGACAAATGCGTAATAACGCGGCTAGCTGGAGAGTGGTCGAGTTCTCTCAGCGGAACCCGAACTGTTATAATAAATATACTTATAATTAGGCCAACCTAACGCCAGTGACGGACGCTGAAAGTAAATTGACAGACGAATATTTCGCAGTGAGTGGCTGTGTGGCATTAGTAGGCCTATGTGAACACATGGCGAGACGCCTATGACTGGGAAGACATCCGGTGTTATGCTGAGATAAGTAACAACCACTGCGTCCTTGCCTTTGCTGTTAAAAAAAATACGTCTTCCCGAAGACTTTTTGGATGAAAGCTTGAAACCAATTGATTTTATAAAGGCTGAAGTCAGAACCTCCTTTGATTGCTGCTTGACGCCTTCGCTTTGTGAGAGTTAATGTGGATGAATGCTGGCCCACAGAAATTAGCATATTTACCAGACTTTTTGAAAATGACTCAAGCCCTCATTAAAAAGAAACCATTAATGAGGAAATGTTTATCAGTAACCGTATTTTAACGCCAGAGATAGATTCTAAAGGTTTACAAAGAATCAAGGAAAGGAAAAATATCAAGTTAGGACGTAGTCAGTAAAACAAATCAAATCTATAAAGGTTTCCAGTGGCAAAAGAATTTAGAAAGGAACTAGATTCTAACATGCCTGAAGATATACTATACGAGTTAACATTCACTTACTAAGTCATCTTGATAGTTTCAACTGATATTTTCTAGAACTCTAAGGAAAAATGAAAGACGACATGTGGGTTGTCTGGTGAGCCAGAAAAGCCAACATGACAATCATCGCTGCAGTTGTCAAATGACATAATCTTGCACGAACCGGAGACTTAACGGTTACTTTAGGACAATAGAGCTACTTCACTTTCACTGTTACACTGCACCAATTTTTATTCCAAGTAGGTAGACCAACGGGTGTGACAGGATTGGCAATTTAAATAGTAGGCCTATTTGGGTGATACTTGAAATTGAAGGATATGGTTCTTCGTAATCCGTTACCACTAACGCCAGTGACGCTGAAAGTAAATTGACAGACGAATATTTTGCAGTGAATGGCTATGTGCCATTATTAAGCGTAAGCGTGAATGATTATTTTCGTATCAGATTCTGCGATGAAGAGAATTTTGGGACTAACTGATGTTTGGTCACCTAAAAATGATTTTTAATTTCATCAGATTAAATCGAATCATCTTTTAACACTACCTACGTAAATCAGGATTCTCGATCTTATTTTTTAATTCTTTCAGATGTTGTTTTTTTGTTTATACAGTTAGGTAGTTCCTAGTTTATGTAATATTAGTGAAGAAAAATAAATTTCGAATAAACATCATTTGATATTTTAACTTTGCTCAGATGCTCAAACAAAAATACTCTTCCTTATTGACTATTATGTTTTCATCCTTCCATACCTTTTCTTTCATCCATTAGATTTTATAATAATGATATCGGCGATAAAGTGTTTGGTTACAAATTTGCACTCGAAATGTGCTAACGTTTTTAACAGCTGTTAAAAAAAATTACACCTTTCATAATTGTGTATGAATATTGTGTTGTCTAGTCTCCCCTAACGCAATTAGTTGTCTCATACACCTAACGTTGTAAGCGAAAGAGCGGCAGTGCCCATCCGGCAGTGTACGTCGATCGTCTCTGCACGTACACCTATGAAGTGGGGAATGAATGATTTTTTTTTGTATTGACTTCTTTTTACATATAATGTGTCTTTATGAATAATAAGCATGTTACAACTAGTTTACAACTGACATGCAGAAAGAGATTCCATTCCAACGGTATTTCTGTTTCAAGTTCGCAAACAACAGAGAAGTCTCTGAAGTTCCATCTGAACCCTCCGTTAGTCTATTCGGATGGGCACTGACAGTACGTCATATTTAAGACTACGTATGTCTTGATACTACTAAGGAGAGCGCTGACTACAGCACAGAGCACTTTATTTTGGACACATTGTAGAATTTCCTAATTTGAGGTAGTTCCATAATCCCACAGCCGTATGCCATTAAGTCCGTTTGGGTCACAAGTGGGCGCTGTATATTTTATTGCCAGTTTTTTTACTGTGAGTTAAGCCAAGCCGCCAATACGGCTTACTGAGTTACAGTCAAAGTTGTTTCCCTTTTCAAAATATAGCGATTCCACATTAGTCTTCGATCCAAATGTAGTCTCACGTATTAATGGTCAGAGTGGGAACAAGACTATTTTGAGCGCTGGTTTCCACCTTAAGATGACGACAGTGGACAACTCAGTCTTAAAGACAGATACAGGGCAGACCTCCCCCTTCTGCTTAAGAACACTACAGGAAAATACAATTTATTTTGTAATCATACTTGATAACTAGTAAATCTATATGTTATCTATATCAAATATGTATCTACCCATATGATATCTACACTATCAAGCTTATTATCTACGAAGTTTCACAAATATACATAACGCATAACAATATGCACAGTTTGTTTTTGTAAACATACGAGTAACTTGTACAGTATGTTGGCAGATATTAAATCTATCAAATTATTAATGAAGCCGAATTCATATTTTGATAAAATTCGTCATAATTTGATGTTTTTACAGTTTGTTCATAATTTTGACTTCATTTTTGGCTCGTGATGGTCCTAAAGTTAACAAATTTTCATAATTAACACTACATTCGGATCTGTTCCAAATTTTTCCTAAGTTTGGGCCCAGGTGTCCCAAAATTTTGAAATTTTCAGAATTTCATATTATATGGTTATAACTGAATATTTTGGTTAAAATTCTCTTTATTTGATACTCAACATGTTTTTTTTTGGACTTAAAAATGTTAACCCATCATATTTTTGCGTGCAGCCTCCTATTTTGGGGAGGATTAATCTAAAAAAACAACACGGGTTTGTGGAACAAAAGTATGGACACCCATGCTAAGATTTATGAAAATCAATTGAGCATTCAAAGGTTGTGAGAAATCTGCCAAATGGACAGACAGACGGGGAAATGCCAAACGGTCTTGTTAAAACTGAATTACACTTGACTTCATCTAAATTAATTTAACCAATTTTAGTTACTAAACTTACGTTTTTGATAACTGTGTCAACTGAAATTGTCACCGTCTGACTTAATATTAATCAGTGTTCAATACGGGTTTGCATTTGTTTCACCAAGCTTCGGGCTGAACTACTGTACTTACGTTGCTTGCATTAAGAGGGGTTGATTTTCTTGTCTTTGTTTACTTTTATCAGTCAGTCGCTTTCACTCATACGTGCAGTATGGAGCGCTTTACAAGCTACACGAAACGAATATGCTTTTTTTTTAATCTTGTGTCTTTTGGTACACACGGGCCACTTTTGAGCTTCTTGCAGACCACTGGAGACGACGAACTGTGTGAAATGTATGCACAACTCTACTGTCTAGTCTCTTAATACTGCTAACGCTTTGTTCAGAGCGAAGCTAGCTGCATTCATTACCAGCGTCATATGTCTGTCGAAGTGTGTGTGTGTGTGTTCACTACTTTACTGTGTTGAATGTCTAGACTCCTGATACAGCTAACGCTTGTTGTGAGCGTCAATCATATTAGTTTGTAAAGGTAATGCGAAATATTGTCTTCGTTATCTTTGATTCTAACACCACGTGTAACCATTTCAAGCCAGCTGTTTCAAATCTGGTGCCTGAATATTCGTATCTTTAGTGTATGCTGTAACCTAGTTATTTATAGGTTTAGATACGGACCCCCCCCCCAGAGGGTCGAAAAAGTTGACAAATTTTGTTAATCACTTATTTTTTAAGCTGTTTTATATTACTGTTTTTTTTTTCAGCTGTGTGCGCTAATATAGTAGTAGCTCTTTTTTAAATATACAAACAGTTTAAATTACACAACATTAACGGTATACGGTATACGTCTGAAATATGAAATACAGGAAAATCATCAATTCAGTCAATAAGTTTATCTTTTAACATGCTTCAATAACGCGTCTTTTTATTGTGTTATTAACGTTTACTTTAATCGGACTAATTTCAGGATGTTATCATGCATTTTTCAGCCACTTTAAAGATAGTAATGTTGCTTAATATGTTTTTTCTTTTGTATGAAGCCGACCCGACCCCTAACCACCACTGGCCTGCTGTAATACAGTATTGACCCCAAAATACTGCCTTGCGCAACTCCAAATCTCACTTGAAAAAGGTCAGAGCTTGGGTGAGAATGTTTGACAAAGAAGTGTCGATACAGTAGAATATCCAGGGCCGAATCAAGAAAGGTAGAGGCCCCAGGCGAATGTAAAAATAATAATAATAATAATAATAATAATGTTGAGTATCCGGTCCGCGTGGACCAAAAATGTTTAGTAAGAAGAATGTTGATTGAAAATGTGTATTTAGTTGATTCGCCAGGATGCAGAAATGATGAAGAGAGTGGACTGTATACAATTTATTTATTTGAATTCAAAAGTACATTTGAAATATGAAGTTAGCAGTTGTTATGAATCACAGGTTGGCTAATAAGCATGATGTATGTATAACGTATCAAAAATATTAAATTACATTAATAACGGGCCTAATGGGCCGTAAGTAAAGTGTGTTGGCCTAAGGCCTACATTGAATGTCGCGACAAGAAAAATATGACAGTGAAAGGCGGGCGTGCCGACCGCCACTTTCAAGCGTTTGAGACGTACTGTACAGAGCTTCGACATGAATAAATCAGATTAGAACAAAAAGTAAGAAGCAGATTAGCCAACCTATAAAGTAAAATTATCGCGCTACTGCACATAAGCTGCCCGTCAAAATCAATCGATTTTTTACCACCTTTTTAGTAGATTATTATACATTTTGTAACTTATTTTAAAACATACAGTGTTCTTAATAATGAGAGTTAGTTTCAAGGCTAAGTTGAACCTTGAGTTATAATATTAGATAACAGCTGTACGTTAATGGTTTAGCGATAAGCATGGACAAGATAAGCCTTAAAGATAAGCGTTTGTAAGCCAAGGTTGGCGAACAACTGATTTCAAACATGAACAAAAATGTCTGCGTTGGCAAGTGTTGCCGTCAAATATTGTATGTGTACAATATCGAACGTTATGAAACATGAAAAAATACATAATTAGACAATGCTTAATAATGTATGATCGGAAGCTAAACCTTCCGATAGTCCGATAGTTTGTAACCCTATGCATGTCATAGATGGTTACCGTGAAATAGTTGAGGCCAGTAGACCTGTACAGAGAATTATTTACATGAACAAAATTGCCACAAATTACATGTTTAAGCGTAGATTTAGCATGGCGTCATGTATTGACCAAGTCATGCTGTTCCTGATGTTTCAGGAACTTACAATATGTAGTTATGTAAGAACAAGCTATATCTAGCTGACTGAATGCAAGCACATATATGATGACATGTATGTCATAATTTAAACAGAAATAATAATTGTGCAATGCTTAATCACAAAATATAAATACAATATAACAATACAATATAAAATAAATCTAGACGTGGCATGGTTACATGCAGTAGACGCAAAAAACGATAGGTTTTACATAAACGCAAGTTATATAATGAATACAATAAACAACAATTTAGTTAACTACAATATGAATAATTGCAATGGCATAAGTAACAAATACGATACTGTGATTACAAACGTAGTACATGAGTAGAACAATCGAAAAGATATTCACAGAACAATAAATCACACATATTAACAACTGTGTAAAAAATGCATGCATGGTTGCGCAACTGCAAAACATGCAAATATTATATAACAAAGTTTTATAAAATAATACCAAACATGACACATACCCAAAACATCAAAATGTGAATGTGTAGGACATAGTATGCCACACAAAATATTAACGGACAAATACAAAATAGTAATATACCACCATAAAACTATGATGATTATAGAAGCACGCAATGGCGCAAATTGATATGAAAATGTTGTGATAATGCATCACAATTAAGTTGACCAAATGGTCATGATAAGTAATAAGCCAATGGCTAAGTAAAATAGCATTGTGCTAAGTGATCATAATAATCTTGTCAAATCTCGTCCCGCGCTGGCAACAGACATAACTTATGTACTGGTCTCCGCAAAACACCAGTAGGTGTGCGAATGTCTACGACTCGAATCAAGTTATCTGGGCCGGGAAATGTGGCGGTAATTACACCAAATTTCCAGGCTAATGGAGGTAAATTATCCTCAATAAGTAAAACTAGGTCACCAATGGAAACATTATCCTTAGCGAATTTCCATTTGTGACGCTGTTGCAACTGGTGCAAATAGTCGCGAGACCATGCCTTCCAAATGCCTTGGACAAACCTTTGTAGAAGTTGCCAACGCCCAAGACGAGAAATAGGAATGTGAGATAAGTCTGGGTCCGGTATCGCCGTTAATGGTGTGCAAATCAAAAAATGGCCAGGTGTGAGTGGCACCGGATCATTTACATCCGAAGAGATGGCAAATAAAGGTCGAGAGTTCAGACATGCCTCTATCTGAGACAAAACTTTCGTAAACTCCTCGAAGGTGAGTATAGATTTGCCTACCACGCGGCGCAGATGAAACTTCAAACTCTTTATGCCGCTCTCCCAAAGGCCACCGAAACGAGGTGACGAGGACGGAATAAACGACCATGATATCCCCTGAGAGGATGTGAATGACTTGAGCGAAGAGATGGCATCCTTATTATGCCAAAGGTTGTAGAGATCATGTAGGATATTCCGGGCCTTCCTAAAGTTTGTGCCATTATCGGAGTATAATTGACTGGGTATGCCCCTGCGGACCATGAAACGACGTAATGCAGCTATAAACGCACTGGCAGAAAGGTCGGAAACCAATTCCAGGTGAATGGCCCTAGTCGCTAAGCAAATAAACAAAGACACGTATGCCTTAGAAAGAGTTCTGGATTTCTGCCCGCCATGACGGATCATGAAGGGACCACCATAATCAACCGCGCAGAATAGAAACGGCCTTGAAGGAGTGACTCTAGGAGATGGTAAAATACCAAGCCTCTGAACCTGCTGTTTGGCACTAAACCTGAGACACTTGACACATTTACGAATGATGGAGCGAATGACTATCCTGGCATTAACAATCCACCAACGTTGACGCAGTGAGTGATGCACGAGTTGAGCACCAGCGTGAAGTAAACGAATATGTTCGCGTTCAATGATGAGGCGAGTAATATGCGCCGATGGGGGTAAGACAATAGGATGTTTAGCGTCGTACGGTAATTGCGACTGCTGTAATCGCCCGCCCACGCTTATCATTCCAGATTCATCAAGAAACGGGTCGAGAGAAGCCAACTTACTCCTAATGGAAACAGAAGATCCGTTACGAAGACAATTAATTTCTGCTGCGAAGTGGATCGACTGAGATTGTTTTATGAAGAAATTGAGAGCATGATGAATTTCGACAGGGGTAAGATCGCCCGTAAATTTGTCAGCACTTGAGAGTCTAATATTTCTGATGAACCGAAAACAGTACGCGTATACGCGCGTTAGACGATGCAACGAGGAAAAGTCCAAAGAAAGGTCGATAGCCAGGGTAGACATTAGAGAGAGGTTATGGGTATGTTTCTCTTCCGCAGTGACTTCAGAAGACGACGGAGTGGAAGGTAAAAAGGGTGGGAAAGGATTTGACTCTGACGATTGAGACAAACAAGTGGGACCGTGCCACCAAAGCGAGCAATCGCGCAAAACGTCAGGGAGACACCCCCTGGAGATAATATCAGCAGGATTGTGTCTAGAATTGATGTGATGCCAAGTATAAGTTTGCGTAAGACGCTGAATTTCAGCAACACGATTAGCGACGTATGTTTTCCACCTCGTAGACTGGGCATGAATCCAGTAAAGAGACACCATAGAGTCAGAATACAAATGAACACTATCAATGAACGAATAAATAGCAGGAACGACCTTAAATACGAGTCGCGATAACAACAAGCAAGCGCAGAGTTCGATGCGAGGTAATGACACCTGTTGTAAGGGAGCTACGCGAGATTTAGAACACAGGAGATGACAAGAGGCCGATGAATCTTGATAAATGACTCTGACATAAATACAACAGCCAAACCCCCTTTCAGAAGCATCCGAAAAACCATGTAATTCAACTGTACTTGCCTCACGCTTACAACGAATAGATCGTGGGACCACAATTTTGCTAATCAGACCCAATTTGTCGCACAAAGAATGCCAATCCGAACGTGATTAGCCGGAGATCGGTTCATCCCAACCAAGCTTGCAAATCCAGAGTTGCTGCAAAAACTGTTTGTACAAAAAGACAACGGGACCGATCAGTCCAAGAGGATCGTATATGCCTGCAATAATCAAGAGAATTCTCCTCTTGGAGATGCTTGATTCAACTGGGAATGATTTAATGTCGAACAGAAATGAATCGGCAGTATTATTCCAGAGAATGCCTAGGGTACGCACATTGTCCTGTTTGTTTAGGGGGCGTGATAAATTGTCATGATTTGCGACCACTGTGGGTTCATTAGATGCCCATTTATGCATTTATGCAACGTGAAACCATATTGACTTAATAACGCACCTAGATCAGATTTCAGCTTGGTCAGATCAGAGATGGTGTCCGAACCGGTAAGCAGATCGTCAACATAGAAATCGTTCGTTATAGCTAACGCCGCATCAGGAAAGGAAGTTTGATGGTCCCTACCAATTTGTACAAGACAGCGAGTGGCCAAAAACGAAGCACTAGCCGTGCCGTAGGTTACCGTTCGCAATGCAAAACGTTTAAATGGTTCGAGAGGAGAATCACGCCACAGAATGCGTTGATAGTGACAATCCCCTTCAGCTACGCGAATTTGTCGATACATCTTCTCGATGTCGGCGATGAGAACATATTTATGCATGCGGAAACGCAAAAGAATGGAAAAAAGGTCTTGTTGAACATTCGGGCCTACCAACAATATGTCATTTAGAGAAAGGCCATTGGTAGTCTTGGACGAACCATCAAAAACGACGCGCAGTTTTGTGGTCAAGCTAGACTGTTTAAATACGGCATGGTGAGGCAGATAGTAAGTATTTGACGCTCCTGAATTGATAGCGCAATTATCGATAAGCATCATGTGTCCAAGATCCTTATATTCGTTAATAAAGTCTGCGTAATCGCGCGCGAGCTTAGCATCACGCCTAAATCGACGCTCTAAGTTCAAGAATCTTGCTTCAGCATTGGTGTAAGATTCCCCCAAGTGGAGATTATCGGGCTTAAATGGGAGTGAAACCACGAACCTACCCTCGTGGTTGCGCTGGGTAGAGCGCACGAAATGCTCTTCACAGGCTGACTCGTTATCAGGGGTGTTGTCAGGGATAGTTTCTGCTTCCCAAAATCTTTCGAGAGGCTGCAGAATTTGACTGTCGTTGTTCCTAGCTAGGAACGAAACAGCAGGACCCTCGTTACGGCAGTGTTTGGGTAAATTGACAGCCAAAATGTAGCCTAGCTTTGTTTCCTGAATGATGGGAAAATTAGGGCCGCGTATGTATTTATTAGCTAAAATTAAGTCCAGGTAAAATTGTGCCCCTAAGAGTATGTCGATTTGCGACGATATGTTGAAATCTGGGTCAGCCAGAAAAATGTTGCTCGGAATGTGGAATTGATTTATGTCAAACGATTTTGCCGGCAGATTGTGGGTTAACGTAGATAAGATAGCACATTTCGCTTCGAAGCTATATCTCTGATAATGAGAAATAATGCGTATAGACGCAAGATCAGTTGCGTAACACGCTGTATTGTTTATACCCGTAATTGGTATGTTAGATTTAGTTAAATTAAGCTGTAATTTCCTTCCAAATGATTTTGTGCAAAAATTTATTTGTGACCCGGCGTCTAAAAGAACTCTTGCCCTATGTCTGTTGCCAGCCTGGTCAATGACAAATATAACTGCTGTTGATAAAAGGACATTGTTCGTGGATTGTAATTTGAGCGAACAATAGTTACTGCTGGCAGATATTGATTTCGGCACGTTGTTCGCGTGCAACAATGTGTGGTGTCGTTTTGAACAGATCTTACACACCTGCTTATTCTTACAGCTAGATACAAGATGATCTGATCTAAGACAGTTGATACAACATTTATGACTTGATACAAATTGTCCCCGCTCAGCGGTGCTTAATGTACGAAATTTATCACATATGTAAAGCGGGTGATTAGATTTACACCACAAACATGAATAATTGCTTGCCGCTGAGTGATAACTCTTAAATGTACTGCCAGCAGTGTTTCTTGATTTATATTTATCATATTTATTGTTAAGTCTTAAATTAGGTTTGTTGAGTTGCTGTCCGGCTTCGATAGGCAGTGTATTTTCTAACAGCTGTCTACGTGAGTTTAAAAAATGAGAGAAATCTTGAAAGTTAGGTAAATTGTCAGGGTCTATTGACTCCTTCCATAGTTTAAAGGTAGTAGGGTCGAGTTTAGTTGATAATAATTGTATAATAATAAATTCAAATGAATTCACTGACAGTTGCATTGCTGCCAGTGAATTAACGGAAGACGTTATTGTGTTTGTGAATTCTGCCAAACTTTGGACAGAGTCCTTAATTGTCGACTTGACTTGAAGTAAATTTTGCACATAGTATTTTGCTAGTATGAACTTGTTGTCATACCTTTCGGACAGCAAACTCAACGCTATTGAATAATTTTCCTTACAGATGGGTAGTGACTTAATTAAATCTAAAGGTTCATTTTTTAAAGAAGAATGTAAATAATGTAACTTCTGCACTGGCGTTAAATCGGATCTTGTATGCACTAAGTCCGTAAAAATTGAATGAAAATGCTGCCATTCCAATATGTTGCCTGAGAAGCAGGGCAAACTTATTGGTTTTAATTGCATGTGTGTCGATAATACGGGAGGTACAGTCTGAACATTAAATGTATCAAGTAATTGCAAAATATTTGCTTCAGTCGAATATAGCATTTCTTCGACCTCAACTCGGTCTTCTTGAGCCGCGCTCATGTCTTTACAAGTAAGTTCTATTTCAGACTGCACCTCGTCGTACTTCGATGCCAAGCTTTTCAGACTTTCTAGCCTTACTGTTAAAAAATGTTTTGTGTTTGAAGTTATATCAAAGTTATTTACGGCAGATTTTATTCGCACTATTGCGGACTTTAAGCCGCCTCTCTTTCTGGTTAACACTTTGAGGCCTTCTTCAGCCATTGTACGCACCTTGTTATGCTGTTATTGAGGTGATACCTTGTAGGAGATGTCCTGCAGCGTCGACGCCTTGGAGAAGATGGCAAACACAGCTCGGAGAGATGACCGCCTTGTTTGAAGCACTGTAGCTCGCAGGCTCTTGAGATGATGTTGTCAGGAGGCTCAAAGGTGACGAGCGAAATGCCGATGGAAATCACGCCACAGTCGTATCAGCGGATATGCTAATTCGCCCGTGATGGCCAGAAATAGTGGCAGAAAAATATTAATTAGGAATGATGCATCGAAAATCCAGGTCCGGAGTGACCAAAAATGTTGAGTATCCGGTCCGCGTGGACCAAAAATGTTTAGTAAGAAGAATGTTGATTGAAAATGTGTATTTAGTTGATTCGCCAGGATGCAGAAATGATGAAGAGAGTGGACTGTATACAATTTATTTATTTGAATTCAAAAGTACATTTGAAATATGAAGTTAGCAGTTGTTATGAATCACAGGTTGGCTAATAAGCATGATGTATGTATAACGTATCAAAAATATTAAATTACATTAATAACGGGCCTAATGGGCCATAAGTAAAGTGTGTTGGCCTAAGGCCTACATTGAATGTCGCGACAAGAAAAATGTGACAGTGAAAGGCGGGCGTGCCGATCGCCGCTTTCAAGCGTTTGAGACGTACTGTACAGAGCTTCGACATGAATAATCAGATTAGAACAAAAAGTAAGAAGCAGATTAGCCAACCTATAAAGTAAAATTATCGCGCTACTGCACAAATAATAACAATAATAATAAACTTACCTATTTGATGTTAAAGCAGGGACGATTGAACGAATGAAGTTTACACATAATTACACAGTTATTAACACTCCACTCTTCCCTTATTAATTATTATTAGTCTTTATTTCTTTAGAGAAGAACTTTTCTGCACTTCGAGGAGGCAAAATCGTGAATTGTGTCTTCAAAATCAATTTCTGCCAAAATGTTATGTTCAATACTCATCAAACTTAAATTATTTAAGCGTGGTTGTGCCATGCAATTTCGTAACTCATCTTTTATTAGCTTCAACTTCGAAAATGAACGTTCTCCAGATGCATTGGGCACAAATAAAGTGAGAAAAATTCTCATAGCAATTTCCATATTGGGGAGTGCTGATAAAATATTCTCATTATTCATGTAACTGTACAAGTTATGAATATTAATATTTTTTTTCATTATCATCTCCAGCATATTCTTGGAAATATTTTATATTTACTTTCAGATATGCAGCAAAATGGTGACATTCAGATATTAGCTCTGCAGTAATAAAGTCTCCACTATAAAAATTTGCAAGGTTTTCGCAATATTTTGAAATTTCTGAACTCTCTAACACATGCAGACTTTCCAAAAAACCAAACCTCTCAAAAATGTCTATGTATGCTTTACTTCGGAGTTCTAGGCTAGAAACCAGGGTGTCTACTATGGGTAGGATTGTCTCTACTCTGAACTTTTCTCTTCCCAGAAGTTCCTCATTACTACATCCACCATCTGCATATGCAAGAATGGAGCTAAGTTTTGTTTGACGCCTTTGTGTATCATGATATTCTTTCACAACTGATTTCGCTTTTGATTTGGACTCATAATCGTCAATACCATCTCTCTTCTCCCTAATAAAGACAATTAATGACTTCAGCATCTTAACTGCTACAGACAAATTCACTTTTTCACTTTGCAGTAGTTTACTTACTGCGTTAAATCTACTGAGGATTTCATTCCACAGTATTGTTAGAAAAACTGTTTCAAGTTTATCAAGTTTTTTCTCTAATGGCTCAACATAAGACGTGTCTCTGACGACTGATTTGTCATATCATTTCTTATAGACTGAAGACTTAATCTGATTTCATTATATCCCTCACATAAAGCATTTATTTCGTCCGCTTGCGCAGACCATCTAGTGTCTGAAAGTTGTTTCACCACTTTATGATGAGGTCCTAAATATGAACGGAGTATCTCCCAGCGGTGTGTTGACGGTGAAAAGAAGGTGTAAAGATTTTGTACCACATCAAAGTAAATCGTCACAGTTGAAACACACTTGACAGCATGTACCCCTACTAAGTTAAGTGAGTGTCCAGCACATGTTTAGCATACTCACTATGCTACAAGTACAGCATACTTGTTTAGTTCTTTTATCTTTGCTTGTAATCCTGAACATCGCTCTGACATGTTTGCTGCGTTGTCATAAGACTGACCCCTACAATTCAGGATATCTATGTTATTGGTTTCTAAGAAGTGTGTCACAATCTCAGTAAGATGTTCTGCATTATGACCATGAATAGGAATAAACTGCAAAAATCGCTCTTTTGGAACAGCGTCTATCCCATATCTTATTATAAAAGTAAGTTGATCAATATGAGTCACATCCGGAGTGGAATCTACAGAAATAGCATAGTATTTTGCTTTTTGAATTTCCGAGATGATTACTGAAAGAACTTTAGACCCTTCGCAGGTGAATAAATGAGCCATTCTCTTTGTACGATTTCTTTGTTTGGCAATTGTCGCGAGAACATTGCTTGAGTAAGGCATCTTTCTTCCATATTATCCCCAGTTTTATATACACGGGCTGATTTATCAAAATTATTTTCTTTATTTTGACAAGCAGAAGGTCCCTTTTCTACCCAATAATCCCGTAAGATGTCATCAGTATGTGGCCAAAGACCGGGGTCTGATGTTGTATAGTGACTGTTTTCTGAAATAATGGTACTTACATAGTTTCCTGAAGCACAGTATGTCACCTGATCTTGAATATCTTCTTCACTGTACGTTATCAAATCTTTACGTTCTAGCACAGTTTGTTGCTTCCGCTTGTTTCTGTAAATCGTTTTTCTCTGAACTCGAAGTTGAGGGGCCAGGAATGTGATTTACCGGTACATTATCATATGCAGTATTATCCTTTTTGTTGACAGTATAATTGAAATAATTAATTAGTTTCGGAATTCTCTTAATATTTTCATCTCGATCTTTGACTTTCTTACGCTTAGCTCAACCACTTTCAAACGTCTCATTATAAATGATAGTAATTGATACGTTAACTGGGAAGAGTGTTAAATTAGAAAACTTAGGCTAATAGACTCTCACTGACACGATCACTTTGAAAGACAAACGAATACTGTCGGATATTGTGTAGCATAAACATAACATCGGTAAGTCAAACGCATTGTTATCGTTCCCCACTCCCTTGTTACTCGATCGGTATGTGTACAAAAACAGCAACTGAAATTCTTGGAACTAATAGGTTGGGAATTGAATCAATTTCCAAGAATTTCAGTTGCTGTTTTTGTATATGTACCGATCGAGTAACAAGGGAGTGGGGAACGATAACAATTCAATTGAATGTGTACGAATGTTATTAGTGCGGGTGCTTACAGAAATTAGGGTCATAGTTTAAGAAATGAGTGTATGGTTTCGGCAAGCCTTTGATATAGTATTTCGGAGCGAGCCGCAGGTTAACGCATTGCCCAATACGATAATACTATATTGGATAACGATTAACATGACTCCGATATTTGAAATCATTAAAATGAAGCAGTGAAACTTATATTTTGGTAAAAAAAAATTAATATAATTCTTGAATGGCGTGATAGTTGTTTTTGAATATTTTGAGGCCCCCTTAGAGACCGAGGCCCCCGGCGGCCGCCGGGTTCGCCCATGCGTTAAATCGCCACTGAGAATCTCCATGATCCGAAACACTTTTCACCGAAATACCAGTTAACCGAAACGACCGACCAAAAAAATGTGTGTGTGTGTGTGTGTGTGTGTGTGTGTGTGTGTGTGTGTGTGTGTGTGTGTGTGTGTGTGCCTGATTTTTACAATGAAAATTTGTTTTCTGGACAAAACACGAAAACTATGTAATAAACATTGTTTGTAAAGTGTGATTTGTCATGATAGCTCTGTTCAAAACAAACAGGTTTCCTTAGTTTAAGATAGAAAGCAAGCATAGAGCGTCACCCGTCAGGTCAACCAACTTGTGGATCCCTTTTGGGCAAAGGGGGTGGGTAACGGGCGCGCGCAGACTGTGATCTTGACCGCTTGCTGCCTATTGTGTGGTACGTGTCTTCCAATCTGTCAGGTCAGGTTTTTTGGCACTTCGGTAGTTCACATCGTCCGCTCAATAACCGTCCGTGCAGTGGTGATTGTGTGTTGTGGCTTGTGTGGTATCTTGTATGAACCACGTTTTATAAATTGTGCGTCATGTCATCAAAGTGGAAACAGGTCGTGATAACGATTGAAAAAAAAGGTTGGAGACAATTAAAAGAATTAAAAATAGCGAGATTTTGCGAACTTATTTTTCTGATTGCGTCAAGATGAAAAATAAGTTTGAAGACCATGCTTCGAAGATGCCCAACAAGAAAACAATGACGACCTGTCAAAACGAGAAATGAGGCTGTTTTTATGGTTCACGCAACAAAGGGAAAAGGGAGTGACATTAACAATACCAGTTATTCAAGAAAAGGCCAAGATGTTATCCGAAATGATGGGCGAGGCAGATGAAGGGTTTAAAGTCAGTGCTGTATGGCTGAAAAAGTGGAAAAAAGATACGGCGTCAAATGAATGTCTGTGGGAAAAATTATCTACCGACGTTGATGTGAACGATTTTAAAACAGAAATGGACGATTTTTTGCAAGGATACCCCTAAGATCAGATTTATAATACAGACGAGACTGAATTAAATTGTAAACTGTTACAAAAAAGTCACTTGCCTCAAGGGATGAAAGGAGTGCTCCTGGATACAAAATGAACAAACAAAGAATGACAGTTTTGTTTTGTAGTAATGTTGCGAGAACTCATCGATTGTGGCCTATGTGCATAGGAAAGTCTAAAAAACCCAGAGCTTTGAAAGATATTGCAGAAAATGCTCTTCCCGTCTACTACCAAAACCAAAAAACTTCTTGGATGTCTATTGGCTTGTTCACCGAATGGTTTAACGATGAATTTGTCCGCAGTATTGAATCTTTTTTGAAATCGAGAAACCTTCCGTCAGTTTTGCTTATCGATAACGCACCAACACACACTCAAAATCTGCAGAACGGTGACATAATTGTTAATTTTTTACCAGCAGATGTAACAAGTTTGATCCAGCCTTTAGACCAATTGGTGATAGAGTCCTTCCAAAGGCATTACCGGGCATTCTTTCTGAGATCTCTACTGCAAAAGACAAATGAGTCAAAAAGTGTACCCGAAATCCTAAAAACAATCGACATGAAACACGTTGTTTACGGGTATGCTCAGTCCTGGGAGAAAATAAAACAATCAACTCTGTAAAATGTAGGAATACACTTTTTGACGGGATTTTAATTGAGGACGACATTGAAAAAGACGAATCTTCAGGCTTAATTGAAAAGTACCAGGATGTGAAGAGATCAACTAATAGTCCAGTCGGGATCTGTATTGGGTTGCTTTTTTTCCGTCGGAACTCAAATTTTTATTGGAGTGTCTCCCGAAGGATGCCTATAATGAGAATTTCGGTTTGCACCAGAAAAAAAAGTTGTGCTAAACTCAGGAAAAATCGTAGAGTGAAAAAATAGACATTTTGGGTCCTGTTTTATGGCCTTTTCGTTCGAATATCTCGGTAAGTATCGTATCTACGTGGAAAATGAATAGAAGTTAATTTGTTTGCAATAAAATTTCCTATCGGAATATGCTTTTGTAATTTGGAAAAGTCAATTTTCCGCGTCACAGGAGTGAACATTCGCGAAAAAAAAGTCGAAAAAATGTCGCTTTGGAAAACTGCTTATCGGAAAATGAAGAAAACTCTTAATGCTTCTAATAATGTAGCTAGAAAAACTTTAAGTTATAACAAAAACAATCGCGCAAGAAAAAATACGATATCTTTTTTCGTTTTTGCACAATAATTTTGCAATCTAGCTCTCTCCGGAAAATCTGAAAATTTTGAAAATATTGGTGATTGAAAAATACAGTCTTGTATGAATCGCTGATTTTTTTACTCATAGAAGAGCATTCAAACTTTTAAACCCATTTTGAAAAATTCAAATCGGTTAATTAGGAGAGCCTAGGGAATTTTTAGAAATTGTAATTAATTTTTTTACTTATAAACAAATAGAATATTTTCGCGAATTTCAACCTATCAAATTCAAAAATTACAGGATGAAAGTACTCAGCAAGACGCTTTATTACAGAAAAAGAAAGTTGAAATTCGTTAATGCGTTCCCGAGATATTGCCCGTCAAAGTTCACCGGTGTTTACTAGTAAACAATTAATGCTATGAGCCTCATTCTTGAACAAAAGCCTTCGTTTTTCCAAGTACTTTTCACGTGAACATTTTCAAAACTTGCACCCTTTGGCAACAAAGAGAAAATACCGAAGAAAGTTTCACCTACCGCACGAAAAGTTGCTGGGAGGTGGTTGTGGGGGAAGTCAAAACTGGCTCGCTTCAAAACTGAACTCGCGAGTTCAAAATAGCGGCGCGCTCTAAAATTGACAATATCTCGGCTTCTAACCAATCGATTTAGATGATTTTTTTTTTTAAATCGGGGTCTCGTTTGATAAGGAGTCCAATTACGGCAATCGCAATAACAAATTTTAATAACAATTTGTTGTAACAATATAACAATTTTTAAGTGGGTCTAAAAGTCGAATTTTATCCCTGATGTGATTGCAGGTCGGCAGACAGATTTTTGTACTCCCACCGCTCGTTCCTATATTTAGTCCTTTTCAGTTTCCCACACTACACAGAACGTCGCTGGAGGGGTGAAAACGTGTGCAAAAGTGCGAAGGAAATGCCTTCTATCGGTGCACGAAAAGCATATTCCGATAGGAAATTTTATTGCGAACAAATTAACCTCTATTCATTTTCCACGTAGATACGATACTTACCGAGATATTCGAACGAAAAGCCCATAAAACAGGACCCAAAATGTCTATTTTTTCACTCTACGATTTTTCCTGAGTTTAGCACAACTTTTTTTTCTGGTGCAAACCGAAATTCTCATTATAGGCATCCTTCGGGAGACATTCCAATAAAAATTTGCGCTCCGACGAGTACAGTCAACCAAAGCATTTTTTTTTACAGATTCCGACTGGACTATAAGGTGAAATAAGTGAATGGGTAAATGTTGAAGACTCAGAACTAGATTCAAACGATCAAGACACTGTTGACATAGTACTGTCCCAACCACAGGACAACGCCAATGCAGCAGCCGACGAAGACAATGACATAGACCTTGACACCGCTGACGAGATTTCAATGCCTTAGAGGTAAACAGTTTTTATTTTGGGTTAGGGCATTGAATTAGGCTATATGAAATACGCGTGATTTCCTCATGGAGTTTTATTCATATTTTCAGATAGCGTTACGGTTCGTTGAACTATCTGAAGAATCAAAGCCCTCTGACGTTTTGCTAATGAAGCGATGGCGAGATATTGCTGGAAGAAAGCGACGTGAAAAGAAAAAGCATAGGAAAATAGATTTTTTTTTCAAAAAAAAATCATGAAGCTGGTGTTAAAAAATGACTTTATGTAAATAATTTGATTTTTATTAAAACCTTTTGATAATATTGTATACTGCCTTCAGTTATTTTACCTCAACCTTTAAAAAATGACATCTTAATTATTATCCGAAACCGCCTCGCCCCTTTGTTTCGGTTAACAGAGGTTCTAGTGTATGTTAAATTTAAGAGTGAATAATACTGCCACTTTCCTTTAATTTTGTTTAACAATTGTATTTCCTTCTGTCTAATATCATAATACACGTAACGCTTATTAACAAACGAGCGTTGACTACATTAACGTGTCTTTCGAAGTGAGTGTATGAAATGCACGCATTTTACTGTGTTGATTGTCTAGTCTCCTGATACTGGTAACGCTTTGTTCGGAGCAAGCTCGCTGCATTCATTCATTGCGTCGTACCGTATCTGTCGGTATTGTGTGAAATGCATGACACACACTTTACTGTGTTGACTGCCTAGTCTCCTAAGGCCGGTCACACACCGCATCGAACTTAAGCGAAAACGTTTTGACTTGTCGGATGTGGTGTGGAGGCGCTCACGACACGCGCGGCGAGACGCGAATAAAGAAGAACTCCTTTGTCTTGCATCTCACGTTCAGTGTTCACTTTAAACAAACACACGGTCAGTGATACCTAGTTTCAGTGTTAATTATACATTTCGAAGTGAAGGTGAAGAGCTATGTATGATGAGGAAGAAGAGACTGTTATCCTATTGTGGAATTTCCTACAATTACTAAACTTTGTACTAAACTAAAGTAAAGACAGAAAACTTTGGGTTCACCCAATCAACCAAAATAGGGATATTATCGGATTTATTGCCGAATTGGGATCCAACTAAATTTTACAATTGTTGTTGAATGGGTAAAGCAACCTTTGATTATGTCCTGGAGTTAATACGCGATAGGACACAGAAGCAAAATACTGTTACGACGGTCTACTCGATCGTCGTAGGTACAGTGGAAACAAAATAAGTACAAGACACCAATTAAGTCACTAATCACACCTTTAATTGTTATAGTAAAACAGTTCGTAATTAACAACACAGTGTCTACAACAAATCAAATGAAATTGTTCAAACGCAATAAAATGTCCACTAATATTAAAACTCAACTGTATTACAATTATACCGTCCGAATATAAAACGCAGCACTTCACTAATAACTACTTGAACCGTACACCGTAATAACTCGAACCGCTCTGTAAATATATCGCACTAATACTCTCGAACCGCACAGTCAAAAATCTCGCATTGAACTGAAAACTAAGGCCGCGACGCGATGTATTTATAGTTACGCTCACACACCAGAAGCTTCCAAACTGCGTCTTATCTCTCGCGAACTACGTAAATTGCTACGGCCTTGACACAGTCCGAGCGCCCGAGCGGAGCCTGGCACAGTCGAGAAAATTCTCGTAAAATGCGTTTAGTAGCACGTACACCACACGCTTACGTCGAGATCTTTCTGGCGCATTCGATAAACGCGTAGATTGTTCTGTGCTGTCGTAGCACTTCCCCCTCCTTAAGCCTGTTCGTCCCGAACTGGCAAAGCGTCTCTAAATTTGTATTTAGCCAGGCGATCTAGGTGGACGACCTTGAACTTTCGCTGTCCTTCCTGTTGAATCCGATAAACAACATCGTTAATTCTTTTTTTCACAGTGTAGGGTCCTTCCCAGTTAGACTGAAGCTTAGGTGAGCGACCACGACGGCGCTTTGGATTGAACAACCAGACCTGATCTCCTTCTTGGAAACCCACACTATTGCTGCGAATGTCATACCGAGTTTTCATTTTATCACCGGCAATCTTCAGCCGTCCTCTTACCAAACGATTCATTTCTCGAAGTTGGTTTTCTAATTGCGAGGAATAGTTCTTTGGCTCTTGGGACTGAGTCTCAGGTGATCCAAACATCAAGTCCCCAGGAAGACGAATCTCCCGCCCAAACACCAATTTTGCTGGAGTCATGCCGGTTGTGTCATGTACTGATGACCTATACGCCATAAGGAATAGTGGTATACGTTGGTCCCAGTCTGTTTGGTTCTCGTCAACAACTTTCGAAAGATGCTGCTCGAGTGTCCTGTTGACTCTCTCAACCATCCCGTCCGACTGAGGATGCAGAGGCGTTGTCCTGTTCTTTCGAATTCCAAGTAGACGGCATAATTCTTTAAACACTCCTGATTCGAAATTTCTCCCTTGATCCGTATGGATTTCCATAGGGGCTCCATAACGGCAACAGAAGTTGTGTGTGAACTAACTGCTTTGCCACAGTGGTAACCTCCTGATTTGGAATTGCGAAGGCTTCCACCCACTTAGTAAAGTAGTCACCTACAACCATGATGTACCGGCTTCCATCGTCAGTAACTGGGAATGGTCCAGCAATGTCTATGGCAATTCTCTCGAAAGGTTGTCCAACGTTATACTGTCTCATTTTTCCCCTGCTTCTGGTTTGTGGGCCCTTGCTTGCAGCACATATTTCACACGTCCGAACCCATTCCTCTACGTCGTGGCGAAGATGAAGCCAATAGAATCGCTTCCGTATTTTGTCAAGGGTTTTGTTAACGCCAAGATGGCCTCCAGATGTTCCATCATGCATCTCCTTCAAAACAGACTGCACTTTACTTCGGGGAACTATCAACTGCATGACCACGTCTCGTCCATCTGCACTTTCCCAAGCCCTTTTCAGCAATCCGTTTTCTAAGGTGAGAGATTCCCATTGTGCCCAGTAGCCCTTCAGCACTTCGGAACCATGGCAGATATCTTGCCAATCCGGGCGGCGACCTTCCTCTTTTGCTGTCAAGATCGGTCCAATGTCTTCATCAGTCATCTGTTCTTGTCGACAGTCTTGTGTTGTCCAGCCATCAGCCAGGAAATCTACAGTGATGGCTTGAACATGTTCGCTTGAGTTTTGTTCTTCCTTTCTGTGGCAATGTCGGCAGTCTTCCGGGCATGGCCTTCGTGATAAGCCATCTGCATTACCGTGCAGGCGCCCCCGCCGATGTTGTACCTTGAAGTTGTACTCTTGCAGACGTTCGAGCCACCTTGCCAACTGTCCTTCCGGATTTTTAAATCTCAAGAGCCATGCAAGTGCAGCATGGTCGGTACGTAGTGAAAACTCTCTCCCATAGAGGTATTTATGGAAGTGCTCCAAAGCTCTGACAATTGCCAACAACTCTCTTCTTGTAACACAATAATTTCTCTCTGGTTTAGAAAGCGTCTTGCTGTAATACGCTATTACTCGTTCTTCACCGTTCTGCACTTGAGACAAAACTGCTCCTAGACCAGTATTGCTTGCGTCTGTGTCTACGATGTACTTCCCTTCGGAAGCTGGAAAAGCGAGAATTGGCTGCGAACATAATGCAATCTTCAACGTTCTAAATTTTAAATGTTAAACCTTCACACTCTCTCGACCATTGGAAGTTTCGTTTATTTTCCGTTAGCTCATGTAGTGGTTTAGCAATAGTAGCGAAGCCTTTCACAAAACGTCGGTAATATGAGCATAACCCCAGGAAACTCCGAACTTCGTGTTTATTCTTCGGAACTGGCCAGTCTCTTACGGTGTCTACTTTATTAGGATCCATGCTAACGCCCGCTGCCGAAACCAGATGGCCCAAATACTGTACTTCCTTCTGGAATAGAGAACACTTCTTCGGGCTCAGCTTCAGTTGTGCACCGTGAATTCTAGTTAGAACTTCCTTAAGGTTTTCCAAATGATCTTTGAAAGTCTTCCCGATCACTATGACATCGTCTAAGTAAACAAGGCAAGTTTTCCACGTCAGGCCTCGGAGTATCAGGTCCATCAATCTCTCAAATGTTGCCGGTGCATTACAGAGTCCAAATGGCATGCCGTTAAATTGGAATAAGCCACTTGGGGTCGAGAAAGCGGTATTTTCCTTGTCTTCTTGATGAAGACCCACTTGCCAATATCCACTCTTCAGGTCCAATGTGGAAAACCACTGTGCTCCGGACAACGTGTCGAGTGTATCGTCAACGCGAGGTAATGGATAGCAGTCTTTCTTTGTAACGTCATTTAACCTCCGGTAGTCTACGCAGAAACGCAATCCACCATCCTTCTTCGCTACCAGCACTACAGGGGAAGACCAAGCACTTGACGAAGGTTCAATTACTCCCTCTGTCAACATGTCCTGTACTAACCGAGACATCTCCTCTTGTTTAGATAATGGAGGCCTACGAGGAGGTTGGCGTATCGGTGTTGTGTCCCCGGTATTGATGCGATGTTGCACAAGAGAGGTTCTTCCCAGTGACTGTCCCCGAACCGCAAAACAATCTTTGAATTCGTGTAAAAACTGTCCGAGTTCTTTTACCTCACCACTTGAGAGGTCGTTAGAAGATCTGTTCAATAATTCTTGCAGTTCCTCTGGTAATTTAGAAGTATCCGAAGAACTGGGTCTTCGTTGCGTTATTCCGGCTACCCAGGCCACAGGAGTCAATTTGCCTAGGAGCGTATTGCTTTGTAAAGTGATAGCTTGATCCAAAATATTCGCCACTCTAATAGGTACATTTCCGGTTGCGTCAGGTTTTACTAAACTTCTGGCAATTAGTATGGCCGGTGTGCTGACTACCTGGGGTTTGAATATAGAGCACTGATTGCCCCTAGTATCTACCGCAGTTCTAACCATGATGATCTTTTCGGAGTTTGGCGGAACAGTTACGGCCACTTGGTTTATGACGTCCATCGATTTTTCTGCTGTCGTCATTGTTGATAGCATTACCTCTTCGCCTCCGATTCTCAAGACATTGTTTTTGAAGTCGACTATAAATCCGTATGCGTTCATAACGTCCACACCAAGAATTGCTTCATCCACAATGTCTGCAACAAGTACTTGATGATTAAACTCAAGTCTACCGAGGCGTAGGTGTATCTCCACTTTTCCATACACTTTTACAGGCCGTCCAGTAGCTGTTCGCAAGCTGCAAGAGCACCAGATTGGCTTGAGATCTTTCACCACGTCGGGGCGCACAATAGAAACTGTTGCGCCTGTGTCAACTGTAATCGAGGTTGGCCTTTCTTGAACAAATCCGGTAACTACCAAGCTCCCGGTGTTTTTCTGAAGCGTAGAAATTGCGTATTCTCTAGGGGCTTCGTTCCTCCAGTTAGTCAGCACACGCCCCGTTGCACCGACTATTGCTCGTTTCCCTGCTGCTGAATTCTAACCCGACAATCTCGTTGTAGATGTCCAGGTTTCCCACATCGATAACACTTCGGTCTTCCATCCTTTCTTATTTTATTCTGTGGCGCCGACCGTCGATTCTCTGTTCCTTGTTCTTCTTCCTCATCGTCTGTGCCGTCGCGATCTTTTAGCTCGCGCACTTTATGACTTGTCCAACCAGACGCTGATTTGGCGGCCTCAAATTGCAAAGCATGTACCAGGGCGTCCGCACTGTTCTGGTGTCTTGCCATTCGTAACACTTGCTGTAGTTCGTTATCTCGGACACCGGCAGTAAATGTCTGCATCGCAAAACGCGTTCGAAAATCTTCTGGCGCTTCAGGATAGGCCAGTCTAATTAGTCTGTCGATACTTGCTTCAAACTCTTGAAGACTTTCCCCGGAATGCTGTCGCCTTGCTCTCAACTGGGTGCAGTACACATCTCGCAAATCTTTATCACCATACCGTAATTCCAGAGCTTTTATCAACTCGGCATAGGTGTTCTGGCTGTCAGGTGGCACTTTCTGTAGTAGTTCTGCCGCGGGTCCTTTTAATGCAAGAACAAGTGAAACAGCCTTGTCTTTTTCTGTCCAATTATTTGCGCATGCAGCAGCTTCAAATTGGCGGAGGTACGTTGCCCAGTGAGTGCTTCCGTCAAAGGTTGGAGCTTTGACATGAACTGTCCCTACTGCAGGCAAAGTGACTTTCTCTGTTAACTTATTTTCTGTGTATTTTTCTGTATTGATCACTGGTACAGTCTGTTCAGAAATTTGTTTTGGTTGAATCTTCATGCACTGTTCAACTTCAATTTTAATTTGTTCTCTTATGTTTGCCATTGAGTTTTCTACTGCAGATATTTTTGTTGACATAACTTCTTCCACAGTCAAGACAGATTTTTCTACTTTAGCTATTTTATTTGACATGGATTCTTCTACGTCAGATATTCTGGTAATCTGATTATTGAACTCACCTCGTAATTCACCTACGTCACCACGTAGGAGACCCAATTCTGCGGTAGTATGTTCTTGCAACTGTTTCTGCATAGTTTCAAAGAGAGCTTCCGTTTTATCTTTTTGTCTTTCTTCTGTTTCTAGCATTAGTGCTTTCTGACGTTCCTCAGCCTCTTCTCTTTCCTGTCTTCGTTCTTCCTTTTGTCGTCTTTCTGCTTCTTCCGCCTCCTGTCTGCGTTTCTCATCCTGTCGTTTCTCTGCTTCTTCCTGTGTCTGCCGCAGCAGTGTTTGTAAAGTTTCCATCATCTGACTGGGATCCATGTTTACCGATTTAATTACGAATCACACTCGTCTTGTACAAAGCGTCCACTGTTTCCACTGTTAACCGTTCTATCCCAGTTCTGACACCACTGTTACGACGGTCTACTCGATCGTCGTAGGTACAGTGGAAACAAAATAAGTACAAGACACCAATTAAGTCACTAATCACACCTTTAATTGTTATAGTAAAACAGTTCGTAATTAACAACACAGTGTCTACAACAAATGAAATGAAATTGTTCATACGCAATAAAATGTCCACTAATATTAAAACTCAACTGTATTACAATTATACCGTCCGAATATAAAACGCAACACTTCACTAATAACTACTTGAACCGTACACCGTAATAACTCGAACCGCTCTGTAAATATATCGCACTAATACTCTCGAACCGCACAGTCAAAAATCTCGCATTGAACTGAAAACTAAGGCCGCGACGCGATGTATTTATAGTTACGCTCACACACCAGAAGCTTCCAAACTGCGTCTTATCTCTCGCGAACTACGTAAATTGCTACGGCCTTGACACAGTCCGAGCGCCCGAGCAGAGCCTGGCACAGTCGAGAAAATTCTCGCAAAATGCGTTTAGTAGCACATACACCACACGCTTACGTCGAGATCTTTCTGGCGCATTCGATAAACGCGTAGATTGTTCTGTGCTGTCGTAGCAATACGAACAGCTGACAATTGAGGGTCACGTCACTCCGCCGCGCATGGGTAAATCGAGTTGTTCGACAGTGTTTAGACGTGAGACGAAACTTTTAATACCTTCGCCAGACCTTTGAGGAAAAAACGCCTCAAGGAGTCTGAGGTCGTGTTCGATGCGGTGTGTGGCAGGCCCATTTAAACCCTTGCTAAACGGATCCCATCAGACACCGTCCGACAAAACGTTTTGTCGTAAGGCGTTTTGTTCGATGTGGTGTGTGGCCGGCCTAATACTGCCAACGCTTTGTTTGGAGACAAGCGTTAGCGCTGGCGCATTCATCATTGCAAGTGTCCATGAATAGCTATAATGTAATGAATGAATAGCGTCAATGTAAGTAGTCAACGTTTAATTTGTTCAGAAGTCACATGACACAGTGGGGTAGATAGAGTAATATACTGCGTGTATGAAGGGCTCAGGGGAAGAACTTGATAACCACCATTTTCCATATTTTACAGGAAAGCAAGAATAAAGTTTGAAGACTGATTTAATAAAATAGATTTTTTTCTCACTCAAAACGTTTAAAATGCTTCATTGTTTATTGTTAAAAGTAGTTTTTTGCGTTGTAATTTTTTTTCAAATTTGAAATAGCTTTTTTTGTAAAAAAAAAATTACTCATGCCTCAAAAATTTCAATGGAAGAACATGATAACTCCAGGAGTTACCAAGTTATTCCCCTTAAAATCGTGGAAATCATGGAATGATATAAAAATTAAAACCCGTAATACAATAAAAAAACGACATTTATTAAAAACTACAATGGTTATCAGTACTTCGAGTTGTCTTATGATATTTTATCTGTATTAGTTCTTATCCTTGTACGGCAGTTGGGAAAAATAACTGGCAGCTTCTGGCTGAAAAAACCTTTCAAATGTTGAACATCCATATATTTTTCATAGAAAATCGGAAGGAGATCTGAAAATTCCCAAAATATTTTGTACTGTTTTGTAGGCTAATATAAGAAATAAAATAACAGCTTATTGTGAATGTTTAGTGTTTTTTCATATAATTTTTAAGCTTATGTTAGTAAAAATCTCAAAATATTCTTAAAATGTTTTACTTTTAAGAAATTATTTTACATTTATTTAAAAAAAATAGGTTCATTAATTTTGAATTTAAATTATTTTACAAGTGACCTATAACAACACAAATTACCAATTTAAATGTAATTTAAATTGTGTAGCCCCACGCTTTTGGGAGACAATTTATACAACGGTATAAATTGTGTATATAGGTTCCATATACAAATTTATTTTTGTTTGAGGAGCCCCACGTTCTTGGGACGTCAAAATTTTATAACACTACAAATTGATATTTATTTAATGTAATTTAAATATGTGTGTTATATAACATAACAAATTCAATTTAATTTATTGAATTGATTTCATGGGTGTAATCGTAATAAGAACCCAAATGGGAATGGGTGTGAACGTTATTTAAGTTTCAAAATTGTTCCATAATTTATTTATTAAACAAAATCTTTCATATCGCATATTAAACATTGACTCATTATTATATCGTTTGTTCGAAGTTTTCGTACATAACTTATTGCTAACAAATTACATACACAAGTTATACACAAATCTTATTATCTAATTTTAATTACTTTAAAATATTTATTTTGCTCTCGGCTTACTCATTGTGTGCTCATCTTTTTGCAATTGCTGATTCATTAGCTTCAAAAATGAATTTACTTCTATTCAAATTTCTATTATCTTTGTTTTAACTTTCTACTGCATATGCATTCTCCTTTATCATCAAAGACTTTACTAATTACGTCAATTCAAAATTTAAATCTTCTCTTATCATTTACGTTACTAATTACTAAATTTGATACAAGAAATATTATTATAATTTTTATTCTGCTTTTACATTTATGTATAATTTATTTGTCTTTCATTCCAACTTTAATTACTGTCTTTCAAATGTCTATAATTACAATGGTTTTTTTATCACCTCGTTTGACGTGGTTATTCATCTGTACGTCCACGTTCTGGTCCTCTGGTCGTGTCCTCCGTGTCCTTCTGGTCCTCTGGTCGTGTTCTCCGTGTCCTTCTGGTCCTCTGGTCATGTTCTACGTCATGTGATGATTAATAGTCGTCTCGTCTCACGTCATATGCTGCCGGTGTGTCCATAGACCTCATCGTATGTATTCTGCGGCTCTGGTTGGACATCTAGTTTGTCCTGTGACTCTTACTATAGATGTGAATTGGCGTCGTCGACTGACATAACCTCCTGCGGCAACGGTTGAATCGAGAAGAAGAAACTTTATTAGCGCGACCTGGTATTTATAGTCAGGTCGTGCAAAAATTCCTGTCTGAACAACATTTGACCTGTCAGATTCTGTCGAGCGTCACTTTCACCACTCTGATTCAAGTCACAATTTTCGCCTATCTTCGCGAATTACAAAGTTTGTTTCACATCACTCGATGTTCAATCGATCACTAATTTCTATGTGATTACTATACGTAAATTGCACTTCTTTATGGTTAGCACAAAAAGAGTTATTCATTTTTTACGTATAGTAATTGCACTTTTCGTCACATAGATACGGTTTTTTAACACTTTATTCACCTACAATTTCTATACACTTTGGTGTCTTTTGTTTTAGCCTATCGTACATAGTTTTCTTATAATTAAAATAAACATACAACTATTTAACTTGAAAAGGGTTGGTTACATTTCAGGAACGGACAGGTTTCACACACACCAACAAAATACGCACGTACACAACGCTAGCAACAGGTGTCGACAATGCATGTCTATACATGAATTCTGCGCTCCCTATTTTTACTACGATCCAGCTTATGCAATCTGAATCATGTTTATTAATTTATATTTATTTATTTTTATTATTTATTTCATTTATTTTGGCAATGCACAGTACCGTTAATGTTTGTACTGTTGCAGACCATTGAATGTTTCTCTATAGTTCATTAAAGCAGGATGCTGTTTCACAACTTCAAATTATTTCTCTTGACTTGAATGGGAGTTTTTGCTCTTGTATTTTTCATCTAAAAAATTCGACTAATTTTAATCATGTCCTGCTTTACTTCTTTTACAATAAATGGCGAGGGCTTGCTGCTAACGGTGTCAACAAAACAAACCCTGGAGTTGTCAAGTTATTCCCCTGAATGCATGGCGTTTATCAAGTTATTCCCCTGGAGGCATATTTTTCTTTCTCAAATATCTCTGGATATATCAAGTTGTTCCCTTTAATATGTAGTCGTGATTTATGTCTAAAGTCTACCAACATTAATCGATAATAAAACGACAATCGGAAAAAATGGAGTTATCAAGTTCTTCCCCTGAGCCCTTCCTTCATATGGCCTTTCGCTAGCATGTACTGTGAGACTTGAAAATTAGTCATAAAAAATTAAAGTTGAAGAATAATTTTCAAACTTTTATAATATCAAAACCGTTATTCTCCAGTATTCCACAAATTTTTATATTATCTTGACCATAAATAAAGCTAAAAAAATAATAAAAGCAATAAATTGTGCAGTTCAACAATTTATTGAACTTTAAAACATATACACTTTAAAGTCGTAGTTCCGTTGTAAATTGAAGTAATTGAATTGTTTTTACTCCACTTTGTAGCTTACTGTATCAACAAGGCGACGGATTATTTAATTTTTATCTGTAGCCCTACAATTCTTCATATTCTTCTTCTTCCTCTGGCTCTACATCCCGCTATGAGAATTGACCTCCTCAAAAATGCTACACCATTCTCTTCTGTTCTCAGCAACAATCTTCCATCCTCTGATCCCCATGGTTCGCAGGTCTTCCTCAACACACTCCATCCACCTCTTTCTCGATCTTCCTCTGGGCCTAGATTCCAAGAGTTTCCTTTCTGTGATAGCTCTCGTATTTCTGGTCTTCTCCATTTTATAAATATGTACTATCCATCTAATTCTCGGTGACTTAATAAACTTTACTATAGTTTATATATGTTTTCACAGTTTCTTAACGTATGAAGTTCAGATAAAGTGCCTAAAGTGTTAAAGATTAGTATATTTTTTCTGCGTCAGAATTTTTGCTCATCACCCACAAAACTATCCTTTGTACCGGGTTGACCGGGCACTGATCCCCACAGACTCCCAGGGTTGGATGAAGTGATGGTAGCTATCAAAGAAGCCTTCCCCTCTTTACAGCCAACACCGTACAGCGTGGTGAAGTGCCACACCATACAAGAGGTGACCTCGTTGATGGGGTTAAAATTAGTTATCTGACTTTATGTATACACAAAAAATACCATTCTATATTTGGAGAGTTGTGACTACCTTAACTTAATCAATCCAGTGTTTTAGATGTTAAGTCCGGTGTTTTAGATCTACTCCTGACCAGAAAGCAAATCTAACGTGAATTTGTGCAGACATCACAGAAAGTTTAAATTTAAGGCAATGATGACTATTTTCTTTGAGATCAATGGCGTGCTTTTGGAAGAAGGGGGCAAGAAGGTCTACAGTGAACCAGCACAAACAAGTCCTTATAAGCTTAAAGGAAAGAGGCCAGAGTTGTTGGCAAATGTATTAATTCTGCATCAGGCCAATGCACCAGCTCAGTCACCACTGTCTGTGAAGTAATTTTAGGCCAAGAAACAGGTCGCAGTTCTTGAAAATTCACCCAAGAGTTTTTCTTTTCCAAGAAGTCGCATCTTCTTTAAAGGAAAGCGTTTTGCGTCACTGGAAAATGTAAAACGGAAAACGACGGAAGTTTTTAGACAACTGGCAGATGAGTAACGGCACGGCTTTGAGCAGTGGAAAATAATTACAATGCAGCAGACCGTTGAAGCTGAAAGGGAGTTAACTGAAATTGAAAGAAATCAAAACGTAAGAATTTATTATTACACTTGAAGTATAGCATTAATTCCGTTACTTAACACCCAGACTTCGTACTCAGCAACTTTGGAGTGAAAGTCATGAGCGATACCGAGCAAAGATGTTCCTTTGTTCATACTGCTCAACTAACGAGTTACATCAAATTTTTTAATTTGTTTTAAATCGTTACCAGAGTGGAGGGAAAGAGTTTTCAGTACTGTATTATCTTCATACTTAATGGATTTGTAACTAATATTCTACTTCTTACGATAAATTGGATAAATTATAATATTGATAATTATGTATAATATTTACATGCGAAACAACTAGGTTTTCGTCACAATACAGCTCGTGCAATGTAGTATTATTCGAAAAATGAGTGACACTTAATTATAAAAACGACTTACATGGTCTGGTCCAAACTACTGAAGAGCGAAGGAGAACTAGTTGCGACGAGCAGTTGCCTGGGAAGGTATTGTGGAATGTCCCAGGCATTATTCAATATTCCTTAACGGTTTCTAACATAGGCCTACAGTTTATTTACGATTGTTGTGAACAAGATCACCACCAAACATTATTCCTATCTATCTTAATTTGTTCTTTCGCGTATCTTAATTTTTTTTCTTTTTGCGTATCTCCTTAAATCAGTTCTTGCTAAACCTTAGACACGAGCTACCGGTAGCTTGGAAAGATATTTTTGGTGTACTGTACAGCCATCATCTGATAACTTATCAAGGCAGCTGAAGCTCTTACTAGGTCATTGTAATTACAAGGTCTGCAGCTTTCTACGTATCTATGTGAGGCTTTTCTCGAATATGACGATAATAAAAATAAGTACAGAAACTGACTCACAGATAAACGTTTGGACAATTGTATTCTAATCGCGGTGACTATAAAACTTGTACAACAAAAACTGTTAGTAAAAGCGAATGCCATCCTTCACATAACTAGTAGACCTAAGCTGGCCGATCTTTTTCGTTGCTGTTAATTTGTTCTTGCATTATTTTAGTAACGGAATTAATTTTTCCGAACCATATGATTCCGATCATTTTTACTTCCATGCCATCATATGTTATAAACATCTGTCATCATCTTTGTAAACAGCTGATGAATATACATAAAGACATATGTATTTTCAAAAAAAAAAAGGTCAAACATAAAACACAAGAGACCACTACAATAAATTGTGTGCTCTTACATAAACTGAAAATATTAGTAAATGGAAAAGTAAATTTCAAAATTAATTATTCCTGTAACTAGGAGAAAAATGTATTTCAGTTTTGTTACGTTTGATTTTTCCTGAAAACGTAAGTTTATTGTTTAATGAGATGTAGCCTATATTATCGAACAGACTTTACCTTAGGCCAAATAGCTCACCACATATTTTCAAGTTGGGTAAGTGGCTCATTGACTAGGAGAGTTTGACGACCGCTAACGTAAAACCTCAATATAGCTTGGTGCTTTGAATTATTTCCATTTCTTATTTGGATCTTCCTTAAACTTTCCTTTATTCCGACCGATATATTCTTGTATACACTCGGATCTCTCTGTTTTTGTTTCAGAAAGCTACCACGTCCCTTTTTATAAGGTGCGCAAGTTTTTATAAGTTCACTTCGCCAGTAATGTCGACTCCAGATCCTTCATACGACAGGTTGATATTACCTGGAGGAATACGTGGGTCAATTTACTCTGTCCGGCCTCAAGGTCGCTTCCGGACGTGTTTCTCGTGGGTACGGTTACATACAATTTCCCACCGCGAACCTATACCGTTACTGCTTAACTGGTGTATTAAGCTTACACCTTTTCAGTTATCATAAAGTGCCTATATACTCCTAAACGGACTGTCTTCAACTTCGCGGATAGCACACAATTATAATAAATATGGGTAGTAACTCTACGGGATTTAATAACTTGCGTTCGTTACAACAGGCAGACCGAACGCCATGTACCAGCGCAGCGTTTATTCGTTATCGATTCCAAAGAAAAACTGCCTATAGGTCACAGTCTTATTTTTGAAACTGAATTTTTTGTAATTTGATTGGTTCATCGGTCACCGCTTCTTATGATCTTCTTAGCGATAATAAATTTTCCTGTACAAAAAGATTTGGGAACAGAATAATTCATGTTCAAGAAACCTGAAATATTTTACGACAGATTTTATGGGTCATACAATTTTTACTTAAAAAACGCATACTTTCAGTTACTAATTTTTAAAATAACTACTGTCATTAGGTAGCACTTTTTACTACGAGTATTCTGATATAAGTACCATCTCAAATTTTTCCGTATTTCGTTATTTATTCAAATTAACTCGTTTTTAGGAATATCCCGCAAAATAATTACGTTCCCTCGCACACACCGTGGCTAAGTATCCTTACGCACCATCTCCCTGCAATTACAGTTTTTTACAAGTCTAAAAATACTTAAAACTAACCGTGTTCCCTAACAACTAATTTATAATGTCCAAACTTGCAATCTTTACTTATTCATGTAGCGTCTTTATATGCTATCCAGTGCCGGATTTAAGCATAGGCTACATAGGCTGCAGCCTAGGAGACCGCACCACAAACAAAAAGAAAAAAAAAATAGTCAACTTGCATAAAAATTATTTGGTTCGTGTTTCAGAGAACAGTAGAAGTTATTAGAGGAAAAGGTGGCCATGTATAGGCCTATGATATGAGCACCTTCAATATATCCTCAAATAGCGCACTCAACCTGGCCATTGGAACTGTAAGGTTTTTTTATTTTTTTGGAAGAGCTTTATGTCTGTTTCACGGGTTAAACACGTAGATGCCAAGTACTAAACGAATGTTTGAAAAAGGCCGATCATGGTAAACCCATTCTAGTACTGAACAGGACAACCAAAACACGCTGGTCATGACGTGCTGATGCCAATAAAACTATAATACGAGAAATGCACTATTTGAAATCTCAGACTCAGAGAACAATTAAGATTTAGTAAAATCCCGTTGCATTGCTCTAAGCTTGTATAAAAAAGGTCATCTCAATTTAATTTGTACACTTAACAATGATTTTCTTTGAAGTTGTGGAAGATACATTTTTCAAAATTTTCCGGATGAGGGAACCAGACACCCCGTTTTACATACCAGACCCCCCCCCCCGGTGGGGGCCCGCACCGCATGTTCAGCCTGAGGGCCAGTAACTCTAAAACCGGCCCTGATGCTATCATATGCTTTATTATCTGGTACATTCCATATGCAATTAGAATATCCATCAATATATTGCGACAACACAAATTACTAAACTATTGGCGCATAGGATATGATAGTATGTGTATTTCAAATTACAAGTCTATATTGGAGGGTTTAAGATTATTTATTGTACAAACACAAGTTATAGTTTATATGGTATATTTGAAATGTACAGAATGTAATGTATGATATAGAGTCTCTCTTTTAAAATGTTAAATAATGTTCATACGCAAGACGTGATACGTTACATAAGAAGACTCCCACGATGATGTTGTTGAAGAGAAGGGCCGGTCTTTGCGGTATAGATGGATCGTCAGGTGTGGCTTACAAATGACAGACGTTTCACCAGAAACGTATACAGCTGGGCTGGCGTCCTGTAACAGCTTGGCTGATGTCCTGTAACAGCTGGGCTGGTCCTATAACAGCTGGGCTGATGTCCTGTAACAGCTGGGCTGATGTCCTGTAACAGCTGGGCTGATGTCGTGCAATTCCCACGATGAATCCGACACTTCGCACACACAACGGTACTACGGATTTTAACACTCGCAAAACTTATATAGAGTTTAAGACCAAGTAATATCTCAGGTGACAGTGAGTTAATCTAATAACGGTATATTGAGCTTATACCTCTCCGGCTTCTTCAAGTGTTCTCGCGAATAACAAGGTCTACCGCGATCAGCAGACCACCCTATGAGGAAATCTTGCACTAGCACGGACACGTCTTGATGGCACTATTGCGTAACAATTAATGATACTGTCACTGCGGAAAATCTCGCACAGTGGTACAGTTACACTCACTTCTTACACACGTAATACTACAATATTAATATCGTGTGTAAAGATATAAAATCAATTGTTATGCGTCACACGCGTTACTATTATCCCCGAAAAGTCTTAACAGATCCTTGCAAGCGGTAGAATCTTGTACAAGGAATTGTACGTGCCGTTCGTGGTAGCAGCAGTGAAGAACTGCTTGTAATTTTTCGCACAATGCGTTAAAACACTGGTGTGTGCAAATGTACCACACACACAGTTCTGAGTCTTCCCGTTTCACTAGCGACGAATAGTTTTTACAACACCTTGCAAGCGGTAGAATTCTTGTACAAGGAGTGCACGACCCGTTCGCGGTAGATGGCGTAGAAGAACTGCCTGTGTAACGACAGGCATAAGAAAATTTCCAACCACCAATCAGCATTCTATTGGTGGATGGAAGTCACATGGTTAGTTAAAGTGACCATGCACTTTTCATGCATTAGAGTGCATTTACCTTGTAACAGCATGCATAGCGGTAATCAGACTACTCGTATCTAATGCATGCTGCCTACATATTAATAATATACATGAACGTAAACAATAGTCCGACAGGTATAGGGATTGTAGCGATACATACGTCTCAGTTCAGCTAATGTCAAAACAACGATAATACTTCACGCACCGCACGGGAAACGTTTCCCACTCACGCACGCGCGCACATTTCCACTAACACAGTACATGAATAACAATAAATAATAATGCACAGTCTTCTTTAAACTAAACCCTTAACCTTACTAAATACAATTGATAACAACCAAACTTAACCATCTACCAATATAATATGAATGTCCATTGTCTGTGTAATATATGACTTGCCCCGCCTATCATGATCCTGTGATTCGTTGCAGGAATAACTCCCTCCCGCATAAAAAAAAAATTTTTTTTTTTTTTAGTTAACTAACAAAAAATAAATTTTTTTTTTTTTTTTTTTTTTTATATACCTAAAACAACTTCCTAATCCTGAAATAATAATAATACCCTCGAACTAAAATCAAATAACATCCTCAATTAATACTAACAATTCCAACTGTCACTTTGACAGTAGCATCAAATCAAAAGACACGTGGTAACCTTCAAACCAAAACAAACACACATGTTCTTGACACACAGATAACGAAATCTTATGCAGGATCATAGCGTACACAGACAACATTCCTTATCTAAACTAGATTATTGTTCACTCTCAGAGTCATCTTACATACAACATTTAAACCTGAACTTGACATATTTAACATCACTACACATTCTTACCCCTATATCCTGACATTTATTTCTGAGTTTACGGATCCTTTGTATAATACTTCCTCAATGAGGACGCATGGAATTTACCAATCGCACGGTTGGTATTTGGGTTGGTTAAGATAAAGGTATTTTTCCCAACTTGCTCCGACAGGGTATACGGACCATTATACAGCCTAAAAAACTTCGCGGCTGTGTTGTCCTCCCTTCTTCCAACATTTAACGCTCGTAAAAGCACACTCTCTCCAGTCTTGAACTTGACTAGTTTATGTTCCGCATTAAATTTCTCCGTGCGCTCCTCGGCGCACTTTTTAATGCGTCTTCTAGCCTCGATTTTCTTTATCTCAACTGGTATAGGCATATTATGTGTCGCTATCCTTTCAATGTGTTTACCCCAGACCCGGCCTGGCATTTCTCCGGTTTGGAGTTCATTCGGAGTATACCCAGTAGTAGAATTATAATTTCCATTTATGGCATACTCAAAAAATTCTAGGAATTCCGGCCACTTACTCTGGTTAGTATTACAGTACGTACGGAACAACCGTCCCAACTCCTTGTTGACCCGCTCGGCCAAGTTACCTTGCGGTCTCCGGATCGCTGTCAAGACCGTCTGGACCCCGTGTTTCTCAAGCTCGGAGTGCCACTTGGTGTTCGTAAATTGCTTACCTTGATCTGAGAGTATCTTCCTTACGGGACCATTTTTCGGCATGTATTTATTTAGCATAATGTTTATGACAGCCGACGTAGTAGGTCTACCAATAGCATATAGGCTAACATGTTTGGTAAAGGCATCCGTAACGACCACCAGGTTCTTCATTCCACGTGCCGCCCGAGGAAGTGGACCCAAAAAATCAATGCATACAAGGTCATTTTTATTACGGACGACAATGTTACCCATTTCAACCTGTGTATGTTGGTTCGGATATTTCGCTGTTTGGCAGATGTGGCATGAGCGGAGTATGGCCTTTATTTTCCTGGTCATATTTAGCCACACAAAATCCTCCCGCATTGCCAGGTAACATTTATAAGGCCCCGCATGAGCCAGACTC
Source organism: Magicicada septendecula (assembly GCA_034769895.1). Taxonomy (NCBI): domain Eukaryota; kingdom Metazoa; phylum Arthropoda; class Insecta; order Hemiptera; family Cicadidae; genus Magicicada; species Magicicada septendecula. The sequence goes on from CM068376.1 coordinate 118,474,068, forward strand.
TCATGACACATCCAGGTGAGGTCTTCCACCATGGCGTCCGGTACCATAATCTTCCATCCGCCATTGATAATTTTATACACTACGTCTTTATATATTCTGTACTTAGGGTTTTCTTGTATCCGGATAGCGTCATATATCTGCTTCAACTTTGTGTCACGCTGCTGTTCCATACCAATATTTCTTAGCTTATTTTTGAGACTGTCTTCTAATTTATATTTGACAGCTAGAATTTGAACCTCCTGGTTATTAGACGCATGACGTTCTTCCACCATTGGAGGGTATCGGCTTAACGTGTCAGCTGCTTGGTTCTCGCTTGCCTTACAGTACTTAATGGTAAAGTCGTACTCTTGGATGGCCATGATCCAACGGGATATGCGAGCGTTCGCTAACTTGCAGCGCAACATGAACGATAAGGCCTGGTTGTCCGAAAGGATTTCGAAGTGTTGTCCAACCAGGTAATAACGAAATTTACTAATGCAGTACACAATAGCCAATATTTCTTTCTCCGATGTGAAATAGTTACGTTCGGCCCCTTTTAGTGACCTACTACTGTGCGCAATTATTTTGTTTTCGCCCTTCTCATTCCGTTGGTAGAGTACCCCCCCAATGGCATAATCAGAAGCATCGCAATTCAGGACATATGTGCCCCTTTTCTCAGGATGGAACACGTGCAGGTTTCTATTATACAAATTTTTAGTCGCGTCGAAAGCATGCTGATGACGCTCCTCCCATCTCCATTTATTACTCTTACGAAGTAGTTCTAACAACGGCTCAATTGTCCCAGAATATTCTGGAGTAAAACGTCTGAAGTAACCAGTCAATCCGAGGAACGCTCTGATATCCCTGGGTTTTGTGGGTTTCGGGAACTCCATGATCGCATGTATTTTTTCCGGGTCCGTTGTTATACCTTCCGCTGAGATAATATGACCCAAAAATTTAATTTGCGATTTCCCGAACTCACACTTTTCAAGATTGAGAGTCAGGTTAGCGGCTTGCAATTTCTGAAATACAATCTTGAGATGTTCAAGATGTTCTTCAAATGATTTGGATATGACCAAAATATCATCAACAAATATGCTGACGAAGTCCTCCACCTCGGGTCCCAGAGCTAACTCCAAACATCTGACCATGGCTGCTAAACTGGTAACCAAACCAAATGGAACTACTTTAAACTGATAGCATTTATTTCGATATAGAAATGCTGTGTATCTTCTCGACTCCTTGGCAAGGGGAATCTGCCAGAATCCACTTTTGAGATCAAGGCGAGACATGTATTTAACCCCTTGACACTTTATGAATAAGTTCTCCGCATTCGGAGCACAGTCGTAGCATTTTTTTGTAATTGAATTTAGATTTCTCATGTCGAGACATAATCGAATGTCGTTATTTTTCTTTTTAACAACAACCATAGGATTTAAAAAATTGCTATCAGTTCGTTCAATCACACCATTCTGAAGCATACTCTTAACTTCGGCATCAACCTGTTGTTGATAGTGAAGGGGGATGGGGTACGTCTTCCGTACAAATTTATTTTCATCCGTGACCTGAATACTGTGTTCATAAACATTCGTGACGGTAGGATTTTTGGAAAACACAGATTCAAATTTATCAACCATACTTTGCAGCTTATCTTGCTCATTGCTCGTTATCTGCTTGCTGTGAGTCCGCAGATTATGTGTTATCTTATCGGCAAGTTGAACCGCTGGGCGAGTTATAGTAATAGGTTCACAATCAGACTCCGTCTTACCCCTCCTGCGTCCTAACCTGATCTTGTGTTTATTATTATTTACTGTACATTTTAGTATTTTATTTGGAAAATCAATGGTCGCGTGCAGTTTATTTAATGTGTCCACTCCCAAAATAACATTATACACGAGTTTCTTGACCATAAGCACAGTGACCTCTATTTCCATTCCCTGAATGGATACTGTTATCATAGCTTGACGGTCAACCCTCTGAGATTCACCTGTCGCTGATTTTATGATTTTGTGGGCTGCTGGCAGAATCGGGATTTTTTTAAAATGTTTCCTGTGCCTCTCTAGGAATCGCTCATCCATTAACGAAATTTCTGCGCCGCTGTCAAATAAAACTTCGCCGACACATCCGTTAATTTTCGCGTTGACAATGAGGTCAGTGTCATTTTCAACGCTAATACCTTTCTCATTTTCCTTACTATGGTTATTGCAAATTAAACTATCTCTAATTACGGCAGGATATAGGCCGGACACTACAAAGTTTTTCTTATAATTAACATCTTTCACATTTGATTTATTGAACTGCTTTTTATATTTACACCGGGCTTTTGAAACTTCATTCCTACCTTTACGTGTACTAGTTATTCTGTTGCACGGACTCACGCCGTGCAGCCTTACACGTTTTTTGACTGTTCTATATCGGAATCCTCTTCCTCTACTACTGCTACTTTATTGGCACTAAATTTTTGATTGGTATTTCTATTCGACATCTTAGGTCTTTGTTGTTGTTGCGACTGTGTTTGCTTAGTTTGATTTTGATATTGAAAACTTTTATGCGGTGTTACATTACCGTTACCATTTATATTCGGGTTGTCGATACCTTCCCATTTTGCAAGTAATGTGAGTAGCTCGTCCCACGACTTAATTCCTTGCGTAAGGACGGCCACCTGTATCCCGCGTCCAAAGTGGTGCGCAAGTTTACTCACCATGTCAGGTTCGGTTAAGCTAGGCTCAAGATATCTAGCTCTGGATATCAACTGCATCACATATGCTTCTTTAGGCCCTCTGGTATTGGAATATTTTCCAAACTCCAGCTGCGTACATATCTTACGCTGGATCTCCTCATTCCAGTACCTAGCTCTGAAATGTCTTACCAGGTCTTCCAACGTGTTGATTTTATCCTGGACGATACTAAACCACTCCGCAGCGGTACCCTTAAGTCGCCGCACTATGAAATTAATTCTATCAGCTTCACTTAAGGTATCACCAATTTGCTCCAGATCCCGCTGGCAAATTTGAATGAAATCCATGGGGTTTTCATTCTCCCGTCCATAAAATCTTTGCTGTGAATTAACGTCATCCAAAGTCTTATATACATACGTAGTACAGTTTAGTGGTGACGAGGTACTTTGCAATCGTGACACTTGCTGTTGCAGCTCTTGAATCCGCACGTCTTGCTCGGCCATTAATTCACTCACCGTAGATCTGTGTTGTATTACTTGCTCTTCCATACCAGAGAGTTTTGCTTCACATTCACTAAGCCGTGACTTATTTACTTCTAAATTCGCCTCTATATTAGCTTTCATAGTTTCCACGGTCTCGCTAATACGCTTTTCTGCCGCTTCTATCATTTGTTTGCTTTGTTTAGATTGCTCCTGCACGGCCGCGTATAATTTCTTGTTCTCCTCATGGAGTGATTTGTTTTGTTTCCCGGCTTCTGCTGAAAGCTTCTGTATATTCACTTCCATCTTTTCTTCCATAGTTTTCATATTAGCTAATATGGCCGCTAAAGCACTCTCTATCCCTTTTGACTCCGCCATAATGATTAAAATTCAATTTAAAATTTAGTAAATTTAAATTTATTGATTTATACGCAAAGCAAGTTATTATTATCACAACAAGATTAGAACATATGGTAACCAGTTTATATGCACGCAGAAAAAGCAGTTCAAAATATCAACATGTAAATACCTTATCTAACAACTAATAATCTACCTCCAATATACTGATAAAATCTGTTCATATATGATATACAAGAGAATATGCACACTTGAAAAATTATATCCTCAGCTTTTCACATGAACAATACACGTACAATTATTACGTTAATTATATTTATACGTCGGATTTTTCCAACAAATTTTATATTCATAGACAAATATATAATAGCGTAAATTTACCGCTATTTTACGAGCCCTACGTTGCTAAGCGCCAAAATATCTCTATGCGACAACACAAATTACTAAACTATTGGCGCATAGGATATGATAGTATGTGTATTTCAAATTACAAGTCTATATTGGAGGGTTTAAGATTATTTATTGTACAAACACAAGTTATAGTTTATATGGTATATTTGAAATGTACAGAATGTAATGTATGATATAGAGTCTCTCTTTTAAAATGTTAAATAATGTTCATACGCAAGACGTGATACGTTACATAAGAAGACTCCCACGATGATGTTGTTGAAGAGAAGGGCCGGTCTTTGCGGTATAGATGGATCGTCAGGTGTGGCTTACAAATGACAGACGTTTCACCAGAAACGTATACAGCTGGGCTGGCGTCCTGTAACAGCTTGGCTGATGTCCTGTAACAGCTGGGCTGGTCCTATAACAGCTGGGCTGATGTCCTGTAACAGCTGGGCTGATGTCCTGTAACAGCTGGGCTGATGTCGTGCAATTCCCACGATGAATCCGACACTTCGCACACACAACGGTACTACGGATTTTAACACTCGCAAAACTTATATAGAGTTTAAGACCAAGTAATATCTCAGGTGACAGTGAGTTAATCTAATAACGGTATATTGAGCTTATACCTCTCCGGCTTCTTCAAGTGTTCTCGCGAATAACAAGGTCTACCGCGATCAGCAGACCACCCTATGAGGAAATCTTGCACTAGCACGGACACGTCTTGATGGCACTATTGCGTAACAATTAATGATACTGTCACTGCGGAAAATCTCGCACAGTGGTACAGTTACACTCACTTCTTACACACGTAATACTACAATATTAATATCGTGTGTAAAGATATAAAATCAATTGTTATGCGTCACACGCGTTACTATTATCCCCGAAAAGTCTTAACAGATCCTTGCAAGCGGTAGAATCTTGTACAAGGAATTGTACGTACCGTTCGTGGTAGCAGCAGTGAAGAACTGCTTGTAATTTTTCGCACAATGCGTTAAAACACTGGTGTGTGCAAATGTACCACACACACAGTTCTGAGTCTTCCCGTTTCACTAGCGACGAATAGTTTTTACAACACCTTGCAAGCGGTAGAATTCTTGTACAAGGAGTGCACGACCCGTTCGCGGTAGATGGCGTAGAAGAACTGCCTGTGTAACGACAGGCATAAGAAAATTTCCAACCACCAATCAGCATTCTATTGGTGGATGGAAGTCACATGGTTAGTTAAAGTGACCATGCACTTTTCATGCATTAGAGTGCATTTACCTTGTAACAGCATGCATAGCGGTAATCAGACTACTCGTATCTAATGCATGCTGCCTACATATTAATAATATACATGAACGTAAACAATAGTCCGACAGGTATAGGGATTGTAGCGATACATACGTCTCAGTTCAGCTAATGTCAAAACAACGATAATACTTCACGCACCGCACGGGAAACGTTTCCCACTCACGCACGCGCGCACATTTCCACTAACACAGTACATGAATAACAATAAATAATAATGCACAGTCTTCTTTAAACTAAACCCTTAACCTTACTAAATACAATTGATAACAACCAAACTTAACCATCTACCAATATAATATGAATGTCCATTGTCTGTGTAATATATGACTTGCCCCGCCTATCATGATCCTGTGATTCGTTGCAATATATATATATATATATATATATATATATTATAACGTATATTTATTTTGTTACATTTAATTTCAAATACAAATACACTTCTATTTGTGTTTGCGGAGCCCCACGATCTTGGAGCGCCAAATATATGCAACGTATTTATGTGTGTGGATTTTTATATGTACTTTAATTTGTATAGCCCCACGTTCTTTGGGAGCCAAATATATATACATAAACACATATACATATACACAAATTTAGCGTGACCGGTCTCACGTTTAAGATTGACAAATTATGTAACAATATAACATTTAAATTGGGTTTCAGGTGTATCTGCAATAAGAACTCTATATAACTTGTAACGATATTTCAAATTTATTTGATATCATTAAAAATTTGTGCACATGGCACTGACTTCGATTTAAAACATTCGTTAGTATTTGTTATTATGCCGTAAGGCTTATGCTATATACATCCTTACTGACTAAATATTCTATTCTACTAATTATTGTATTAAAGAAAAATCTCATTTTCATACTACTCAGTCAATTAATGTGTTTCAAAATATCAATATTTAAATCTCTTTTTATATATTGTAATGTACTCAAAATATTAATAGTTATTGAATTTATCTTTTGTTTCTCAGTACTGTTTTATCTCAAATACTAATTGTTTTCATTTAAATGCTTTGTATTCATTTTATTTCATATTAATTTGAGCTCTTGTTACGTTAATCGTATTTCTAAAACATCTATGTTTTTAATTCTACTTTACAAGAAACATTGGCTCTTACTTTAAAATAAAATAGAAATGTCTTTAATTGTCTTTGAGTTCATTGTACGATTAAGATATAAATAAGTTGTTTATCACCTTATTGTCGTCAATCATACTCGATCATTTCGATATATCTGTAGTCGTCCTCGTCTCGCACTCCAGCGTCGGCTATCTCTTTCTTCTCCTCTTGTCCAGCGTCGTCTGTCTCTCTTCTCCTCTTGTCCAGCGTCGTATCACTCTCTGGAACTCTCCTCTTGTCCAGCGTCGAATCACTCTCTCTTGTCCAGCGTCGTATCACTCTCTGGAACTCTCCTCTTGTCCAGCGTCGTATCACTCTCTGGAACTCTCCTCTTGTTGTTTCTGACGTCAATGGAATTCTTATGTAATTCTTCTTATGTACTGCTGTTATTATTTAAAAATGATTGTATTTATAACTTAGTTACATAGTTGTATGTAACTGGAAAATTTAAATTATTTACAAAAAAATAAATACGCCGTGCGGACGGGCATAAGCTCCCGCTGCACCGTGGATGATTTAAGAAAGAGAACCACTGTAGCTTGCGTGTCCTATTTATACCCATGTCTTGGTCGACACCCTGCAGTGGTACGAAATCGACATGTCAGAAACTGTCTCTGGATTCAGTTCCCCCACTCTTTGTCAAATTCGCTATTTCTTATATTTCTGCGAATTGCAGAGTCCTGTAAGTATACTCTTATACTTATCTTATCACATGTTCACTGTAATTTTGGACATTGCAACTTAACCCTTTCGATTTGTACACAGTTATTTCACTATTACACTCGTACGGTGTGTCACTTTCACGTGGTTTTCGTACACAGTATTTAGTAAATTTTCTTACATTTTATTGTGTTTTTGGATTTTAATTCTTAATTATAGTTTATGAATAATTACGGAAAAACAGTAATTGTGCAATTATTCATCTTGGGGTGGCAAACTCGCCTGCATAGACCTGCGTTCACACACACTAGCAAAATACTAGTGTACACACTTTCAGTTACATTTGTGTGTGTGTGCACGTCGATTCAGGTCGAAACACCTGTTCATATTTTCGTCTGAGCCAAGCTTGCAATCCCTGACATGCTTATTTCTAATATATTATTAATTATTTACAGTTTATTAGGTAAATTTAAATTTTTATATTCGATGCTCAGTACATCACTTATTTGTACTGTCGCATCATCCCTCTGCTTGGTAACAAAAAAAAAATTTAATAAATTTATTTATTATAATTTTTTTTAAATTTATTATTATTACATTTGCAAAAAAATGTAACAAATAATAAAGAATAATATTCGTCATTTCACCCTTAATTGGAGTGTATACAAATGTCTTACCTCCCCTCTTCACACGCTCACTGCTCGTGACCTTGTAGTAGGGTGGCTTTAACAAACAGCTGATCTGACTGGTTTCATTGACCTCGTCGTTTTCATGTGTAGAACTTCCTAAATGACGTTGCGTGGAATTTACCTATTTCTTTCTTCTGTATCTCATCATATACGATGAAAGTGTGTTGTCCTACTCGCTGTCTTAACGTATACGGTCCATTATAAAGTCTGAAGAATTTCTTCGCCGTATTATCACTCCGTTTTCCCACTGGATTAGCTTTGAGTAGTATACTTTCTCCCACGTTGAATTGTTGTAGCTTGTGAGTTAGATTAAATCTCTCTACTCTCTTGTTACCTCTTTCTCTTATCCGTTGCTTTGCGTATTCAATTTTCACACTTATTGGTACAGGTACATTTTGGTTATTCGGTTTGTTTATATACTTAGTTCAAAATCTGGTTGGCTTCTTATCTTCTTCTAATTCCATGGGAGTGTATCCTGTTGCTTCACTATAATTTTCGTTAATGGCTTTTTCAAGAAATGGTAAATATTCTGCCCATTTATTGTGTTGATCATGGCAATATATTCGTAAATATTTACCTAACTCTTTGTTAACTCTCTCAGCAAGGTTTCCTTGAGGATGTCTTATGGATGTGAGTACAGGTTGTATTCCATTTTCCCTTAACGTCCTCTCCCATTTTTCACTTTGGAATTGTACACCTTGATCACTGATTACCTTCTTCATTTTTCCATATAACGGAATATATTTCTGCAGTAGTATCTTTAGAACAACTTTGGTTGTGGGTCGCATAATTGGGTACAGTCGGACTGCCTTGGAAAACACATCGATACATACCAATATGTGCTTCACACCTCGACTTGATCGTGGTAATGGTCCCAGAAAATCCACTGCAATTAGCTCTCCTTTGTTCTCGTTCTGTATACTCTGCATTCCTACATATGTGTATAAATTCGGTCCTTAATTTTACATTATCTTACTCATACATTCTTACCTTCGCTTCTAATCTTCCTTAACTCTTTTCTTAACATGAAATTACTTTATCTAATACATTACTTACACAATACATTAACATTCATTACCTTTTATTACATTTCTTTAACATTACCTTACTGATCGCTATTACTTTCCTGAAATACACTTCCGTAACAGAATACTCTTTTAGCTTTGTAGTGTGTCGCATGATCGGTTACAGAGGAACTGTCTTGGAAAACAACGATATTTTTCTCGAAGTCCTTAATCCTAAGTAGTCTCTGCCCATTTGACTTTTCACTCTCGCTTTCTTCTGTGTCCTTGTATCTTCATTAAGTGTTCGCTTGATCAGTCGTTCTAACAATTGTGGCAATTATTTCCATTCCTAACCCTTTCTTCATATTAATAACAACAATAACATCTTTTACCATTACTTTCTTAAATATTTCTCTACAATAGCATTCCTTACCATTAATAATACATTTCTTAATTAACCCTTTCAAATAATATTCTTTATTTCTTTTCACTAATATTTCTTTTTTTTTATTTGCTATCATATCCTTAATAAATAACATTTCTTAATTATACTCTCTTATATTATTACACATATTATTTCTTATTATTAATAATTAATAGTTATATTATTTTATTTTAAAAATAATTATTCATTCCATTCGGGTATTGAGTTCTGAGTTCAGTGTGTAGTTCGATCTTACACCCCTCATTATAACAATTACATTGTCCGTAGTCTACCGGACGTATATTGTTCCTTTGTAACATAGTCGCCGTGCTTACCATTGTTCTCACCCTCGTGTAAACAACGTCCGCATTCCTTTGTATTACTGCGACGTCCGTTTTTATCGTAGAAGTCATCTGTTCGTACGGCAAGAATTTGTTTCTTAGCTGTGATGAATAACTTCTCTCTCTTCTCTCCGCACGTTCCATAATTCTCTCGTCACTAATGCATTGCGTATATTCAGTCTGCTTGAAGCCCATATAAACAACTGTCGACTGTTTTTTCATCCGTCGTTTATGATAACCTCTGTAGTTTTTATAATTACAGTTATAATTATCGATACTATAATTATCGTTCGCTTTATATTTCTCGTGCTTATACCTACCGTCATATTTACCACAATTTTGTGTGGTGTTTCGTCTAGATAAATTACTACGTTTCTTGTTATACCTACAGTGATATTTATCTCCGTAAGTGTGGTGTCCTAAGTGTTTCACATGTGTCATCTTGTGTGACTTACTATTGTGTGTGTGTGTCTCACACTTGGAATATCACTATTAATAAGGTACGTTTTATTAACCTTAATTCGCTTCTCTTCATTAATTTTAATTACTTTATAATTATCGTTAGTAATTACACACGTATTTTCAACTAGTATGAATTCTTCACCTTCTACTGACGCTATGTGCGTATTTGTGTCGCTAATTTTCCCTTTTGCTCCTTTTCTTAATATTGTATTATATTCTTTTACTTTTTCACCTAATGGTGACTTATCAGTTTTAAATTCTTCTATTTGTCTCTAATCTAGCACATACATTTTGTCTTATTCCATATTCGTCCATAAGGTTTCCCATCACCTTAATGATTGCCTTTATACTAATACTTCCTGATACTGCCATGTCAAAGTATTATTAAAATATTTATTTAGTAGTAATTCTTTAACAATTATTATTGATAACCGTTCCCTACTTATTTATTTATTTCTTTATTTTTATTAATAGTTATTATTAATACTCATTACAGTTACACCTGTTACATAGACAAACAATATTATTTGTGGGCGCCAGCTGTGTGATTACACAACAATTAACATTACATTCAGTTACTGTTTAATATAAATAATAATTACATATTATACATTTTTCATTTAACACACTCTTTATATTTTAGAGCAACCATTTAGCTACATAAAAAATTTTAATAGTTAAATGATGGGGATCGGGCCATACGTTCATGGGCTACAATTTATGTAACAAATTTTTGTACATAAATTTAGGCATGTCGTGCCCCACGTCCAGGGCGACAAATATATGTAACATTTTTATATTTTTGTTAAAATTACTTTCAAATACAAATACACTTCTATTTGTGTTTGCGGAGCCCCACGATCTTGGAGCGCCAAATATATGCAACGTATTTATGTGTGTGGATTTTTATATGTACTTTAATTTGTATAGCCCCACGTTCTTTGGGAGCCAAATATATATACATAAACACATATACATATACACAAATTTAGCGTGACCGGTCTCACGTTTAAGATTGACAAATTATGTAACAATATAACATTTAAATTGGGTTTCAGGTGTATCTGCAATAAGAACTCTATATAACTTGTAACGATATTTCAAATTTATTTGATATTATTAAAAATTTGTGCACATGGCACTGACATCGATTTAAAACATTCGTTAGTATTTGTTATTATGCCGTAAGGCTTATGCTATATACATCCTTACTGACTAAATATTCTATTCTACTAATTATTGTATTAAAGAAAAATCTCATTTTCATACTACTCAGTCAATTAATGTGTTTCAAAATATCAATATTTAAATCTCTTTTTATATATTGTAATGTACTCAAAATATTAATAGTTATTGAATTTATCTTTTGTTTCTCAGTACTGTTTTATCTCAAATACTAATTGTTTTCATTTAAATGCTTTGTATTCATTTTATTTCATATTAATTTGAGCTCTTGTTACGTTAATCGTATTTCTAAAACATCTATGTTTTTAATTCTACTTTACAAGAAACATTGGCTCTTACTTTAAAATAAAATAGAAATGTCTTTAATTGTCTTTGAGTTCATTGTACGATTAAGATATAAATAAGTTGTTTATCACCTTATTGTCGTCAATCATACTCGATCATTTCGATATATCTGTAGTCGTCCTCGTCTCGCACTCCAGGGTCGGCTGTCTCTCTCTTCTCCTCTTGTCCAGCGTCGTATCACTCTCTGGAACTCTCCTCTTGTTGTTTCTGACGTCAATGGACCTTCTTATGTAATTCTTCTTATGTACTGCTGTTATTATTTAAAAATGATTGTATTTATAACTTAGTTACATAGTTGTATGTAACTGGAAAATTTAAATTATTTACAAAAAAATAAATACGCCGTGCGGACGGGCATAAGCTCCCGCTGCACCGTGGATGATTTAAGAAAGAGAACCACTGTAGTTTGCGTGTCCTATTTATACCCATGTCTTGGTCGACACCCTGCAGTGGTACGAAATCGACATGTCAGAAACTGTCTCTGGATTCAGTTCCCCCACTCTTTGTCAAATTCGCTATTTCTTATATTTCTGCGAATTGCAGAGTCCTGTAAGTATACTCTTATACTTATCTTATCACATGTTCACTGTAATTTTGGACATTGCAACTTAACCCTTTCGATTTGTACACAGTTATTTCACTATTACACTCGTACGGTGTGTCACTTTCACGTGGTTTTCGTACACAGTATTTAGTAAATTTTCTTACATTTTATTGTGTTTTTGGATTTTAATTCTTAATTATATTTTATGAATAATTACGGAAAAACAGTAATTGTGCAATTATTCATCTTGGGGTGGCAAACTCGCCTGCATAGACCTGCGTTCACACACACTAGCAAAATACTAGTGTACACACTTTCAGTTACATTTGTGTGTGTGTGCACGTCGATTCAGGTCGAAACACCTGTTCATATTTTTGTCTGAGCCAAGCTTGCAATCCCTGACATGCTTATTTCTAATATATTATTAATTATTTACAGCTTATTAGGTAAATTTAAATTTTTATATTCGATGCTCAGTACATCACTTATTTGTACTGTCGCAATATATATATATATATATATATATATATACATGTGTGTGTGGACGAACAATAACTGCCACACATTCAAATAGAATCAAATAATTTTTTGCATACTTCCCTGAATTGTAGAGAGATTTTTGGTTTTGGTGAAGATCGGTTAAGAGAGAGGGGTAGTTTACCTGCAACGTTTCATGTTTTAACAAGAGTAATTTTCTCTATGACGAACTATAACTGCTGTAAATTCAAACAGAATCAAATAATTTTTTCCATATGTGCCTGAGTTGTAGACTCAAGGCCTATGTATTTTGGTGAAGATCGGTTACGGGGAAAGGGTAGTTTACCTGCAACGTTTTATGTTTTAACAAGGGTAAAGTACTTAATTTTGATAAATAAAGTATCCTGAAAAGAAGATCATAATAATCCACTGTAGAAACGTAGATGAAATATCTATAAATTAAGAGGCTAGTTGAAGGGGTGGGGGTAATTTTCTATAAATGAAAAGGATAGTTGAAGGGGGAGGGTATAATTTTTATTTATATGTCATGTGTACTACGTTATCGGCAACAAAGAAATAGTTTCTTGTTAAAGTTCCTTCCCGGGCTGTTTGGCGTGGTCCAATGTTTTCTACAAAACCAGACGTTTCGGCAGTGCTATCGACTTCCGTCATCAGTGAAAATCGAGTGCGCTAACGTGAGGTGGTATACGTTAGTGAACACAGTACTATGGTTAAGGCTCAAAAAGAAGTAGTTTCTATGGTAATATTTCATTTCGAAAATGATTTTAAATATAAATCTTGGAACATGGAAGTTATGTCATGGTTCTCCATACCGATATTTTGGTATTTATTTGGATTTGTTCAGCTATTAATTCATTATTTATTTTGTGTTAAAATATTTCCAGATTTTCCCATAAGGTTATTTTTGGATCTTTGGAAAGTGTTTTAGTAAAGAAATGTTATTTAAATTTGGGAATGTGTTATTATTTTTAAGTAGCTAAATTTAATTTGTAAATTTCCAGTTTTAGATATGCGCCTACATATAAAACGGCTGTTCATAACCACTGCTGATTTCAAAAATTGTATTAATGTGTATATATAATGACGATAGTTGGGACTATTGAAACATTGTCAATATATATATAAAAATGTGTATTATATTCGTGTAAAGAAAAGTCGTATTTATCATTAATAATACAAAATTCACAAAAATAATATGAGAAGATAAATGTTATATATACATATATATTACAGCATCAAGATATACAATAACAAAAGTATAACACGCTATAACTCCAAAAGGTAAAATTAAACAACCTGATCTCAATTTTATTTTTCTTTGCACGGAACAAAATGCATGTCAAGAGATGATTGTTAACGGGTTTTAAGAAATACGGCAGCGGGGACGAACAACATCTGCAATAGTGGAACGGAAGTTTAAAGACCAGTTAACGAAAACGGAGATTAATCTAGTGACGTAAAAGCCAGTGTAAAAAATTCAATACTAAAAATGTAGATTTTCCAATAAACAGCTAACTTAATTAGCATTCGAATTTAGTGCGCGCGTTGTTTTGTTAGCAAACGGAGGAAGGCGGTATAAACAGTTTACGTACTAATTAAAATTGTTTACAAATTCATTGTTTTTTTGTGTTTTTTGTTTTAGCTGACCCAACGTTGAGCGCCAGGATTACGCGAAAATACGGTACTTGTCAGCGTGGAATACGGAACGATTCTCGTTAATTTAAACCCGACGACGATAGTTAAAAAAATATTTACTCTGTAATAAGCAGGTAGCCGGAAAGTCGTTCATAAACAAGTCTGCGACTAGTAATTACCGTTCGTCGGGTATGCTATAGCAGCCCGGTTACTTGATACTTCATCTCAAAACACCTGCCTTTATCCCTTTTTCTCTGTGTAAGGATGATCCTGACTAGATGATACATGCGAATAATCTTAATGAGTAGTCAGTCTTATTGAGTAGAACACTGTGTAGTAAGTAGAACAATTAAACCTATGTATAATATGTTTGGCTCCTGGGGTGTATTTACGGAGGGAATGCTAGAACGAGACCGGAACCCCCACAGAGGGTCGAAATAGTTGACTAATTTTGTTAATCTCTTAATTTTTAGGCTGTTTATCTTTTCCGGCTGTATACGCTGATATAGTAGTAGCTCTTTTCTAAAATGTACAAACAGGTTTATTACACAGGATTAGAGCATGGCCCCCACAAGGGGGGCTAGGGTTGCCAGAGGAATGGGGCCCGGGGTCCGGAGAAGCCAAAAAGCGATAAACTATAGTCTAACTATATAGGTTAAACTAAATATTAAGTACACTAAAACTAAACTAGTAATATTTTCCTAAAATTGCATTAAAAGAAAATATTGACAGTGTTCATTGACGACCAATTTGTATGAATGGAATCTTGGTAAGACTTTACACATAGGCCTACAAGAGTGGAGTTTATTGGGATTGGGAATTTTTAACTGACAAGGGTGGAACTGGGAATCGGGCAACACTGCCTGCTGGCGCGATCGTAGTCGCCTAGCTCACTCTGGCGCCTACACGGAAAACCCGGAGCACTGTAAATACAAGTGAGCCTCCGCGGTAAGAAGCAAGAAACAATGTCTGCGACGTTGCTAACGCTATCACGGATTTTTTCGGTGAATTCAACTGTCGGCACTGAACATAAACACGAAAAATGTGTTTACGCCGGGCGCTACGAAATATTTCGTGTTTATGTTCAGTGCCGACAGTTGAATTCACCGACAAAATCGGTGATAGCGTTAGCACGTCGCAGACATCGCTTCTTGCTTCTTACCGCGAGAGGCTCACTTGTATTTACAGTGCTCCGGGTTTTCCGTGTATCATTCGGGGACAGTTGTTGCGTTGTTGCATCGTATTCTAGTTGATAGTTGTGTTGTGTTGAACGTTGAACTCGTGTTAAATAAACAGTAAGGATCTCTAATCTAAATGCAAGTGCAGTTTGTGTTTTGACAATTGACAGTTGACACTTTTGAATAGTAAATCTAATCTAATTATTATTTTTCCGAGAGTAGAAAAGTTATCTTTAAAAATGTTAACCTCTTAACCAGTTAGTTCATTTGTATATACAGCCTAGCCTACGGTGCCCTGAGTTCAGTGAGTTGAGTTAGTTTTGGTTATCTGTAAAACATTCAGCTGTCAGCTATAGTGGTATGTGTTGTTTACCTGCCTGATGATTATTACTCCTAATTATGTGATAGTACTGTATTATTCAATGAAAGAGCGTATTGAATTTGAATTAATTATATAACTTACGGTAGATAATAGATATATTAAAATGTTATGGCTTTGTTTCTTTAATAAAGAAACAAAAATATTTATGTTATTAAATTAATACTAAAAATTTGGAGAATAAAAATTATCGTTAGTGACGATGTTAATTTCAGATTTGATGGAGTCAAAAATGTCGAGTTCAAACTGCAAGCGTCAATCAGGATCCCTTAAACGAAACATTCAAGCTGAAAGATTAAGAAAGGAATCGGTTGGTCGTCAAACTATAACAAAATTTTTCAAGTCAAATTCTGAACAACAAGCAAATGAAGCACAACATTTAACAGTATCATCTCCATCTTCTGAGACAATCGAATGTAGTACTACAGAACATGACCGGCCACTTCCAAATGCAGCCAACCAGTTCATCTGCCGGACTGAATTTAGAAATTATTGAAGATACATCGTCTTTTCAACCTGAAAGTCTCCCAGATGACGATAAAAAAGAAGTCTCAACTGAGCCAGTTTTGATTTTGAATCCTAATAATGTCAAAAACTATGATGATATTGATGATACATATGCAGCACTGGACTCTGATAACTCTAATCTTGAGGACCCGGGCACGTGGCCTTCAAAAATCTCCGATAATCTGAGACAGAAAATTGTTTCTTCTTACGCTGGTTTTTCAACAATCCAGTCTCTTACAAAATGTTTTCCAAAAGATGTCAATGGTAAAAACTTTCAGGATTCACTGCTATACAAGAAAACAGCCGATGAAAGGACAAGGAAACAGTTTCCACGTGAATGGTTGATATGGAGCAAGACAAAAGAAACATTACATTGTTTACCCGATTTTCATTGATTACATTGTTTACATTGTACGATTTTCCCGAACACAACGAATGATACTAGTGCATCAAGACTAAGCCAGTTATCTAAAGACGGGTTTTCTCCACGAGAAAAAGCTTGGAAAAGACTGTACAACATTTTACCAAAGCATGAAAACAGCTCTGAGCATAGAAAGAATTACTTGTTGTGGAAGACCCTTCAAACATCTTTACGGGGATTTGGTGTAGACAACAATCTCCAGCATCTAATACAGTGTAAAGCAGGAAAGTGGCGAGCTATATTACAAAGAATTTTGGACACTACTTTGTTTTTAGCTTCGAGAGGTTTAGCTTTTCAAGGGGAGAATACCGAGATCGGTAATGTTCACAATGGTAATTTTTTGGGGATATTAGAACTGATTGGAAAGTATGACGAAGTAACTCGTCAACACTTAGCTAAGGTAAAACAACAACAGTTGGAAAAAAAGGACATGCATGGTCAAGTTCACTATCTATCTTGGAATTCTCAGAATGAGTTCATTGCCCTATGTGGTGAGAAGCTCCTTGAAACCATCTTAAATCAAAGAGAAGAGGCTATTTTTTATGGGGTCATTGTTGATGCTACTCCAGATGTGTCTCACCAAGAACAAAATGTTCTTATACTGCGTTATGTCTTACGTAATGACGAGACTAGTTCGTTTGAAATTTACGAGAGGTTCATTAAACTCATTAATTTTTCTGGTAAATGTGGAGAAGCAATAAGTCAACAAATACTTTCAACACTAGAAACGCTCAATGTACCTCTTTCTGACTGCCGATCCCAAGGCTACGACAACGGCTCAAATATGAGAGGAGACATAAATGGAGTTAAAGCAAGACTTTTGGAATTGAATGATTCTGCTATTTTCTCACCTTGTGGAGCTCATTCCCTAAACAGGGTTGGAGTTAATGCCGCCAAATTAAACCATGAAGTAATGACATTTTTTGGGAACATTGGCCGTTTTTACTGTCTCTTCTCACATACTGTCTCTGCTCGTTGGGAAATGTTAAAACGGCATATCCCTCTATCGTTGCAAAGCCTATCCGAGACCCGATGGAGTGAGAGAATTCAAGCCGTGCGACCTATAGTCAAGCACTATCCAGGTGTTCTACAAGTCCTGGACTTTCTCCTCGAGGACACAATCACTACTTTGACACCCTCAGCACGAAATATTGTCTTAGGACTGAAAAAGTAATTTGAGTCATTCAAAGGTCTTCTGATGACTTCATTTTGGCATAAAGTGCTATCTGGTATTGACAGTAAAAATACTGTCATACAAAGCAAGGGGATATCCCTCAATACTGAAGTCCAATTGATCAAAGATTTGCTTGGCGAAATGCAACAGCTAAGAGATTCTTGGGAAACAATTGTTCATGAAGCAAAAATTGTTGCTGAACCAATCAAGATCACGCCTAGCTTTGATACTAATTTTCGCAGAAGGGGAACCACTGATCCTATGAATGAAATTGATGTTCAAAAACAAAAGAAAGATGATTTCAAAGCATCTGTAGTTTTTCCGGTTTTGGATTTTATCACGACAGACTTGACGACGAGATTCTCAGCTGCTAATTCTATCTGCGATTTATTTTCCCCAGTCCTAAATTTTATGGACGCCAAACAAGATGAATTAGAAATAAAAACGAAAAATCTTATAGAAAAGTTCCCTAAGTACTTTACGGAAGAACTACTGGAAGAGGTAATTCATCTGAAAAACATCCATCATACTGTTTTTGGTTCAGAAAAAAAGCCTCTTAAACTGTTAAATCTAATTTATGAAAAAAATCTTCAGGCGGTATTTGCCAATGTTTGCATTGCACTTAAACTGTTTTGTACAGTTCCAGTGACAGTTTCCACAGCTGAGAGGTCGTTCAGTAGGCTTGCCAATTCTCTAAAGACCTGGCAAAGAAGTACAACAGGACAAGATAGACTAAATAGTCTTGCCATTTTAGCCATGGAAAACGAACTTGCAAAAAGAGTGGACTTTTCAGATGTTATAGATAAATTTTGCAAGACAAAAGCTAGGAGATTTCACAACGCAGGACCATAGAATAAAAATAGTAGTCTGAACTACTTCCCAGATTACTTCTTGCTTATAATCGTATTATCTTTAGTTATACTATATCTAGTTCCAATGCTATTAATAAAATTAATAAATTAATAATTAGTAAAATTTTGTGTGTGAATCCTTTAAATAATCTAAAATGCATGAATTTCCTTGTTTTGGCTATTAGGTGGATAACTTATAAATAATTTTCTTCGTTTAAGGGGATAGAAATGTAGATTTTAGACATTAATTTTTAATTAATAAAAAAAACTCTACTCATAATTTTAATATTACCTTTCTGGCGATTTGGGAATATGAGAAAGTAGAAGACAGGGGAAGCCTTCGAAGGAAATGCACGCAGGGCAAGGGGGCCCGAGCTGAATCCTGGCAAGGGGGCCCGTAACTTGTTGTGGGGGCCATGGACTAGAGTATACGTTTTAAATATGAAATAGAAGAAAATCAATTCAGTCAATAAGTATCTTTTAAGAATGTTTCAACAACGCGTGTTTTGTACGCGTAATGTCTTATTACCGTTTACTTTAATAGGACTGATTTCAGGATGTTATCACGCGTTTGTCAGCCACTTTAAAGATAGTAATGTTGATTAGTCTTAAATTGTTTTTTTCTTTTGTATGAAGCCGACCCGACCCCGGACCCCCCTCCCCCCAAAACCAAATTCTAGATACGCCATTGTGCGGTGCCATATCCGTGAGGGAGTTACGGAGTTACAACATCCCACATTGGAGTCTTATTGGTAAAATCTAGTAAAAACTTTTATTAGATATCTTTTCTACAGATGATATAAGGGTTTATGTATTGCCTGTGAACTGCTGACGGAGGCGCTAAGTTACAGAACCCCGATACAGGCGCGTTATCATTGTTCACGCCAACGCCACCCACCACCCCGCTCGCATCATCACCGATTACGCCGCGTGTGGAAGAAGTGTGTAGATGGAGTGCACTTCGTAGACTGGAGTTCACCAAACAAAAGGGAAAGTGACAAATGGAATACTTTGTCAAGATCGGATTACAAAAAACGGTGGAAGCAATGTCGAAAAAAGGCTGGACAGTAGAAAACTGACTTCTATGTATAAGGTTATAGGCAGACATTGCGGCGGGAAGGGGGGGGGATACACATTGGTTCATTCATTTACTCAGTCAAAGTGAACCCACCCCAACTGTTATAGTCCTTTAGGTTTAGGCACTCAGTTGAAAAATCATAAACATTTAGTCGCTTTACCAAGTACTCACAAAAATGATATGAAATGAAAAAAATGAAACTTACAACAATTGCCGTGTTGGCTTCGTGGAAAGACTTTCTACAACTTTCATATCCAAATCTTTCTTCTTTTCCAAAACCAGCTTCATACGGATGGTAGGGTCTACTTATTAAGCCATCCGTTTATGCAATTGCAACTATGTTTTGACACGTCTTAAAGTTTTAGATAACCTTTCAATAGTATTCGTTGAACAAAGCAGGGTTGTTGAGTATTTTCAGTCTCAGGAAAAAATGTGCTTCCTTCTTTAGTTACGTCGACTATTTTCAAGTCTCATTCCCAGAATGTTCGACTCGTGACACTGAGCGACATAAAATCCAGTGCGCTCTTAGGAAAAAATACCTTTATCTCAAACTTGGGTGTGGCTATGTTCCTTCAGACCATGTCTCATCATCCCCCATCTCAAGTTTCACCTTCAGACTATGCCTCAAATGTAATTCATAATATCTGTTGTAAATCACTAAGAAACCTAAAATATTTATTTTTGTTAATTGAAAAACTACGCTATAGTTTGAATTGAAATCAATAAATTACAATTAAAGCTGAATAAAACAATTCAATAAAACTAAAATAAAACTCCTTGACCACTTAGTTTCAGCTTTCAATACCATTTTTCTTCTTTAACAATTTTTTAACATTTTATTAAAAAAAGAAACACTAAGTTTTTTTAATAATTTTAAAACGCGTTTAATTAGGTTTAAGTAAATCAGAAAAAATAAAAATCAACATTTATTCTTACATGTGACTGTGCAAATTTGTATAGCATTCATACTGGAACAAATACAACTGAGCTGATTGAAACAAGTCTCCGACAAAGGAAATGGCAAATTTGTTTATGTTTCCTCACTTTAAACTTGCTTAAGGGTGTCACCTTCAGACAAAGGATAAGTAAAACTGAGATATTTTTGTTTATCTGCAAAGGCGATTAAGATTGTTCCACTCGGTACTACTTCGCGGAAATGTAAATTTGAAAAAGGTTATTAGAAGTAATTTTATTCGTTTATACGTTTGTTGTATGTAAATCCCCCCCCCCCAAATTCTGATGGCACAACCTGGGTAAACCCACTGAGGAATACAAGCACTATTCAATGCGAAACTTGTCCTGAGGCAACAGTACATTCTATCGTATCCGATAAAATCTAAGAATTATCACACATACACACAATTAGAAGCGCACGCATTCTTGTCAGCAGCAGCACTTGTCTTGTTGGGAATGAACTCCTGACGAAACCTTGTCCACTTTACAGTACGTAATAATACTAACGTGACTTCCTCGTTCAGGTCTCTTATTTTACACGTTATAGGAGCCTTATTTACTCGATCGATTATGAAGTTTTCTCTTGACTAGTTGTTGTACTAGTACTAGTTGTACTTACTCGAGAAGGTGTCTTCTACGCGATTTGAACCCTACTGCCAAATTTAAACTTTAACTTACTTACGAAATTTTGTGCTGTGTATTTGAAGACTATCTAATAAGACTTTCTCGTTATCTTATTAACTGGTATAGGTTTCATTCCGATCGTTCTGTGCTTAGAATTCTTATAATCCTTGACGATCTCTGCTAACCTAACTATCCCACCTATAGATCTTATTGACCTCGAAGATCACTTTCGTTCGATCATTGTTAGTCTTATTGTAGCTGTCTATAATAAACCTTTTTCCTCGTTTTCTGTATGATACAAGTTAATACTATACTTTTTGATTATTGAATTGAACTCTTACTTTATAACTCTAGCTCTAGACCCTTATCGGTATGTAACAAGCTAGTTAGTGATTGTCTGTAATAGCGTCCTTTAAAATTTCCTCGAAAGCTCTAGAAACGTCAACACCAATTTTCTTCTTTCCATGCCTCGACCAAGCGTATTTAGAGAACGTATCTACATAGTTCAACGTGTACTTACAGTTGTCATTCTGATCAGCGTAATTTGACATGACGACTATATCAGCCTCTCCTTAAGTCGTCTGTTCCGGTCTTAACATCTTCCTAACCGGAGCGCGAATTTCTTTAACTTCAATAGCTTCCTCCTTAGTTAACTTCTTAGTGCTGTTTAGTTTATTCTTCAAGCTTCTTGATGGAGTTCCTTTCGTTAGTTTTAAAACCGCACACGTGGCGGCTATCCTGTGTAGACCGTTAGTAATATGAACTATATTAGGATCTATATTCTTAGTTTTTACTTACATTTATGGTAGTCAATTATGTCGTTTTATGCTGAGGCCATTTAATTATATAAACATAAAATATATTTTTTTATCTATAGGTCTATAAATAGAACTGAAATATGGCTAGCCCAGTCACTGCTTTCAATCAGATCGGAGGATGCAAATTTAAAAGCATTAAAAATATTAAAGACTGCGATTTGAACACGGTGTACAAGACAGAGAGATTTAAGAAAATTAAAGAAGAATTACAGGCTGTTAATTCTACGTCATCTAGAAGATTATAAAGTGCATTTACCTGAAATATTTATTTCTAAGCTACATGACAGAACCATTAAGGAGTTAAATAAGAGTGCCAACCTCAGTTGGACCTATAAGGGGCTGAAGGATGAGACGTTTCCGTTGATAGAACGTTAAGATAACTAATTCATGTTTTCTTTAGTATTCATGTAAGGGCACTATACAGTACTTGTGACAGATACCATCCAAAATAGTACTATAAAGTGCTTTCTCGGTTAATTATTGCGTTTTTTTTTTTAATTGGACTTGAAACAAATAGTCTCCACAAACTTAATGTAAATTTCGGCTAGAGTTAGATTCGTCACCCACTAATAGTGCTCGCGAAAGAGAGTTTTGGAGTCTATTTGTAGAGTGAACTTAGAGGAATTTCGTCGTTATTAACCAAAAACGCTATTAACCAAAAACAGACTCTGAAAATAGACTACTTTAAAAATGTTAGGTGAAGAGAGCTCTGAAATTTACTTTTTAAGACGTGGTCGCGAAAGACAGCTTAGAGACAACTTTACAGTAGTTTTTTCCGTTAATTCCCCAGAAACGTATGGGGTATTCTTGTATATGTTTTTATGTAGGTTTCTTCCGTAATTTTCGTTAAATTTAGGTTGTCCCCGAAAGTGGAGTAGGACCGATAAATATATATTTACTTATATATATTGCGATGTTGTGGATAAACATATATAAGTTAATATTATCGAGACAAATATGTGGAATGATGATTTATAAATAATTAGTTAATTGAACAGTGGTTGAAATTTAAAAGTTATGATTCAAAATTTAAAGATAAGATTTACTTGACAAGTTATTTTGTTCACCACACAAATTTAACTAAAATTAATTGTCTGTTAACAGTTCGCTTTATACTGTCTTTAAAAGGTCTTTAAAGTAATGATTTAGATTATAATATTAAAATGTGTACTTCTCTTGAATGTAGACTGAAGAACGATGTCCGTAGCAGGAATCCGGTGGCCTGATGATCTACAGTTAATCTTCGAATGGTGTGTGGTTATGCCCATAATAATGAAGATGGTAGAGTCTCTCAGGGTGGTTTTCGGGTTGTTGTTGGGTACGAAATTTCACAAGGTAAACTCGATATGACTGTGGTGTTTGGTCTTATACAAAATCCAATACGCTTCAAGTGTCTTTCCAAACGTATGAAGAGAATCTCCGCTAGCACTGAAAGCATCGGACTATACCATAAAGGCTGAGGGGTTTACATGTTCCGAGCTACCGGAAGGAGCTCCTGCCATGTGGTCCGGTCCAGAACGGAATATTTTTGTTTTTGGGGCCGTTACAACGGCATTCTCGTACTCTAGTACTCGTCGCTTTAGTACAGTATTTGTCGAGCCGTTTCCAAGAATCACATGGTCGTACACGGTACCTGCCAAGGTCGGCTATGAGAGGATTTGTCTGAGTCCTTGCCGCTCCAACGTAAAATTTACGTGCAAGACGCCGCATGGTGTCATCCAAGGAGCAGACACCGAATCCACTTCTCAACAGACGAGAAGCGAACCGACGGGAACCTGTACGGGCGAGTCTCGTCTGACACGTCCCCCGTTTGGAACACGCGAGTTCCCAACAGTGTCTCTGGTAGGCCTAAATTTCACGACGTAAAATGCCGGTTGCCTGGTTGTACGCTGCCTTGTCGGCCGGATCACGAATCCGCTGCCAGCGTCTCCAGAGTTGATTCCTCTCGCGAGCGGGAATACTCGTATTCTCAGGGATCCGCTGATAGTGGGTCATGAAGCCAGGCTTCATTCTAAAAGACGTTTCAACCGCAGAGATGACGGCTTCGTCGAACGCGGCAACTGCCTCATCGATTTGGCGGACGGTTTCGAGTGGTCCTGCCTCTGACAATCGACGACTAAGCGCCGGGCCATAGCGATCCCACTCTGCCACCTTCCTAACATCTCTGCGTGTGGCGTCTTCAGTAGTGTCGTGGACCAAGATCTGGAGGTGGTCATAAGACAGTTCTGTTAGCGAGGAAACGTAGACCGGACAGTCAATGCCCTGTATCATCGCAACATCCAAGACGAGAGCCGCGTTGAGTCGTGAGTGTAGAACGTTGGTTGGGCGGGCCCAATTACCGTCACCCGACGTGGATCGACAAACCTGCGTAAACGCTTCCCGTTCTGAGCAGTCAAGCGACTGTTTCAATGATGACCCTTCTATATGCATCGAAGGCGGCTACCAAGTCAGGGTGCAAGAGTTCTCTTTTCGGCGTCTTATAAGCCGCCACCACGAGGACACCGCCGAGAGTACCATGAATCTCCTCGGTAGTAGCATCAAGGTAGGTCGACACGGTGATGACCAACTGAGGTCCTCACCTCTACGGCCGTACCGCCTCCTGCAGAGTACGGTCGGTCATCCCCATAGCATCCCCATAATTAGCTAATCGAAACCGTCCAGTGGGTCTCATTTAGAAGTAGTCCATTGGATTTGTGTCGGGCGACTAATTTTTGAAGTTCTTGGACCTTTCCAGCCACACCGTTAGCGTTTCAGGCAAGGACAGAGAGATCACGTTTAAGGACCCGACTCATTGAAGGCCTATGCAAGTGGCAGCTTCCACCAAGTGCAAGAATCTCTCGGGTACATCAGCAGTCTCCGGGCGGGATCTGATGGACCAGCAGGTTTGGGCGTCTTTCAAGGTCGTACGCCGCAAAGGAGTCGTGGACGGCGTTTGCAACGTCAGATGCGGAGTTCGAGGCAGAATGCGTGGAGGTTGTCTGCGCATAAGAGAGCGAAGGCTTAACAAACGAGGGTTTTGTGGAAGCCATAGGTTTAGGGCCGGAAGTAGCGCCCTTAGTGGAAGCTTTAGAAGCAGAGACAGAAGTAATAGCGTCGCACTTTTCTTCTTCGCGACCCCCAGGCTTTCTGAACTGGGTGGAAGGAGCTCGGGATTGAGCGCCACGGGGCTTTGTTACCTTTTTACCTTTGCCTGCGATTTGAGAATATTCCTGTGGTGGCAAGAGTTGCGAGGCCCCATCCGGTACAGAGGTAGGGTTCTCCGCGGAACTGGAAGGTTTAGGTTCCTCAGACCGAGATCGTAGTGGCTGGCTGGGACGTCTTTGAATCGGATGTCGCGGTATTACGACGTTTTTTCGCCTTTGGCAGGGGGCTTTTGATGGAGCCTGAAGTAGGGATGCCTGGACCACAAATGATTGTTTGGTCCGCTGGGATTTCTTCTTAATTTGAGAAGTTGAGGCAGGAGTCACAGCGGTAGCTGTAGCAGGAGGCGAAAGGCCAGTCTACTCAGTTGGAGATATTGAGCCAGCAGCGGTGAAGGCAGACTCCCCTTTGGTTTTCGCCGCCAGAGCTCCTGGTCGTAAAACCAAAGGTGCCCCAGGACCGGTAGTTGACGGGGTGACTGCCGCCCCAATTAATGCAGCGCTTAAAAGCGGTCATGTCACAGTCTTTAGTGAGGTGGCCAAGTGGGGCAAGCTGGTGAATTGTTACAGGCACAGTGTTATGCCCTAGGCAGTGCCCCGGGAGCTCGGCTGGGTTCCACTTTTACGCGGAACCCAAAGAGCCGAGCTTTCGCCTGTCTCGCCCTTCTCTACCAGGATACGGTCAAGAAGAAGCGGGCGCCTAGAGTCAGCAGGAGTATGCACTCAAAAAAATCGAGCGTACAGGGTAGCTCAGGTCGCGAAATTTGTCGAGGATATCTTGGAGAGGGGAATCGACGTCCATGCCCCTGAGCACAAAGGACAGGGACTTGACTTGCTTGGATGGGAAAGTATGGTAGTCCTGGTTGGAATTCTCAAGGAAGGCCAGGACCTTGCGGTAAACGGGAATTTCCCGGCTACAGTCTTTACTGTATGCCCCGTAAGCAGCTTCAGGTCGATGTTGGCCGGGGAAGACCGGGACCCGCGGTCAGTCGTTGGTAAAAACCGGTGACATTGCTCGCGTCGTGAGCAAAGGTCGGCGGAATATGACCAGCAACAGACGACGCTTGGATGCCGCCACATGGAGCTGGTACCGGGCCGACCTCGCCATCGGCGGGGGCAATTTCTATGGCCGAGGGCAATGAAGACCGCTTCCGCCTTGCGGCCCTACCGGCACAAAGGTGTCAGGGCCGTCACCGAGCAGCGACACTCTCCGCGGTTCAAGTGAGGAGTCAGTCTCCATAGGAGGAGACACTGAAGTGTTGCTCGTGCGGGGCGGGGCAGAGGCGAGTGATTCGTCGCTCGTTGGCTGAACGCCCGTGCCGGGTCCATGTTGCCATGTTGAACGCCCGTGCCATGTTGGCCAAAGTGCCGGTGGTCCACCGACCCAGAAGTGGTCCTAAGAAGGCCCGGTTCTGTGTGTAGTCCTGTTGTGGTCCTCCTCTTCTTCGGTGGGGAGTTTCCTTCTCCCTTTAACTGAAGATGATGATCACGACAGGCAGGCCGGTTGGTAAGAGTGATACTCTTCTTAGTAGAGAGAAGGGCAGCAGTTGCACAAGGCAGCGGAAGTCCAAGTAGCGTAATCAACAGTGAAAGCTAGGCAGAGCTAGAAGTTGCTTCCTCCAAACCTGGATGCAGAAAGGTCACGCTCTCGAGTCGGACTAATACTTGTTTATAATGTTTACGTAACTCAAAAGATTATCTCTGCATGGTCGGCAGCGTTCCTTGCAGCGCATTCGCAGTTTCCTCCAGAAACGTACCGCTTGTAGACAGGACCACGTGAATAACCGATATAAACTGCATTTGCACGCAGCTTTACTTAATCTTGACTGAATTTCTAAAGCTCTGACTGATCAACTGCTTGATCCTTGATCTCTAACGTAAGCGAGGGAATTACCATCAAATCCTGTAAATTTCGTCTTGTTCTAGTCAAGAAGAATTGAAAAAAAAATTATCTGAGATTTTATGTTATTTTTATGGGTTTTTTAGTATACGAAGAAAGATTTAAAAGACACACATATTCACACCCAACGAACAGTACATTTACTTACGGCAAATTGTTCGTCATAATACGAACTATAGTCTTGTCCAAGTCCCACCTCGAAATCGTAATCAGTAAAGATGGTATAACGTAACGGTTTTTCTAATTTAGAATGTACGCGACACACTACACGCCTACATCTTAAATCGAGCTTACGATAATTACGCACACTTTTGTATCTCGCACTACGTATTTTGCAATTACAATAAACTGTCAGTAAGTCTAAATCTAAATATAATTCTCTTATTGTCATTCATTAGTTCCTCTATTATCTTGTTATCATTACATGGCTTATTATGAGCACCTATGAACAAGATACATCCGTTGAACATATGCAATAACATTTTCCGCGCGCGCGCGAGCGCGCGCGTGTGTGTGTGTGTTATAACGTATAATTAAAAATTATATACTGTTATTGAATTCGTTTCACTGATAAATTCTACTGCCATCTTCCTCACTTCCCACCCTGCTTTTTCCATCAAATCTTTCCTGGAGTAACCTAGCAGATGGTTATAAAGATTTGAATATTTTTCCACTCCCCCCACAGATTTATTTACTCGTTCGTCTTCAGTCAGACTTGAAAGTGACTGCAGTAGTTAGTACTGCGGAACTCGTACTGATGCGTAGCGAAAGAATTATAAAATAGTCATCGAACTCGCGTCCCGACGAGTTCTGTGTGACCTCAGTGTCAGAGGGAACAGTCATCGGTGACCTCGTTATGTCGGGTCTTCTGTTTACGTTCACAGCCACTTGTCGTGCTCCTCACGTATTTCAGCTGAGATACTTAGCATTACGTGACCCTTTGTCGCGACGTGAGAAGAACAGTGAATCGTCCCTTGGTACAGTGACACAACTTCAAATATAACTTTGATGGTAGAGATTGTCGTAAACTTTACGTAGTCACTATATAATGACAGTGTATTCACACATAAAGTAACGGAACGGCTAAATAAATTATATTTTCCAGTCAGGGCCGGATTTTGGTGTCCTGGCGCCCCTAGGCACTATTATTAGTGCCCCCCCCCAACAAGTAACTTCTATATATTCAATTCTCCTTAACTGCTGAAAAAAGTTGTTGAAAATAGTCATTTCAACTGTCTCTATTGCAAATATCTCATTTGATCTTAAATCTAAAAGGGAAATGTGATGGAATTGTAAAAAAGACTTCATTTTTTAAATTTTTATTAATATTTATTAACGTGTACACTTTAGTAACACAGATTAGTTTTATAACAAGTAATATACGTAGGCCTACTTTCTTTTTATAGGTTTATTTATGGTTTGGTTTTATCACCAAACATAGTAAATTCAATGAAAGTAATGTAAATTGGATAAATAGAACAAATAACTTATGAACAAATAATTTAAGAGTGATTGAATAAGATCCCAAATTACATGGGTTTCGTCTTCCTTTGATTAGTGAAAATTCTTCAATAAGGCCTTCAAAGTTCGTTTGTTCACTGTTTAAAAGTTCTGCCTCAACATGCAGGATTGAGAGTGAGTTGAGTTTTTCCTCATTCACTGTGGATCTAACACATGCTCCGCTCCGACAACCGCTATTGATAGGCCCAGTGTCAATACCGTGTGTATTCAATGATATAGTTAAAGGTTATTTCAAAACCATTTTCTTCAATTTGTCCATAACGCAAGTGCCCAATACAAATATTTTAATTAAAAAACCGAAAACATGAAATTTTAACAAATAATTTTCCACCTCATGCCGCCCCCCTGAGCCTGCCGCCCCTAGGCACGTGCCTAGTGTGCCTAGGGGGAAATCCGGGCCTGTTTCCAGTATTTAATTATAATAATTATTATGTTGTAATAATAATATAAATACAATCTTAAATATTTTTACCAAATTAATATCATAATAATACGATAAAAGTAATAATAAAAAATATAATTATGTGCTCTTTAGCCTATTTCAATTTTTTCTACAGAAAATGCCGTCATACAAAAGCAATTATAAACCTTGCCTCACAGATATGTTTTCTGAAGAAACGTTCGCTCTCTCTGTTCATTCGTGAAATGAAACAATGTACCTACACCCACTAGACCCGCCTTCATAGCAGTCTCTTTGCCGAAACGTAGAAGATTCTGAGGCGTTCATTAGCGAGAAGGAAAATTGTATAAAACACTGATTTATCTTGTGGTTACCTGAAACAAAGTGTGGGGACAGATTCGGTAGGAAACCCCTGTGAAGACTGACTGTTCCAATCACGGAAAGCGAGGGAAGAAAATGACGCCAAATAAGTAATCAAAAATTATATTGTGCCGTACGTAGGTGTACGGCAAATAGCGGTTCTAAGGATTCCGGGCGTTATTTTCTTGCATCTGGGGAGTTCGCTTTGGACAGGTTCTCTTCGCTATCTATGAGACGTTACGGCGACTGTTTGTTACGCTCCCGCCATCTAGTAGTCGTCGCTGTAACTTCGGACTAGGGTATCTTCCTTTCCCGCTGCTAGAGTGAGCCTGCTGTATTCCGTTGTGGGTTGTAGAGCGCCTTTGGAACTCGGCCAGCTGTAGTTATCAGCTGTGGAGTTTTGTCTTGACTCGAGTTTTGGGTTGATGTCAGCTGTTCTATTCGGGAGCTGTTCACCACGTGTTGGTCTCAATTGTTGAGTGCTGAAAAGTTTCGTGGTTTTCTTTTTTTTTTATGCCGGCGTTGAGTGAAACCATTATGTCAGGCTAAGGGAAAAGCGTGCTAGGGGTCCTCGGGGGGCCGGCATCCGTGAATCTGGGAAGACCAGGATGTGAATTATGTGATAGATTGTGTGAGTATTGAACAGGTATTGTGATGTGAGGTATTGATGCACCATGAACAGGTATGGAAAAATAAAATTATTAAATTTTGCCCTGGGACTTTGTGGGTCGGGTCTGGCTGATTTCTCTAACACTACAAAAAAAAAAGAGGGGACAATAGTTTCTTAATACTGGAGTTTTGTCACTTCTTGGTACTCTTGTAATATCATGTACTATTGAAACATGCCGGTTTTTGCAGAACTTGAGTAACTTCGCATGTTTCTCTCTAATGATGAGTAGCTTCGCCGCTGTTTGCGGTGACCTGGTATTCTATGGACAAAACTTTTCTTACCTACAAAAAAAAAAAAACAAAAACAAAAAAAACTTAAGAAAATGTGTTGGGAATCGGCCGGGGCGTTCATTTGGCCTAGTGAAGCAAAATTCCTTAATTGCTCTTTGAATGACTCAGGGTGATATTTGTCTTGTGTTGAATTGCCAGAGCATGTAATGGCCAGTACATCTTTTACTATAGTCTGTGTGGAACTTGTATTGTGGCTGCCTTTTTATTGGAACTTGTAGATCTGGTTGGGAAAAGAGTTGCAGTCTACCTCCAGTTGTAACAATGCCTTACCTTGTGATAAAACAGTAATTCAGAAGCATCCAACCTATTAAATAAAATGTCTGAACTGTTCTACAAGAGGAAATTTTCTCTCTTTATGTATTTATAATGTTTGTAGAGATATATGTAACTGATTATCTGATGTTTTTTATATAATTGTGCACTCTGAAATCTGTAAGCCTTGGGGCTACACCAGTTTATACAGGTTTATGGCAGGGGGGAGCACATGCACTTGTGAGTTCCACACAAGTATATATTATCTATCTCATTTTGCATGTTACTTTATTGATTAGATGAGTCTTTTTTCTAGTGTTTGAGTTAGATTTCAGAGGGCGCATGTTGTTGGGTAATGTAATTGTTTGCATTGTTGTGGCTGTAATGCTTGTTAAAGGTTTTATATATTTTGTATAGTGTTCAGTATGGCCTGTAAGAGTTCTTTAAATGTTTTATATATTTTGCATAGTTTTCAGTATGGCCTGTCAGAGATTTTAAATGTTTTATATATTTTTCATAGTTTTCAGTATGGCATGTCAGAGGTTTTAAATGTTTTATATATTTGCATAGTTTTCAGTATGGCATGTCAGAGATTTTAAATGTTTTATATATTTTATAGAATTTCAGTAGGCTATGTAAGGGTTTTTAAAGGTGATATATATTTTATATACTTTTCATGGAATTTGTCTTAAATATTAAATTTGAATGTTTTGAAAATTTTAGATTCTGGTTACCCTGTCATGGATTTTGAATATTCACATATTTTCTATAATTCTGATAGAATACCTTCTGTCTGGACACTATGAATCATTTTCAGAAAACATGTAATATTTTGTAGATGTTTTACAGATTTATATATTTCTCATGAAATAATTTTACATATTAAATTTTGAATATTTTTTGAAATTTTAAATTGGAGTGTCATGTAATATAGTGAATATTTCACCTACTTATAGATTTTAATGGAATAACCTCACAACCTGATTTTATGAGATTTCATTGTAACAAAACACTATATGATAGCCTCAATAAACTTGTGTTAATTTTTGAAGTTTTAAAACTGAGGTCACCTCATTCCTCCAATTACCCAAAGGTTATCCAGCATGCGGATATTCTTCCACTAGGAGGCCTCTCCTAGTTCAGTGAAATGGTGAGCCGGTCATCAAGGTAAGTTGTGGTTTTTTGAAATTTATTTTTCGGTTGTCAGTTTTGGAAAGTTTAAAAATTGTTGTGACGTCATGGGTGATGAGCGGCTTAATATGAACTATGTAAGGATATCACATTGTCTTCTGCTCACATAAAACATGCATAGGATAAAATGGAAGGCATAAAGGTGAGGAAAGCGTTTCAAGGGAGGCTGTTTGGCAAGGGAATGTAAGAAGATAGTGATTTGAGGCAATCAAATATAGCTTCGCTTGGTGGTTGAGAGGTTTTTTTAATTATAAACTTGATCTAAATTTAATTGGAATTGTAATAATCCCTTTTAAAATTAGGTAGAGAAGTAGTTATAATATAAAATAAGTAAAGCTTTGAAAATTATTTTACAGCTTCTTAACATAATATCAGCCGTCGTATTGTTAAACTTTACATTTTATTATTTGTATATTTATTACAGTACTTATTTTTCAAGAGATTAACCCTTTTTTTGTTAACTTTTAACAGTTGACAACAGTATTTTTTCTTACTCATTTTGTTGCTGTCCTCGTTGTGAACACTAATTCTCACGCAGGTCCTTCACCTTTCGACTTTCTTCAGGACCTCCCTCTCTGTTCTTCTCTAACTCATCATATTTATTAAATGCTTTTACCTCACCTTTTGGATTTTCCCTCTTCTGTCTTTTAGTTGTTGATTGATTGTAGGGTAAGAAGGGTGATTGTTTTGGGTCCAAAGATTTTCACACGTATAAAACTAAAGTTGCTGATACGTATATTCCCACGAGAAATTCTGTAACAATTCTTGCTTATGGAAGATAATATGTTAATATGTTGTTTTACTGATATTACGTTCTGGAGTTCAACAGATCAAGAGTACTAGCGCGTGTGGCCAGGTCTTCTATTTCAGATGCTTGACAGTTTCTTTGTTTCGAATTTTCTCTCTGTCTTATACAGCTGGAGTTAAGGGCGAGTCCTTACACTGGATCTGTTAAGTGCTATGGCAGCTTGCTAGTGCCAGCTGGAACGAGATGGAAGGACGCTGTTGAGGAAGACATTACAAGAGTGAGAATCTGATTTGTTGAAGATAAGGTCCAGTAGTCTCAGATATTTGTGCATTCCAAGAACCGTCTGGGTCTGTTAACATAATATAGTATTGTGTAGTATGAACACATCTGAAATAAAATCGTTACGGTCTGTAGTTATCAGAGGATGCATAACTTGGGCATAGACAGAAGAGTGTCTTGGAGGCTGACACCCCCCAAATTTCCAATTCACCTAAATAATCGTAATATTGTGTCGTTATTGATATTTTTTGGCTTTTATTTGTACACGCGAAGTCAGTTTTCGTCTAGGTGGAGTTCCAAATATTTTACTTCAGTATTTTCTTGGACTGGAGAAATGTGAGTTGTAACCGTGTTACAACCTGTTGACGTGTGACTGTAGGCCTTCAAAGACTGATGTCAGGTATTATTTGCTGTAAGATTCAGGGGCGTATCCATAATTTGGTCTGGGGGCCCGGATTTAGGTGTCCTGGCGCCCCTAGCCACTATTACTAGCGCCCCCCCCAACAAGTAACTTCTATATATTCAATTCTCCTTAACTGCTGAAAAAAGTTGCTGAAAATAGTCATTTCAACTATCTCTATTGCAAATATATCATTTGATCTTAAATCTAAAAGGAAAATGTGATGGAATTGTAAAAAAGACTTCATTTTTAAAAATTTTTATTAATATTTATTAACGTGTACACTTTAGTAACACAGATTAGTTTTATAACAAGTAATATACGTAGGCCTACTTTCTTTTTATAGGTTTATTTATGGTTTGGTTTTATCACCAAACATAGTAAATTCAATGAAAGTAATGTAAATTGGATAAATAGAACAAATAACTTATGAACAAATAATTTAAGAGTGATTGAATAAGATCCCAAATTACATGGGTTTCGTCTTCCTTTGATTAGTGAAAATTCTTCAATAAGGCCTTCAAAGTTCGTTTGTTCACTGTTTAGAAGTTCTGCCTCAACATGCAGGATTGAGAGTGAGTTGAGTTTTTCCTCATTCATTGTGGATCTAACACATGCTCCGCTCCGACAACCGCTATTGATAGGCCCAGTGTCAATATTGTGTTATTCAATGATATAATTAAAGGTTATTTCAAAACCATTTTCTTCAATTTGGCCATAATGCAAGTGCCCAATACAAATATTTTAATTAAAAAACCGAAAACATGAAATTTTAACAAATAATTTTTCATCTCGTGCCGCCCCCCTGAGCCTGCCGCCCCTAGGCACGTGTCTAGTGTGCCTAGGGGGAAATCCGGGCCTGGGGGGGGGGTCGAGTCTGCTTTATACAAAAGAAAAAACAAATTAAGACTAATGAACGTTACTATTTTTAAAGTGGGTGAAAAACCTGTAATAACATCCTACAATCAATCCCATTAACGTAAGTGGTAATAATACAATAAAAATACGCGTTACTGAAACATTGTTTAGAAAATACTTATTGACTGAATTGAATTTCCTATATATCACATTTCAAACTATACACAAATGCAATATCATAAACCTATTTTATATTTTAAAAGAGTCACTACTATATTAGCGTACTGGAAAAATAAGAAAACAGCCTAAAAAGTAAAAAATTAACAAAAATTCGTCTCCTTTTCGACCCTCTGGACGGCCCGGTTCCGTTCGTCCCCCCACCGTAAATACACCCCTGATACGATTGCCGCAGTATTGTCTGTTGTTGGTGTATCGTGTATTGTATGTTAAATATAAGACCCCAAAATATTACCTTGTGGAACACCGGATTTACGTAATTAATGTTGTTACTACGGTCTCAAGCATCGTCGTATGGTACAGTGGAAACAAGATACAGATACCAAAATGAAACCAAATGAAATCGCTAATTACCAGCTTTAATGAGTCATAATTAACAATTTCAAATCAACAAGATACTCTCATGCAGTAATACGAGTTAAATCTGTCTACACGCAGTATAATGTCAACTATTAAGAGTTCCGCACTAATTATAACACAGTTATCACTTTCCACAACAACAACTTGATCCGCGCTCTACAATTTCGTCAGGTGTGACTAACTAAGGCGGCCGCTGTTGCTTATATATATAGCCTGCAGATGTTCCAGAATAATTTTCCATGCCAGCACAATTTGCGTAGTTAACGAGCACTCGAACACTCTACAGGGTACTTGACACAGACACCTGCTCGGCTAGCTGAGAGAGTACAGAACGACACTCGCGACGTTCGAGAGCGTTCTATAATTGTCGTAACAATATGCAGTTATCTAAGGCATTGTTACTTTTAATTTGAACACATCTGTCACATAGGTAAGATTTGAATACTACAGGTGAAATGATTGTGAAAACAGGAGTTGATGTTTGTTTTAAATGTTGTCTTAAAATTTGCTGGCAGTGTACGTGACTATTAAGGCGATTGTCTTTTGTTAACCACTGCAAATGTCTGGAGCAAACAATAACTGAACAAAGTAGCCTATACGATAAAATTACGTTTGTTTAAAGTTAAGTACATTGTATAAAGCTTCTGTTATTGTGCCTTACCTCCTTATCATTGTAGTCTATTGAGTCCGAGAATGGGACGACTACTGCAGTAGAGTTGGTGGTGAAGTATTGTCTGCTAGGCAGCGATCGAAATAAAACACTCGTATCACTGCCGACACCTTGTTTATTTATCGTTATCACTAATTATTTTTCGCAAGTAAATATGTAACACAGAAAACATAAATTTTGATTCACAACTGTGTTAGCGATTACTGACACGAGCGTAATTTATACATAAAAAAACACAAATATAATCCACAAATGTGGTATCAAACACACGTGTTCTGTAATTCTGTAACTCACCAACCGAAATCTCAGTAAAGACTGATCCACTCCCTAAGTCTTACATATACAGTAGCTGGTAAACATGCGTCATTTGAGTATCGGACACTACTAGGCGCATATTTGAGAATCTACTAGAATAAACTATGTTTATCTGTAAATGTATAGCACTCTTGTTACAGAAAATTCCTATTGTATTCTATAAATAGTCTGCATTAATATACATTAGCTATACATCGATTGTGGATAATGTAAATATTCGTGAGTAACATAGCCTACATACATTATCTACGTATTCTAATTACGAATAGCTTTAATAATACCAATAACAATATTACTCAATATTCATATTACTTTGGATGTTGGTTGGGGGTTCTCTAATATACAACAGTATATACCACTTAAACACATGCTGCAATTTGTTCTGTCGTTGATCACCGATAAGTAAATAAAAATGAATGTTAGTAACATGAATCAACATAATATGAATATGTACGACAATAGGTCTGTTTCTAAAGTGAATACCCATGGAAATTTAATTATTAAAAGCAGACAAATTGTTGTATACGTTGATGACATAGTTCTACTCGGCAGTAACAAACATAGAGTAACGGAAACACTCATAGACTGGAAGAACCGATAAAGAAGGCTGGGTTGTCAATAAACCAGGACAAAACAAAGTACAGTGCATGTGTGTTTCAGTATCAAGACACAATTAAAGAAATACACTGGATGTTGGAGGCTACAGCTTTGATAATTTTACCTACCTGGGATCACTGCTAAATGAGAAAAATTTGAACAGCGAGGAAATCAAATCAAGGATAGCAAAGGGAAACGGAGAGTATTTTGCAAACAAGAAATTATTGTGGTCTAGGATTCTAAGTCATAATTCCAAACTGAAAACTTATAAAAGCCTTATAAGACCAGTAATGACTTATGGCTGTGAGACATGGACCATGCGAAAGAAAGATGAAGAAGATCTTAAACGATATGAGATGAAAATACTTAGGAGAATTTTTGGGCCAGTTGTGCAATAAGATGGAACTTGGCGGATCCGCATGAATCTGGAACTTGATACATTAATAAACAGCGCAAACATAGTAAAGTTTATAAAGTCACAGAGAATTAGATGGGTAGGACATATTTATAGAATGGAGAAGACCAGAAATACGAGAGCGATCACAGAATGGAAACTCTTGGAGTCTAGGCCCAGAGGAAGACCGAAAAAGAAGTGGATTGATTGTGTTGAGGAGGACCAGCGTTCCATAGGGATCAGAAGATGGAAGACTGTTGCTAAGAACAGAAGGGAATGGTGTAGGATTGTTGAAGAGGCCAAATCTTATATAGGGTTGTAGAACCAGAGGAGGAAGAAGATGATGAGCACCCTTTACACCCTATTAACAATTTTAAAATGTGTAAAAATATGAAACCGCATTCCGTCGATACTACTTGATAGAAAACGCAATTACCTCAGCCTGACATCATTGTACTTTATACTGCGTGCACAATACGCTTTCGTCTGAGTACAAATGTCATCATTTGTACTCAGAGGAAAGCGTGTTGTGCACGCAGTATAAAGTAAGACAAACTTCTGCCTGGAGAAGAAACTCACAGGTTGTAGCAACTTACCTATATAAAACCCATCATATACAAAAGGAGAACGTCAGGAAGTTTACAAGTCGCTCCACCTGCCCCTGATTGTTGGCAGTTTGTTTAATTTCTCTCATCCATTTTTCCAGCGTCTTTGCATCCTCGTGGATTGTTCTTCTCCACGTGATTTTCGCTCGCTCTCTACTGCGAAAATCTTATGGATCCAATGAAATGTCTTACCCTGAGATATTGTTTGCTAATTTTCTAAGGAAACGGCCCAACCAACATCATTTTCTTCTTTGAGTTATTCCTTGATTTCTTCTTCGGCGGACAACGTACAACGTTTTGCGTAGATGTCTGTTTATAAACACCTGAATTTTCTCGGTAACAGCTTCTGTGACTTTCGGTGTGTCACAGTCATTCATTAAGAGAGACTTGACGCTGAAATCGAAAATACGAATTTTCGTTTTTTTGAGGTATAGGCTATAATGTTAGTTTCCATTTGTTTTTTATCATTCCAAACGGTTTCTATTTCTGGCAATATGATATCTCCTCAATATCGCGATTGGTGACCCACAGTTAGGACTAAAGTAAACAGACTCCATTACAGTATCGATGCAGATTAGTTCAGCGTTTTGTGTGTTTAAGGGAAGCTGTTATGTTTTGATCCAGCACTCTAGGTTTTCTGTAGCTGATGTTTTATATTTCCATCTATTTCTGGCGTGGTGCATGACGGTAACTGTGGTGCATATAGTCTGCGTGATCTGCATGGGGAGAGTCGTAAAGTTGTCAAAAAAAAGATTAGTAAAAAATTTAACATTCGAAGACAACACTTCAGAGACAGAGACAATACATTTTAAAGAATTCCCACGGCTTCCACGAACGGCGTCAACATTGTTGATATTATTTTTTGCCGGGCGTCGTCTACTACTGACATTGCTTACAGACGTTTCGACCCCACCATTGGAGGCCATCATCAGCGTGACAAAACGATCGAGTAATTTGCAAGGTGTTCGACAATTCACCCCAGTACTGAGGAACAGATGAATCCTCTGGTGGGGGCCGAAACGACTGTAAGTAGTGTCAGTAGTAGACGACGCCGACGCCCTAATAACCTGGCCGTGAATAAATCAATAATGCGTTTTAGTTTCAATACCTTTCTTTAAAAGTATAAATAGAATGTAAACAATTTCTGAATTTATAATACTGTATTTTAAAACCCTTTTAATCTTTATATTGAACTATTATAATCGACATCTGTAAAATACAGGTATTATAAAAAAACACGGAAGCACACACACACACACACACACACACACACACACACACACACACACACACACACAAATTATAAGGTGTATTGGGGGTAGATATAATCGCGAACATGGGGCGGAGATCTTGAAAGGTTGAGAATATCTGGTCTAAAACTTCTAATCGCCCGAATACACCCCACTGTATGGCGTGATAATATTTGCCAGTAGTGTGGAAAAGGTTTAATTAAGTTAAGATAACTATGTTTTATCGTACATCCTGTAACGGGGTTTTAACCACATAACGATTCTATTTTCTTGCAGGGTTACATAATTTTCAAATAATATGTTTATAAAGGTGGTACGTATAACGGTCCCAATGGACAATCTGTTAGTTTAATGTGTAGCGTTTCTCTTTGTGCTTTTAGTGTGTCATCTGCAGTGCTTCTGATAAATTGGCCTGATCCGTAGGTAAAGACGAATACTACACACGGACTAAGACCAGGGACTTATTACGGGGGGGGGGCTTATTAGACAGATGTGTTCAAATCAAAGGTAACAATGCCTTACATATCTACATATTAATTACGTAAATCCGGGGTTCCACAAGGTAATATTTTGAGGTCTTACCTTTAATAAACAATACAGATACACCAACAACAGACAATACTTCACCGATGGCACTCTAATCGTATCGGGGCGTATTTACGGGGGGGGGGGGCGAACGGGACCGTACCCCCCCACTCCCAAGAAGGTTGAAAAAATTTGAAGAATTTTGTTAATCTCTTAATGTTTAGGCTGTTTCATTAATTTTTACGCTAATACAATAGTAACTCCTTTTTAAATACAGTGGAACTTGGTTATTACGGCCTCGGCTGTTACGTCAACTCGGGTGTAGCGTTATTTTGTCATAAGTCCGGTCAAACTGATATCTTTAACATTATAAAAATTCCCGGTTTTAACGTCACTAAATATTGTACTACTCTGTTATAGCGTCAAATATTTCTCAGATATTTTACTCTAAATTTCATATAAACGTATATATGTGCGCGCGCGCGCTAGCCCATGGCTACAGACATACATTGTATGCAAGCGGTAAGCACTGTAACAGGACTGCCGGCGCCAGCCATTTTACGTGCTCCAACGGATGGCTAGATCGATTTAAGGCCCGACACTCGATTTCCTTTGCAAAAATTTGTGGTGAGGCAAAATGCGTAGATCTGAACGTTACAGGCGATGGGGTGCGTAACACTTGGCCAGAAATTAGACGATCATATAAAGATGAAGACATCTTTAATGGACATGAAGCCGGAATTTTTTATAAATTAACTCCAGATAAGACTTTCTAATTTAAAAATGAAAAGTGCGTTGGTGGGAAGCTCTCTAAACAAAGAGTTACAGTTTTTGTTTGTGCGAACATGACGGGAACCGAAAAAAGGAAACTTTTAGTTATCGGGAAAAGTTTGCATCCTAGATGTTTTAAAAACATCAAAAAACTTCCTGTAAGTTACACTGCCAACAAAAAAGCGTGGACGACTTCTAGTATTTTTGAAGATGAACTAAGAAAGTGGGATAAAGAACTGTCATCGAAAAACAGAAAAATTCTACTTCTAGTTGACAACTGTGCAGCCCATCCAAAGTTAAATTTGACAAACATTAATCTGGTCTTCCGACCGGCCAACTGTACGAGTGTCCTGCAACCTATGGACCAAGGCGTCATTAGAAGCCTAAAGTGTCACTACCGCAAGCAACTTTAAAAAAAAATTATTTTCTGTATGGACACGGCGCAACCTGCCACAATTTCACTCTTAGATGCAATACAATTCATAGACGACTCTTGGAAGAGTGTAACAAAGAAGACGATAGCAAAATGCTTTAGTAAAGCATGACTCGTACATGAAAATTTACCCGATGATGACGAAGACGACGACTTGCCGCTCTCAGAGTGGATTAAGAAATTCGACGTAAATGAATTTGGAAATGAACTTGATTCCTATGCATCAGTGGATGACCTAGTAGAAACATTCCAGTGTTGAGTGACGCAGAAATTATCGCGGAAGTAAAAAACATAGAAGCAGAAGATAGTGTTGAAGAAGATGCTGAGCAAGAGGAGGATGCCGACATCTTTTGTCCGACAGTACAGGAAGCAATGAGAGCCGCCGAAACTCTTTCACGATTTTACTGCTTTAGAGAGACGTCTGACGACACGTTCAATGCAGCGCAGCATCTCCACAGCAGAACAGAAAGAAATTATTTTTCAGAAACGAGCGATCAAAAGAAAATTACGGATTACTTTCGACAGTAAGCCTAAATGTAAGTTACATGTACTTTCTTTTTGATCTTTTAAAATATTCTTCATGCTGTTTGTATAAATGAAATGCAGTTTGTAAACTTTAGAATAAATATCACGAATAATGTTAATAATACAAAGATTTTTTTTTATTTCTCCTTCCTTACTAGTGATTAAAAAGGGTCTTTTATAACGACTCTTTTATAACGTCACTCGGACATAACGTCATTATTTTTTTGGTCCCTTCAATGACGTTATAACCAAGTTCCACTGTATACAGACAGGTTTATTACACGGCATTTGCGTATACGTTTGAAATATGAAATATAGGAAATCAATTCAATCAGTAGTATGTATCTTATAAACAATGTTTCAATAACGTGTATTTAATTGTATTATTACCGTTTACTTTAGTGGGATTGATTTCAGGATGTTATCACATGTTTTCAACCACTTTTTTACGTAGTAATGTTAAATTCTACAGTAAATTTCACTTTTTCATAAAGCCGACTCGATCCCCATGGCCAAATTCTAGAAACGCCACTGATTAGAACGTCTGATTTTGGAGTGTTATGAATATTTGTTAGTTTTGTTATTCGTCCTGAGCTTGCCGAATGGACACAGACCCGTCTCACGTCTTCTTTAGTGCGGATGTTTTACGTATTTATATTAAGTTTTTCAAACTGAACCGTGAAACTAAACGTGTGCCAACACACAGCGTTAACTTACTCTATTGTTTTTTGTATCCGCGATGTGTCGTATTTTCATTACGTGCAAAGAAATAAATTCTGTCTGTCTTTATCATCGCTTCAGTTTCGCATCAAAACCAAGGTTGTGGAGTCCTTTCAGCACACCGCCAATTTTTTGTTGTTGTTGCCCATGATTAGAGAACATTAACAGCGTATCTCGGGTTGTTTAGGTAGTACTCACGCATTTTCTTTCAAAATATACATACGAAAGAGTTGGCCAGTAAGCAATGGTGAAAAAACGGGGAGGGGGACAAGGACTAGGAACGTACGGGTTCCAACAGAGTTTTATTAGAATCCTGTTTTTGATTTTTTTTCGTTCCATATGTCATCTTTTTTCTATTTTGTTAATCTCTGTAAATACTGAGTAAAATATTTAGTTAGTGATTTATAAAAACAATTTATCGTATATACCTATACGCAGTGGTGTAGTGCTAAAATTAGATGTGCCGGAGCTCTTAACAGGGGCGTATGCAGAAGATAATTCGGGGGGGGGCTAATTGTACCGGGGGTATGGAATACCCCCCGTTAATGGGGGGGACCCTCCCTTGGAATGTTTTGAAAATCAGGAACAAAACGGTGAATTTTGAGGCTCTCTGAGTACAGTTTTTACTGCTACATGTTGAAAGGTTTTCAATGCTATTTTGAGGAAAAATTCAAATTTTTGTGGGTACAAGGTACACCCCCAGTACTAATACCTTTTATAGTAATAATTGAAACTATCAGATTAATAATTATTCGTAATATTGAACATTTTTATGTAACACCATTTTTAAATAACATATTAATATTAATACAAATTTACATTTCAGTTTCGGGGATGGGGTGGTGGGTGTCAAAATTAAAAATTTTCAGGTGTAAATGAACGGACATTTTATTTATTTAAATTAGGCTAACATAAATTGGTATGAACAAATAATAATTGTTTATTTTAGCCTATTTAGTGTTTTTAAGTACCAAGTTATAAACATCATACAAGGTTATAGAAAAATAATTTCTTTGATATACAGAAACATGAAAATTGTGTGACGCCATCTAAAGTAGACTCCAAAATGCATCACCCTTAACCTCAGTTTCTTCTTTGTTTGGATTTTCTGCTACTCTCGTTTTTGTGTCAGCTGCTGATCAATGGCTCCTCAACCATGTGATGACGTATGGCTCAGGGTCCCATTTTTGCAGAGGTGGACCTTGGAGTTTTATAAACAATAGAGCTGAGACATGGCTTACTGTCAATGTGTTTGTTGATGGTGTGATTATGTTGTTCATGCTGCTGAAACCTCTTTCACAGTCAGCTGAACTGCAGGGTATTATTCTTGCAGTCCATCAGGCACCCGTCTGCTGTTGTCCAAGTAATCCCTGTAGGCAATCACAGTTTTGCTGATGTTCAGCTTAAATCTTTTGCAAAGCCGCTCCACTTGAGTTTGGCCAAACAAAGAAGGAATCTCAGTTGGCCAGTACTCGGGTTCCAATGCTTTAAAGTCATCTAAAAGCTCCTCGTACTCGTACTCGACTTCTTCTTTTTCTAAGCTAGTCGCAAACATTCTGTGTTTTAAGTTATTGATTACACTAGAAATCAATTGCTGGCCATTGAATGATACGATTTTTTGATTATCATTTAACTTAACAGAAGCAAAACTACCTTCTTTCATGCGACTTGTGCTTCCAGTACTCTTGTCCCTGGCTTTTCCTTTAAAGATTCCAGATACCTGACTGATCTATGTATCAGTTTGTCTGCAAATACAACAGACGTGCTTCTGTTTTCCAGACTTTCAGACAACAAAGCCAATTCAGCGAGAACATCGAACATAAAGGCTAAGTTTAGTAAAAAATTATGAGAAGTCAGCCTCTTCAACAAACCATTATACTT
Source organism: Magicicada septendecula (assembly GCA_034769895.1). Lineage (NCBI taxonomy): Eukaryota > Metazoa > Arthropoda > Insecta > Hemiptera > Cicadidae > Magicicada > Magicicada septendecula. The sequence continues at coordinate 118,517,448 of CM068376.1, forward strand.
GCTTTTTTCAACTGGTGTTCTATCAGGGTCATTCATTGCTTTGGAAAAGTGGTTGGCTAAGGCTTGGTAACCAAACCATACAGCTGAAACAGTACGGAAACTACTAGCTACCCATCTCGTGCTTAAAATTCTGCCTATCTCATTCATTTGAGTATCAAGCTCTTGTGCACATTCTTTCAACTCTCGCTTATTTTTTCGAGATGTACTGTACAAAGTGTAAAGCTTGTCCATGAATGCTTGAAAATGGTTTACTCCGGCTACTTCACTTACAGCGTCCGCAATGGCTAATTCCAGTCTGTGATTCATACAGTGCCATATGATAATATTATGGTACAAAGATAAAAACCTTTTTGCCACACCAGAGTGCTTCCCTAGCATGACAGAAATCCCCGTCACTTGTAAAAGAAATCAAGTTTTGTTTTAAATACTCATTGTCAAAGCCATATTTGTCAAGGCACTTTAGTGCACTGCTAAAAACAGATTCGGCTTTTTGGTCAGCAAGCTCAACTAGGTCTAAAAATAAAGTGCTTGGGGGCTGTTCTTTACTTATCTCACATTTTAAGTAAACAATTAGCACCGACTTACAACTGATGCTGGTAGCTTCATCAATGATAAGTGAAATTTTCCCAGAAATTTCCTTAACCTTGTTTAAAATTCGCAATTTCATCTCCTTTGAAATATGATCTATAATTTCTACTGCACTGTACCTTGAGTGAAGGCCTACGCCGATGTCTACTCCATTTAATTTTTGCAATTCAAGTAAACCAAAATGATCGTTATATGGCCGGTCGTTCTTAGCAATAAAATATGCTGACCTAAAAATAGCCTTTGTTGACTCATGGTGTGCTGCATTTATAGAATCAATCACTTGATTCATAGGAGTTTTGTTTGAAGTGTCAACAATTGTTTGAGCAGTTTTGTGTGCCTTTGACTGCTTGTGTTCAACAATTTTTTTCCTTAGTGATTTAAGTTGGTTTGTTCTGTTTGAACCATAACAGCTAACTTGATAAGAGCGCCACTCACGAGACAAAGAAACATGTTCTTTTTTAAAGGCCCCCAGATTATTTACCTCAAAACATATTTTACATCCTAATTTACCTTCTTTGGAGTCAATCCAAGGAAAAGCCGCCTTCTTTCTATCCCACATGTCTTCCGTCCAAATGGCGGGCCACTGAGTTTGACTTTGTTTGTCCTTAGAGGTTCTGGGTTCATCTGTTTTACCATCTTTGAAGGTCTCATTAATATGTACACTATGATGCTCGGCGAGTTTATTAGGGGCACACAAAATGAAGTTATAGTTGTTTGTTTAGGTTTAGCCTCCATGACTTCACAAAACAAAAGTACAGTACATAGTATTAATGACTTAAATTCTTCACAAAGATATTAGTTTATTACCGTTATAACTTATAAGGGCGTAATCGCGACGTTTCTGGAGCAAAGGAGGACGTTACACTCGCTAAAACTATAAGAAACAGTTATTCACTTATTCTGGCGCTCAAATAGCACTTTCAACGTACCAAAACCACGATCAAAAGAGCAGGTTGAGGTTATACACGCACCAGACCGTCCCGATCAGAATTCACTACACACAGCAAAGCGAACGTGTGACTGCAGACGACAGCCGACTGTCGGGTGGTGGGAGCGGGACTGGAGGGAAAAGACAAAGACATAATAGGTCTCTGAGAACATCGTGTCCTATTGTACAAGTACCATTACCATTGAGTTTAACTCAAATCACTATAAATTAAAAAAAAATAATCAAGCTAAAACCCAAAAAAAACAAAACGTAAGTAGTCATGTTCCATTATCTATACGTGGAGCGCCGTTCCGTCTTCAAAAGCTGTGCCGGAGCGCAGCTCCACCCCGCTCCGGCTCCACTACACCACTGGGAGAAAAAAACACTTGAGTCTGCAGACTGACAGCGTGAAGCCACTCGGGCAACTTCGGCTACCTTCGTTCTCATCTATGCCCGCCTATATTCTGTTGTCAGATGTGAGTTTGGTAAACGTTTGGTTAAAGTTTGTCTATTTATTTTAGCACAATAATTTTATTAAGTTCACGGCTTCAAATACGTAAACTCAAGAGTAAATTTTTCGTGTATTAAAGTGTCTCTGTGTATTCGTGTCTAACCTACCTATACATGTCCTGTAAGCATTTCGATGTTTCATTTTAAAGTTTTGTCATTTTATTTTTAGTGTAACAGTTTTTATTAGGTACACGCGCTGTGTACCTAATAAGCTGGTGTTCGATGTGAAGTTGGTGTAACATTCAAAGGAGTCTTGTCAATTTAAGGGGGGGGGGTGAGAACCGTATATGTTAAAATGCTATTTTCTCAGCATCTATTTTGTGCTACAGACTTGAAATTTGGGGTTTGTACAGGTTAATCATCACACTTTCAGATTGTTATGGCACTAGAATAATAAATTTATAAATTTACAAAATTTATAATTTTCTAAATTTTTTATATTTTTTAAATAAAAACCTTTTTTATTTCGGTCAGTTTTTAAAACATTTTTATAATTCTAGTAGATAAATGTTATTAGTAGAATAACTGTACAAATTTTAACTTCCTATGTTATAAAGGTAAAATTTGTATTTATAAAGGTATTATAAAGGTAAAAATTATATAATTCTCGAAGATAAATAATAAACACAATTTCTTACATACTATTTATTACCCTGAATTGTATATTTTGTTTCAGCGTTTATCACTCCAGAAACAAAAATAATTGATTAAATTGACTCCAGATAAATACGAAACCAACCTGCGAAGTTAGTGCACAGGTAAAGAGGAGTTTTACCGCAACTGATTACAGCAATATATATCAAAACCAACATTGTGAGTATAAAAAACTGAACTTAAAAACCGGCAAAACAGTATAAGTTTTCTTAATAAACGTATATTTCATATACTAATGCGACGATGTAGTCAAAAGGTTCATATTTATCTGGGGAGCCAGTGAAATTGTGTTTGTTTCTGGAGGAAACAAAGGTTAAAACAAAAACTACAATTCAGGGTAATAAATGGAGTACAACGATATGGTTAAATTAATTTTATATTATGTTTTAATATTTAACTGTGACCACAATCAGTATTCATTTTAATATTCAATTCATCCGCTATGCACACAGGAAAACCCCGATTTGGATAAAAATACGTGGATTTCATTATACACGTAGGTGTGGAGTGTGGGTTGTGGGTTGACGAGAGAGTAGACAATAGCGACGGACGAACAGTAACGAAGTTGCCCGAGTGGCTTCACGCTGTCAGTCTGCAGACTCATGTTAAAAAAACGGTAGCTGGTGCCTCAAATTGAAAGGCCCCGGGGCTTGGTTAGTCTTTGCCCGCCTCTGCAATTCCTCCCTATACAAATTTTACCTGTATCTAAGCAGTGAAAACTGTTCGGATATAAAACAGTTTTTATTTACTGTAATGATATAGGTAATCCATTTGGATTAAGATTATAAATCAAAGCAGCGAAAGAGCCAGTATTTAAAAAAAGTTATTATTCCTTTAGAATAATAAAACACTTAGATACAGTAGGGCAGTTAAAAACACATTTAAAAATTACCTTCATTTTAAATTTTTTAAATAAAATATCAATTACATTGAAGGCTAATTCTATTAATAAATAGCTCTGAATACTTAGAAGGCTTTAAACTATTCAGAAGCTTGAAAGACATGTTTGAATTGGTATCCAAGTCACACTTATTGACAAAATCTGTATAATATTTACCTTATTTCTTCCGTCGTGTGACTTCGTGTTGCGTTTGATTTGATTTACGCGTTTCGAAACATATGTTTCGTCTTCAGAAATAAATAAATAAAAATTCACTCTTAGCGAGGTCGTTACATATTAAAATACAAATATTGGAAACGATTACACGATTCATGTAAAGCGGGATATGTGTGTAATCGTTTTCCAATATTTATATTTTAATATGTAACGACCTCGCTAAGAGTGAATTTTTATTTATTTATTTCTGAAGACGAAACATAAGTTTCGAAACGCGTAAATCAAATCAAACGCAACACGAAGTCACACGACGGAAGAAATAAGGTAAATATTATACAGATTTTTATTCAGAAGCCTTGTTCCGTAATACTTTTCTCAATACACGTTGTATAATTTTCAGTCTAAAAACACCTTTGCCGTCTTCTAGGCAGCGATCGGAATAAAACCACGCTCGTCAACAGCTTGTTTAATTTATCGTTAATTACAAATAAGTTTTACTATTATAAATACATATCTCGATTCACACTGCGATATCAATTATTGGCACAATCGTAATTTAAGCAAACAAAACCACAAATATAATACTGATCCACAAATGTGGTATCAAATACAAGCACTAATTCTGTAACTCACCTAACCGAAATCTCAGTAAAGATTGACCGAAACTACGGCTGCCTTGAATGCGGGTTGGAGGTTTTCTAATATACAACACATTTCGACGGATACATTTGATACCATCTTTGATAAAAAAATTCTCAGACTTCTATATTCGAGAAGGCTGTGAACAGTGCATTATCGGAGTGTGAAGCCCCCGGCTGTCACCGTGACTGTAGGAAAATACGGCTGTGAGTGCAGGTGTAAAGGAATTATACCGCAAGAAATTGAATCTATAAAGTTAAATTTATAGTAAAGTTAAATGTATAGGAAATGTCGTGATGACTTTATCGCGAACACTACGGAAGGCAAGGGAACGCGAAGTGGCGTAGAAGGCTTATGACCGATTTGGAAATGCTAAATACGATCGGGTAGGAGACTTTCCTCCAGTGAAACAGAATAAACGAAATAGCAAGAGAGTGGTTACAACACAGCCTTCGGACTAGGATAATGTATCGTGTTGATGTGGACATTGTTGTTATAAAAATTATTCTGAAATATAAAGTAGTGAACTTTGCGGAAATAAAATTTCAGAAACGTTTGAATAAGATTATATTATATATAGCCTGATCGGAATAAAATTTGTAGAATTTGTTATTTTTGAAAATGCCATCAACCGACTGTGTAATATTTTTGACATCTGCCTTACGATTGGCGGACAACCATCAAATAAATGCAAAATTGTCAAAAATATTTTACTGTAAATTAAAAGTACAAATTACCGAACAACCTCTTCTCATAGACTTGTTAGAAACTGAAAGTTAACGTGAAAATAAGTTCCACGTAGTTGCTTTGTTGTATCAGTGTTATTTTCGTTTTTTTTTTTATTTCTCATTTAAATATGTAAATAATGATACAATCGTTGTGATACATCGAAATCGCTATAAGAGTAGGCTACTAGTGTGAGACGTATAAGCGTATAAGGAAGGCAGTGTGGCCAGGGGCGTATTTACGGGTGGGGAGACAACAGGACACGACCCCCCTCACAGAGGGTCGAAGAAGTTGACGAATTTTGTTAATCTCTTAAGTTTAGGCTGTTTTATTATTTTTTCTGCTGTGTACGCTAATATAGTAGTAACCCTTTTTTAAATACACAAACAGATTTATTACACAGTATTAGCGTATACTTTGAAATATGAAAAATAGGAAAACCAATTCATTCAATAAGTATCTTGGAAACAATGTTTCAATAACGCGTATTATTACTATTATTATTATGACCGTTTTTTAATGGGCTTGAGTTCAGCCACTTTAATGATAGTAATGTTGATTAGTCTTAACTTGTTTTTCTGTTATGGAGCCGACGCCGGACTACCCCCCACCCCCACCCCACGACCATAGGTAGGTCTTATCCTGTTCCCCGTTCACGCATTTCCGTAGGCTGTGAATCGACCAGTGGAGAGTGGAAAATTCGTTTTCATCTTTACGGTGTTGTCGGTGATGGAATCCGGGTTAGTTAAGCAAGCGCCAGTGCCTTCAGATCTTTTAAGCGCCTAATTGAATAGACGCTTTCAATTCAGTAAGAAAAACAACAAGTAAACAAATTGAATTACATGATGTCAGTTGCACCGCTTACTTGTTGGTGATACGAGGTCCCGGCATCCTCAATGTAAGGCGTCGGGTATCTAGTTATTCCAACAAGGCCAAGGAATCGCTCCACTTCCACTAGTAAGACGATAGTTTTCTTTTTCTGCACCACATACAGAAATATGTTTAATCCGAACACAGCCATCGCGTTCACACGTAGCAAAAACTCGATTTACATTACAATAGTGCTAATTGAAATTGTTTCTGCTTCACATGTGAAGCGTGTGTATCAGGTTATCAGCCTTGCGAAGCACGCCCTCATCTTTTGCGTGCTAAGGAAAATCAGAGTGTGACCTCTTTAACGCGTATTTACAAGTCATCACTTGAATTCCAGTGAAATGAACTGGCAGCCACTTCCTAGAAACCTTACTGAAATTTTTGGACTAAATGTCGCCAGGTTTATAATTTATTGTAGGCCTAATAGTGCGATTTATGTGTGGGCTCAGCTCCTTTTTTGAATATACTTTTAAATAACTTTAATTGCGAATATACACAAAAGGTGAAGATGGTTCGAATACGCAAAACAAACAAGAAGGGATCTGCAAATAGACGGCAATTGTAGAATAGATGGCGTAGGGAAAAGGGCCTAAATAACTTTAGTTGTGAGCATACGAAAGACGAAGATAGTTCGAATAGGTAAACAGACAAGAAGGGAACTCTAATTAGACGGAAATTGTAGAATAATTGGCGTAGGGAAGAGGCAAAATGAAGTCCAAATTGAAGTTGGAAAGTAAAGTCCTGAAAGTTGTTGAAAGAAAGAGAGCGACGGGGAGGACTGAGACATTTGAAAGGTAGGACTAAGAGAGGGAAAACGTAGTTGAGGAGGCAAAATGGCATGAGAACTTGTGATAGAAAGGGACGAGCGAGAGGTGGAAGGACTCGTCACTGTTACTTGTCTTCTTGAGACAGAAGAGGCTCGAAAGGCTATAACTTCGTAAGGATTGTCCACAGGCGGACGCGACGGTCTTCGGGCGCCTCACATTTCGGTTTCCTTAACTAACGTGGTGCCACTGACAGAAAAAGAAATTGACACAAACACATGTTTCGTTAATAACAACTTATGGAAAGGATTCTCACAACATTTGCTATTATTTACGTGGGTCTTTCAAGTCCAGAGCCTACTGATTACTAGAGAACGAGCTACTGTTCACAGACTTGACGAACGTAGAAATCTGTCAGAGAATATTTTTGTCAGTGATGGTAAGACATGCTTCCGCTGAGAGGTATTTTCAAAACCGAAATTTTGTAAACAAACGTACTGAGAAGCGTTATGATACAAAACCGTCTGAACAGTTTAAACCTTCTAAGTTTTCAGAACAATTTTTTAAGAGAATCAGACTTCGGTGATGTAAGTGACGACTTTTCATCATAAAATGTGGAAGGGATTTCATTAAGTATATTATTCTTTTATCTGCCGTATTGTGTATACGGGTAAATGTGTGATCTCCCCAGTACCCGAAGCTCTGAATATAAGAAACACAGACCGAATTTTTTAAACCGTGTCTCTTCAAGAATTGCTTTTAAATTGGAACAGCATTAAGTTATCGGGTCATCGGCACAAAAGGCGGAAGCGACTTGCTGTGGTGGCCTTGACCCCAGGATTGTTGTTTTGTCAATCACTCGATTAACGAATTTATGAGACAAATGGAACGCTGTAAGTCATAACCGTTATTATTTGCGATGCGTGCTCTCTCTCTCTCTCCCTCTCTCTCTGCCACAGACACATACACCGATGTCTCGTAACCATGCTTGTAAACCTGTATAGTCATGGGTGGAAAGGGGCGGCCACATTTGAGAATTTATCGCGGCATAACATAAATAAAAAATTTGACGCCGAATATGACTGTGTGTACAGTGTAAGTAAAATAAGTTTAATAAAAGCACGAAGTCGCTACGCGAAGGAAGAATGGAAGATGTCACAACAGCAAAGCAACCATTAGCTGAAATTACAATATTTGAAAGGACACTCATAGCTAGGGAGGCTCTGGTGGAAGCCATGTGGTGGGTGGCCTTTGTCAAGCGTGACACAATAAACTTTTTCGTTAGAGGGCCCCCCTTCAAGATTTTTTTGGCTTCCCCCTCTCATTATGACTAAATTACACAATTGGCTTTTTAATATACACTAAACCTATAAAATTGTAACCTTACAATAGTGACTAACAATATATTAACTTAATGAAAGTTCCCATTATGCTACTTAAAAAACTTTTAATTTATACTGATTAGTCTAATAATCACTAGAGTCTTACTAGTAATAAAATCTTAACAATCAGGTCCATCTGTATTTAACATGACAAGCAGTGACATTTATTTTAAGATAGTAGTTTCGTCTGCTGATTGAAAAAGTTGCATTCCTTCCTTGCAAGTACTGATGGCTTATAGAAACAACTATACTAGTTTGGAGAAAAGTACAGTGAAGAAACAAAAATATAATTCTGCCAAATTATTTCAAAATTTTAAGAGCCAAAACGTTATGTACGAGCTAAAAACGAATATAAACATTTTTTTGTTGCCTTCTTGAAATCATTTCATGCTCCTCTTGCTTGGCTAAGAAAATTATTCCTTATCAGATCTCATTACTGGATGTTATCTGGCAGATGTTGTAACAACAGCAAGTTTTTGTCTTTTGGTGTTGTTATGGTATATTATATCTATAGCCCTGTACGTAGACATCTCTGTATTAGTTTTAGTAATATTTCTGGTTAATATGATTTTTAATAAATTTTAAGTCTTCTGGGCAATTGACCCAAAGTACAACTTCCATCCTTCAGCGAGCAGACTGGTGCTGTGCTGAGCGGAAGCCAACTCAAGAGTATTACCGGTACACTAGGATAGAACACAAATAGCAAAATATGGAGACTGTAGAGTAGGCAGATGTCTGTACACCATATGTTTTCCTAACTCAAATTATAGAAAAAAAGAGTCGGGTAATCAAGAAATCCACTGCTTCCTGCAGAGATTAAAATGTATATGGTAATTAGCTGATAGTGAAACTTTGGCATGTTCTATACTACATTTAGAACTCACAGGATTCAATGGGAAAGACAGGGAAATATATTCGGTAGATGTGTTGTTTGCTCGTACGTACTGAACAATTCGAAAATTTCTTCATTCATAAATTAAAGTTACAGGATTGTAATTTTAAAATTATATAATGTCAGAATTGTTATTCTTCATTACTGAGAAATTGTTACATTTTTTTATCATAATCATAACTGTAAAAATTAAAAATGCAATAAATTAAACATTTAAGACTTAGATAAACTTTAAAACATAACATGTCATATTTCCTTTGTTAACTGACATAAATGGATCATTTTTATTTCAGTTTTTAAGGTAATATGTCAGTAAGGTGATGGAACACTTTATTTTTATCTCTTCTCTTCACCCCAACTTCGTTGTGCTTATTTGCTAAACTGCTAAATATCATGTTCTGGACGAGGCCTTTCAGTGTTTCCACCATTTTCAAGTCCAAAATCACGACCTAGGTGGTTGTGGTGGAAACACTGAAAGGCCTCGTCCAGAACATGACAGTTAGCAGTTTAGCAAATAAGCACGACAAAGTTGGAGTTACGGAGACTGCTAATTCAAATAACAAGATTAACAAATCTTCTCTTCACATTTGTCAAAAAAAGAATTATATGTAACTTTGGTTACAACTTTTTCAAATTACAACAAAAAAAAGACCTATGAGAAACTATTTTGTTTAGAGGTATCCAGTGTAAGTAAATAAAATTTTAGAATCAATTGAGTTTATTTTTATTCAATTTTTAAGTATCCAGCTTAATAGGTTTTTTAGACATATGATTTATATTCCATTTACTTACTGAGATGTTACGTTACAAATCAAAGTAAAAAGTTCTATTTATAGAAGTAAGTTTTCAAGGCACACTGTAAATATAAATTGAAAACCCATATACTCAGTGTATTTCCCCATCTTCCCCATTGTGTCATGCACTTTAAAGTGGCTGAAATCAGTCCCAATAAAGAAAACGGTAATAACACAATAAAAAATACACATTATTGAAACATTGTTTATAAGATATTGATTGAGTTGATTTTCCTATACCTCATACTTCAAACATATACACAAATGCTATGTAATTAACCTGTTCATATATTTCAAAAAGTTTTACTACTATATTAGCTTACACAGCTGAAAAAAATAGTAAAATGGCCTAAAAATTAAGAGATTAACAAAATTCTTCAACATTTTTGACCCTCTGGAGGGGGTTCAGTCCCATTCATCCCCCCCCATAAATACGCCCCTGGGTCCCCATAGAAAGTTCTGACTACCTCTTCCACTGCCCCAACAGTTAATTGACCTTTCTGGAACTAATACTGTCTGTTGGAAAGGTCTCTTCCATTTTGGATGGCTGGTACACTGGTGGCATGTCCGAGTCACCCTTACCTTTGCTGATAAATACAGTAAAACCTGACCTAACAGCCACCTTTATTCAGCAGTCACCTTTGTGTATGGCCACTTTTCTGAGGAACGGATTTTATTTTCCATAAGTACAATGTAAATTTTCCATCCATTAAACGGTCACCTCCTCCCTCGGCCAGCGGTCAGCCCGTAATGGGTTCCTTCACTTGTTTAAACTGTCAGCGATGTTCAGTCATCTTGAACAGAATACAGAAGACAAAATAATTTGACAGTAGAGATTTCTACGAAGACTCAAGTAATGTTCATACCTAACCAATTGAAACGACCTACCCTTATGTAACTGTGAAGTTTTAAATTTACAAGTTCTTATTTGTTACTGTTGAAGTTTCCATAACGGTGAAACAGTAGTACACACGAACATTCCAAGCTGTTGAAACTATTATAAAAGTAAATTCACATAAACGATCTATGTGTGCTTGAGAAGTGTTTTTGCAATTTATAGTGTAATGTGACAGTAAACATTACATGAAACAGTCCTTACATGAAATTTCACAAGAATCTGTAATGATCTTGAGGGCAATTGGGAGAATCAACTTCAGGAAGATTATAAAGGTAGAACAGAAAAATTTCTGTATTTACAATCAAAACTTTTTGAAATGGTCGATTAAAATCTCTACTATTCCAAAATATATACTTTTACAATACAGTAATTTTTCTGCTTTTTGCAGAAACAGGTGATAATGACGTACATAGTGAAGAAGAAGAAGAAATTAAAGAACTGCAGATGTGTTTAAAAGAAATGTTATAATCTCTTAGCAAATCAAAGATATTTGCGTTACTCTTGATGAGGAATGTGGGGAGAGTGCTGTGGAACAGTGTAGTAAACTTTACTGTTTGGGCAAAAATTATGCAATTTACAAGAAAACTGCTACCTCAAAACAGACCACTTTAAAAGACTATTTTTTTTAAGTATAATCTTTACCAATGCGTTGTAATGTAATTATTTCCATTGAAAACATACTGTAAACAGGAATACAACTGCAAGTACACAATAAAATGATATAGCAGATCATCCCTATTTAATTACACTGTATTTTTACCAACCCTTTTATTTAACAGCCACCTCTCTGAGCAGCCACATTTTACGGAGATTCAAGGGTGGCCGCTAAAGGCAGGTTTTACTGTACCAGCATCTGCACATTCCCCTGTTTTGTATATTAAAATGTTAATAATAATAATAAAAAGAAGAAGAATTTAATAATAATAATAATCATTATTATTAGTAATTTGTCTTTATTATTAACATATTTAGTGTACTTGATTGCATATTACATTTAAGCTATATTTTGCTAAGAGGCTTAAATGGACTTGCGGCTATGAAGTGTTCAGAAAAGAGTAAAAAGAGGGTTCCTTTGTGAGTAACAGTGGGAGAAGTAAAGTTTTAAGGTATATACAGCATGGGACACCAGAAATTTTAGACTATCAAGTGTAAAATTAAGTTGCTTTTATCTTCAGTGAGATTGTTTTCATAAGAAGTAATGTTGTTTGTTATAGGAGTTGCGACAGTTACATTTTGTGTGTGGTGTACATATGTGTGTTTGGAGTAGGCTGCAATGAGAACACCACCAACACAGGAGCAGAATTTTTGCATTCAGTCATGAATGAACTCCAAGCAAAACGTATAGAAATGACTATTCAACAGCTGCTTGCTTCTCATCTGTTATCAGAAAAGGGTGATGTAAATAATTTTGAAGATCAAGGGGATGAAGCACGAGATCCTACATTGAGAAATAAGGGATACTTGCCACAAGTCCCAAACAACCCTGATGATTTTGTAATCGAGGATCTGGAAGATGGCAACCATAATTTTCAAGGTGGAGATCCTGGTATTCCTCCATTGTCTAAAGAAGAGCTGATGGCTTTGTATCAAGCAGCAATCACTAAAGGAGCAGGACTGAATTTATCATCACTACCCACACTTAACAACTTGAAATCTCACAAACCGCCTTCACTGGCCTCTCAGAGTAAGTAAATATGTCTCATAAGTATGTGAGTGAGGACATCAATTTTGAGATATGTGTTATGGAGATTTCATAATGAATGTTAAACAGTATGGATATATTTAAAATAAGGGATATATGTATTTAGGCATTTCCATTTGTTGTAGCTGTGCCTCTCTATACAAAGGTGTATTGAGTCATAATGTTACCTATCTCAAACAATTTTTCTTTTCTAAATATAATTAATTCACTACTGACTCGGAACACAAAGTTTTTATAGGTAAAAACGTAAAGTTTTACTGTATAGCCTGAACCGGTTTTCGCTTTTAAAAAGCTTCTTCAGAAAAAAGGTTTAAAAGCAAAAACCGGTTCAGGTTATACAGTAAAACTTTTACGTTTTTACCTATAAAAAACTTTGTGTTCCGAGTCAGTAGTGAATTAATTATATTTAGTTAAGTAATGGACACATCATGGACAACGAAATCCAAGAATGTTTCTTGTACTTATGTAAATTAACACTTCCAGACCTATGTCTGTACATTGTATGGGCACATGTGAATTCTGTTTCTTTCAATGCCCGTACATTGTACGGGCATCACTTTTAGAGTGATGGGTTTAAAGTGATTTCAAGCTTTCTGTTTGAGAGCAGGAGAGCATAACTGAAATATGTTATTTTGTTATCTAACAGATGGTGCTGGATGTGTATATATGAATAAACAGTAAACATTTTGTATTTTGTTTACATGCTTTGCATAAAGTGTTTGGAGACTGTGGGTATTTTTTATATAACAATTTCATTATTTTTCATATTTAATATAATGTGTAGCTTCCACTGTCTTAAATTAAGCTAGGGGCTCACAAAGTAGTTTTGGAGCAGTGTCAGCATGGTTTATTCCCTTTCTGAATATGAAGCTGTCCACATGAAGTTTTCCCCAACAGTTTTCTCATGTCCATCCATTACCCATACCACAAACAACTTGTTGTTTTTCTGGCTCTGCATACACTCTACATTTCTATAAATTCCTTTTCTTCTCCTTCTGGAACTACAGGCTCCTGTGGTGCTTGACATAGACAAGTATCTGAGTCCACGTGATTCTGTCATTCAACAAAATGTTTGTCTACTCTTCTCAATGTCTTCCTTAACAGCACCCTTCCATCTTGTTCTAGGGTGACCTTTCCTTCGCTTGCCGAACAGTATCCCCCAAAAGACTTTGTTCGCTTGTTCTGCTTCATCCATACACAGTATGTGGTTATACCATTTTTTATGTATGGAGACAATGGATGGTCTTCTTCTAGCTGATACGATTCTTGGTTATTTTTTAGGATTTTTTTCAGTTTACAGTTTCTAATAGATATAGTTGTTTTCCTACTTAATAAATGGTTTCTCAAAATCTTCCTTGGTGAAAAACATGCTTGGCTACCAGGTAAAATTCTCTTTATAATTTCCTATACCACATCTGCTGTGGTACTTACAGTGTTTATATGCCTCTCTTTACAAAAGTTCACTAACCATGCCTTTCTGTCTTACGTGTGTTCTTCCTCCTTATCCAAGAATCACTTTCCATAATTTCCTCACTTTCCTTGTCTGTTGGTATAGAATGCTATATTTCTTGTTCCCTTTTTCCACTTCATCCATAATTTTCTCTATCCATTCAAATGTGTATCTCTTATTAATGTGGCAACTTGTTTTTTTCTTTCACCATAATTTCTGTAATTTTTTTAATCTGTCTCCTGTCTTGTTTATTCCACTTAAACCTTGATTCCTATTCCTGATAACTTTCTTTCTATCAATAATTCACATTTGTTAAATTCCTGGATTTTGTTGTCCATGATGTGTCTGTTGATTAACTAATTATAAATATGTAACTACTGACTCGGAACACTAAGTTCTTTTATGGTAAAAATGTTAAACTTTTACCTTGTAGTCTGAACTAGTTTTTGCTTATTACAAGCTTCATCAGAGGCTGCTGCGAGGAGCACTGTATGTCTTGTTCTTGGTGCTGGCGCCGTCGTTCAAAAGATCAATGTTGTGTGTGTGTGTGTGTCTGACATGTACAAATATTATGTGTGATTTAAACTGTGACTGTTCATTTAGGATGTTGTTTTTATGTGTTTGTATATTTCTAGTTGTTCAAGAGTGTCTAGCTTTCGGCCGCGCACGCGCGCGTGTGTGTGTGTGTGTGTAGATTTTCCACGTTAATGTTTATGTTTGTGTATGTGTGGTTTGCTTCAATGAGGTGGTTTGCAAAGATGGATTCAGAGGTGGAGTGCCTTTGTGTGTTAAATGTATCTCTGTTTGAAGCTATGTAGGATTTGTTACATCCTGAGCAGTTTAGTTTGTATACACCAGGTAAACCAAATTTGTTTTGTTCCGTGTGTGTGTTTTTTGACAGTGTGTGTTTTGTTTTGTTTGTAGTTCTGTATGTGATTTTATATCCTGCTTTTTTTAATTTGGGCTATTTTTTCAGTGTGGTTATTGATATACGTTAGTGTTATGAATTTGTTTTCTGTCTTTGTCTGTTGCTTGTTTTGTGTTTTGTTAAGGAGTTTATTGATTATTGTTCTGTTGTATCCGTTGGTTTACACTCCACCACCGAATCCACCTTTGCAAACCACCTCATTGAAGCAAACCACACATACACAAACATAAACAGCAACATGCAAATTCTACACACACACAAAAGGCCAAAAGTTAGACACTCTTGAACAACTAGAAATATACAAATACACAAAAACACATAAAAACAACATCTTAAACAAACAGAAACAATTTAAATCACACATACTACTTGAACATAGCACCATACACACACACACACACACACACACAAAACATTGATCTTTCAAATGATGGCATTGTCACCAAGAACAAGACAGACAGCACTTTTAGTGGCAGCCTCTGATGAAGGTTGTAATAAGCAAAAACTAGTTCAGGCTACAAGGTAAAAGTTTAATATTTTTACCACTAAAAACTTAGTGTTCTGAGTCAGTAGTTATATATTTATAATTAGTGACATTTGTTGTAAAACTAACCTTTATTTATGCTACACTCACTTGTTGCACACACCACTAGTCACTGTGATACCAATTACTCACATATTTCGGTATAACATTATTACTTAAACATTGTTTGTTAAACCATATCTTACTTAAAACTTTTTTTAACTTAATTTTTAATTTTAGATATTTAAAACACTTTCTTACCTTATTTTCCTCCTCCATTCTTCGTCCCAGACTGCACGTCTTAATGGTTAAACTACAACTTTTATTATTAGTGGTTAAATAATTTATGCTACACTCACTTGTTGCACACACCACTAGTCACTGTGACACCGATTAACGCTATCGAACGTACCCGTTCATCATCAGATCGTAACTGCCACATCCGTCCCTAGCTCCACCCCCTTAAATACCTGCCTCTACCGACAGCGTCTACGTCACTGCAGGTAAACCCATTGTCAACACTACTTCCTGCACACGGGCGAAACTATCAACCCATGTCTATGTTTTCTTTCCTTACTGAACCTACCTTTTCACGTTTTATTATATTATAAAATATTTCTTCATTTTCAAAATTATCTTAATATTCATTACATTATTCATACCTTTTTCCCTTTCTTTTATACTTTCTATTCTTCTATGAGCTTTCTTTCCATCGTATTATTAATTACCTTTATAATATCAAAATTTTCCAATGGGTTATTAAATTTATGATTCTCCTCTATAAAATGTCTAGCATAAAGAGAATTCGTTGTCCTATTTCCCTCTCCTCTCTTGTGTTCTCCCAATCTACATTCAAAACGGCGGCCCGTCTCACCCACGTACACTTTTTTACATTCTTCACACCTTAATTTATATACCCCATTCTTCTGCAAAATAACTATTGTTTCTATATTATTATTTTTTATTTTATCAAATACTGTTTTACACCTTTTTATTGCTATGTCCACTCCATACTTCTGAAAGCACTGTACAATTTTCCTCGTCTGTGTTCCTATATATGTTACTGAGCCCAAATACTTCTTCTCTCCTTTCTGTTCTACGTCTTTTTTCTTTTCAATACTTTCCATCACTTTATCTACTATGCCCATGTTATAATTATTATTCTTCACTATTCTCTTTATCATTTTTAATTCTCTCTCTTTTCTTTCTTTATCTTTCAAACATTTCTGTGCTCTATAAGAAAATGCGTTTATTGCTGCTAATTTATATCTGTATGGGTGATATGATTCTTTCAGAATAATTATATCCGAATATGTCTCCTTTCTAAATATGTCAAATTCTAGTTTTTTGTTATCTTTTATATGTATTCCTATATCCAAATAATTCAAATTCTTATCACCAATTTCTTCCTTGAACTGTATATTTTTTTCCTTAGTATTCACTTCTTTTACAAATAATTATATTTCTTCAATACTACCTTCCCAAATAACTAAAATATTGTCAACATACCTTACCCATAGTTTTATATTTCCTTTGTACCTTGTACAATTTAATAACGTTTTTTCAAAATCATTCATATATATATATATCAGCCAAAATTGGTGATAATGAAGAACGCTCTGTCATTAAACCTAAAATAATTCTGTTGAACACATTCTTTTATTACTTTAACTAGTTGTTTCTTATATTCGTAATTCCCCATCCCTATCTTCTACCAACTTCACTGCTTTATCTACTGCAATATTAGTAAACATATCTTTAATATCGAGCGATACCAACTTCATATTTTCATTCATGTTTATTCCTTCTAACATCTCCATAAGCTTCACATTATTTTCTACGTTATACTTTACATCAAATTCATATTTATCTTTTAATATTCTACTCGCTTCTTTAGACAACTTATACGCAGGAGCATTAATAAACTAAACAATCGGCCTAACTGGTCTTTCTCTTTTATGTAATTTTATCTGGCATTTAAAATTTGGAGCCACTGGATTAGTTTCTACTAAATACCTCTTTCTTCTGTCGTCTATAAACGTTGTTTCCTTCATTAATCGTTTGACTTTCGCTTGGTACTTACTCATATAATCGTATTTTATTTCTTTATATGGACCTCCTCTTATAAATGCTTCTGGTTTTTTAATATATTCATCTTTATTCATGAGAACCATCGTATTCCCTTTGTCTGCCTATATGATTTATTCGCTTTGTATGATTATAGTTAATAATACGATGGAAAGAAAGCTCATAGAAGAATAGAAATTATAAAAGAAAGGGAAAAGGTATGAATAATTTAATGAATATTAAAATAAATTTTGAAAATGAAGAAATATTTTATAATATAATAAAACGTGAAAAGGTAGGTTCGGTAAGGAAATAAAACATAGACATGGGTTGATGGTTTCGCCCGCGTGTAGGAAGTAGTGTTTACAATGGGTTTACCTGCAGTGACGTAGATGCCCTCGGTAGAGGCAGGTATATAATGGGGTGGAGCTAGGGACGGATGTGGCAGTTACGATCTGATGATGAACGGGTACGTTCGAAAGCGCTAATCGGTGTCACAGTGAATAGTGGTGTGTGCAACAAGTGAGTGTAGCATAAATTATTTAACCACTAATAATAAAATTTGTAGTTTAACTTTTACTAATACACCACATACTGTACTTTACAAAAAACCGTTGGTTGGTTCCAATTCAGTATTGTTTAAAAAGTCACAGCCTACAGTTGCTGAGCTTTTCTGACAGAGGAAGCAATTATAAAAAAGAATACAATAGAAAAAAATCTGCCATTTGCTGCTACTCCTTAACTTCCAACAGTTTACAGCTACATAAAAGCGAGAAGGTAGCTTGACTGAGCACTATGGCGAGTATTAAGCATAAAAGAGTACAGAAGAAAGCAAAGATGTTTATTAACCAAATAATCAACATTAAAATAAATATTATTGTAACTGCAGCATAAACATATTTAGAATTTATCTCTAATTAACTATAACAGTCAGTACTGATAACAATGTGGCACAAAAACAATGTTATCCTGCCTGCCAACACATAACAAAGTATTTGTTACTTGTACATCAGAATAAGGACAATAATATGTTATTTAAATAAATTATATAATAAATTATATAATAATATATAAATTATAATCATAGGTAAAATAAAATAAACAAAATAATAGGAATTGTTGAAAGTAGGAGGTTAAGGAATTGAAGGAACAACAAAAGAGATATGATTGAGAGGTAAAACAAATAAAAAAGAAGGTGGAAATATTAAAATAAGAAATTGAAGAGATTAAGAATAAGAACAAAATGGTGGAAGACAAAAAAAGTTAAACCATCAAGAAAAGGAACATATCAATAAAATGGAGAAATAGACAAGGAAAGGAGAACTAATAACATATCTAACAAAATAACAATAATAATACTAAAGAGGATAAAAATGATGCAATAATATTGAGCGATGATAGAAAATTGTATGAAGCAAAGATAAACACCACAAGGGAAACAAACAAGATACTGGAATAATGGTACAGCACAGGGCAGTGAATATGGGAAGTAACCGGGATAAAGTGAGAATAGTGTAAAATAAGGGAAACTAAACAAGGAAACAACATAAGAAACTAAAGGAATGGGAATATAAGGAAGATGTTAGAAAATGATTAGTTTAAACAGGAAATGATGAGAATGTGGAAAGATCACAGATGACCTTAAACAACATAGTAAATGATGCATCAGCAAACTAATAAGAAAGTCAAATAAAAATAAATAAAGGTTAAACTACAAATTTTATTATTAGTGGTTAAATAATTTATGCTACACTCACTTGTTGCACACACCACTATTCACTGTGACACCGATTAGCGCTTTCGAACGTACCCGTTCATCATCAGATCGTAACTGCCACATCCGTCCCTAGCTCCACCCCATTATATACCTGCCTCTACCGAGGGCATCTACGTCACTGCAGGTAAACCCATTGTAAACACTACTTCCTACACGCGGGCGAAACCATCAACCCATGTCTATGTTTTATTTCCTTACCGAACCTACCTTTTCACGTTTTATTATATTATAAAATATTTCTTCATTTTCAAAATTTATTTTAATATTCATTAAATTATTCATACCTTTTCCCTTTCTTTTATAATTTCTATTCTTCTATGAGCTTTCTTTCCATCGTATTATTAACTATAATCATACAAAGCGAATAAATCATATAGGCAGACAAAGGGAATACGATGGTTCTCATGAATAAAGATGAATATATTAAAAAACCAGAACCATTTATAAGAGGAGGTCCATATAAAGAAATAAAATACGATTATATGAGTAAGTACCAAGCGAAAGTCAAACGATTAATGAAGGAAACAACGTTTATAGACGACAGAAGAAAGAGGTATTTAGTAGAAACTAATCCAGTGGCTCCAAATTTTAAATGCCAGATAAAATTACATAAAAGAGAAAGACCAGTTAGGCCGATTGTTTAGTTTATTAATGCTCCTGCGTATAAGTTGTCTAAAGAAGCGAGTAGAATATTAAAAGATAAATATGAATTTGATGTAAAGTATAACGTAGAAAATAATGTGAAGCTTATGGAGATGTTAGAAGGAATAAACATGAATGAAAATATGAAGTTGGTATCGCTCGATATTAAAGATATGTTTACTAATATTGCAGTAGATAAAGCAGTGAAGTTGGTAGAAGATAGGGATGGGGAATTACGAATATAAGAAACAACTAGTTAAAGTAATAAAAGAATGTGTTCAACAGAATTATTTTAGGTTTAATGACAGAGCGTTCTTCATTATCACCAATTTTGGCTGATATATATATATATGAATGATTTTGAAAAAACGTTATTAAATTGTACAAGGTACAAAGGAAATATAAAACTATGGGTAAGGTATGTTGACAATATTTTAGTTATTTGGGAAGGTAGTATTGAAGAAATAAATTATTTGTAAAAGAAGTGAATACTAAGGAAAAAAATATACAGTTCAAGGAAGAAATTGGTGATAAGAATTTGAATTATTTGGATATAGGAATTTTCACAAAGACAACATCATAGTTTATGTTGTTAATGTCTTAATAGTATGCTACATCCATGTCCTAAATTTACTGACACTAAGTTCTTTGTTCTTCATTCAAAGTTTTGTCAACAGTAACTTACGTTTTCTGCCCTATATAAATCAGGTCCCTTTTATTATAAATTATAAATTTGATGGCATGTCTGTTAGATTTCAAAGTAGACTATATACTGGAGCATGGCGAGGATTTCCTTCTGGGAAACGTTTAGATTTTTGTGACAAAATTAGAAAAATTGAAAGAAAAATAACTTGTTATTTGCTATTTATTTTGTTTTTGTCAATAATAATAGTGTGGTAGCATAAGGATCAAATTAACTGATATCTAAAGTTTAGCAAAACCATGAAACTATAAATGTGACATCTAACATTGCAACATAAATAAAATAATGATACTGGTACCAGGAAACTGGCACAATTTTTCTCTTTTTCTCCCACCTTATACAGGTGATGATACTGTTATTCATCTGGTACAATTTTGATAAAACTTTGCTTTAATGAATAAACATATGTAAATATTTTCAGCAAATAGAATTAAATCCGACTATAAAATAATTTTTATAAAATGTGCACTACAGGCCCATAGGCCCTCAATAAACATTTCAAAATTATGTTATGGAATGTGCAAATATGTGATTAGCCACATATTTTGTTGAAATTTCCATATAAACAGGTCACCTGTAGAGTCTTTGGAGAAACTGCATTTTGAATAGCACCTGTGGTTTTAGGTTTATGTATGTACGGAACAATGGTCTTAGGTGTCCATATATACAGATATGTTGAAGAGTTTAACTGTTGAGTTGCTGTTTTAAGATTTGTTCTTGAAATGGTAATAAAGCACTAAATTAAAAAAAACATAAATATTTATTAAATTCACATAAAAAAATCCCTGTACAGTAACAGGAACATCTGTATAAGTTTTGATTGGTAAGCAAGACCCTGTTTAAGAAATTTTTTTAAGTTCCTGTAGAATAAAGGTGCTTCACTCTAAATATCATAAAACAACTTAGATACACTGCAGGGTGAATAAGTGTTCAAAGGCTATCTCTTTCCTACTCTCTAAGAGTACGTAACATCAAAAATTTGAATACAAATTTGAACCATTCCTCAACTACCAGAAAAAAGCAATTTAATATATAGTAATTTTGTACTCACAAGATAGGTGTAGGATACCAAAATTAAAAATCTTCATACTCACATAACTGTTTAATTCATCTTATATAATTTCATTTTACCAGCACTTTTAAATTTTTGACATTTCCGGTTTTATTTAGCATACTAAGGGAGGGGATTTAACCACCCCCCAAAACCCTGTAGCTACTCTGCTGACGGTGTGTGTGTGTGTGTGTGCACACGCATGCATAATCTACCATTTTTTGTTTAAGCTGAAGGTCTAGTTCAACCTCCTCATACATTCCATGCAAGTGTGGATAGCTTTTTGAAAGCATCTGAGCTGATTTCTCATTATCACTTATATATTTAGTCTCATTTATTTTATGTATTCATTTTAATGAATTCACTGTTGTCAATTTTCTAATCTACATACTACATACAGATTTTGTATGTAGGTTTATATAGTTGTGTGTGTGTGTGTGTGTGTGTGTGTGTGTGTGTGTGTGTGTGTGTGTGTGTGTGTGTGTGTGTGTGTGTGTGTGTGTGTGTGTGTGTGTGTGTGTGTGTGTGTGTGTGTGTTTTGTAATATTTATAATATAAGTAAATAGTAGGCCTACATAGACCTTTCTTCAGTACTTGTAATAATTTTGTTTACTTATTGCAGATGATATTGTGATGCCCACAGACCAAGGGACACTATCTGGTTATTACTATTACTTCTATCCCATTAAAAGTTTCATGTCAAATATGGCACAAGCCAATTCATCTGCAAACTCAATGATGCCAATGACTATGATGCCAAATGGAATGTCTACAGACATGATGTCAAGTGGAATGATGATGGCTGATGGAAGTTCTGAGAAAAGCATTGAACCTCTCTTTATAGCTATGGCGAGTTTTGTTGGAGTAGCAATGATGTTTATACTTTCAATTTTATTTATGCCTAAATTTGGTAACCTAAGTTCCAGAGGTGAGGCAGCCTTAAAAAATGCTCCAGAAGAAATGGTTACACTGAGTAGGATAATTGGAGAAGCAATTGAAGGAAAGGACTGTAGTGCCAGAATAGCCTGTGAAGTTGGTAAAGCTATTAGAGTTATGAAACTAGGAAATAAACCTATCAGGTAACATAGACTATAGCTTAACTCTGTTCATATTTCCACACATTTTGTTGTCTTCAGTTATTTATCTACCCACACATTTTTTTTTAATGATTTTCTATGGGTATAGGCTTTCTTTTGTGACTGTCCAATCGCCTATGGAATTTTAAATTTTAAAACAACTTATTTACCTAGTTCTAAATGTTCAGAACCTTTGTAAACATATTTGAAATAAAAATACTGTTGTCTACCTACAAGCATTTCTATTCTTCACAGTACTGTAGCATATATTTTTAGATCAGACAGTACAGTTATTTTTAGCTTATTCACAAAGTTATTATTTTGCTTTACTTTTGGTTTCAAGGTTATAACCTAATTTCAGTATTTGTGTCTAAGTTAATACATCTGTCAATCATTATTAGTTACCTCAATATAATCTGTCTTGCGGCTTATTAGTTTCCTTAACATAACATGTTTCAGGAACAAGTTCCCATCATCAAGTGTTAAAAAATCCTTACCCTGTCATGAGGACACGTTGGTGAAATCCTAACTAGTCAATATACAAATTATTGAATAAATACACATGACATATAACATACACAACACTACAAAACAATGAACACTACTTGGCATTAAGCCGTTCAATGTCCGAGTTAGCTCACTGATGTGTTAGTCTGTTTTTGCAACCTCCTTGTTCTTACATAATGCAGTATCATACACAATATTTGAACAAAATCATAACTGGTCATTAAGTAGATGTTCTGTATGAGGCTTGGTTCCCTTGTATATTTCAAACTCCTCTAAGGCATCCATGTATCGACCTTTACCACAGAAGTGCACTGGTGACATACTCTCCACAAACCCAGTGTAGTTATGATTTTCATTTATCAAGTGCAATGCATAATTAGACTTTATTGAACTAGTATTCTTTTTAGGCAGATGTTCTTGGAATCTATCTATGAATTCAAACAGCACTTTGAACCAGTGTAGTTACTCTACACTTGTGTGTACTATAGCTACACAAAGTTAAACAATTAATTTTTATACTCTTTACTACATGGTTATTAAGTGTAATTTTTACACTAAATCTTAAATGAGCAAACAAAATATAAAAACAATCTGTTTAGAATTTACAGTACATTTAACATAATAAAAAATTTGGTACCTCACCATAAGCCTTTTATTTTACTAAGTAACGTCAATACTCTTAAAAGGACAGATACTTAAGTTTCCATCTGAACTGCTTTCTTCCTCACTGCCAATTTTTACAAGTTTAAAATGAATGGCCTATTATTGTTCTTTACATCCCAGTACAAATACTCTCCTTCTAATGTGGTATGCCTTCCGGTAGGCTAATAATTGTGGCAACACTGAGGCAGTGTTGAGTAGATATGAAGATGTCAACTATACTCTAGGGGAAATCTGATTTGTGTTTACCAATGAATAAACAAGACTATAAAGAAGAACTTAACACCAAAAAATACATAGCCCTAAAAATGGCTACAACCAGGATCTAATAAACAAATTATATAGGCAAATCCAAAACAAAAACAACAAACCACAAAATAAAAACAACACACAACAATACAAACACATCACACTCACACAGAATTGCCAACACATTCAGAAAATACAACTACAAAATAGCATAACCAACAACACCATCAAAAGGTACCTCAACGGCACAAACAAAAACACTGACATATACAACAAAACAGGAGTATATAAATTAACATGTAATGATTGTAGCAAGTTCTACATAGGCCAGACAGGAAGATCTTTTTCATCCAGATTTTATGAACACACCAAAGCACTCAACAATATTAACATACAATCTACATTTGCCACACATATCCAGACAGATAACCACAGTTACACCAATATACAAAACAACCTAAAAATTTTTACACTTCCTACCCAAAAGCCACAAACTCAACACCACAGAACAATTTAAAATATACAAACACAACCCAACAACATACTAAATGACCAATTACAATTTAAATCAAACACACTATTTGACACAGTAATAAACAACACATAACAACAATTCAAAACTCCTGCGCCAATCCCCTCCACCTCCAACCACACACAACCTGTTTACAAAAAACCATTAGAAATTACCGACAGATTGCACATTCTGTATCCACGACTCACTGACGAAGGAGAACACCACTCCGAAACAGCTGTCTGAGTGAAAAAACAAAGTAAGTTTAGTTTACAAGTGAAAGTTCTATTAAAACTAATAAAATTATGAAGTATGTTCCTCAACACACTCATCTTTGAATTCCTTTATTCATGTCCTTCCGTACCTATCATTCTATGCCTTCAAGACCCTCTTTTCAGTAGAAATAGGTGGCTCCAAGTTTTAGAAGGTGCTCATAGTACCAATTGGTGGGTACTGCACGTACTAAAAAAACTTAGTATCAGAACAATGGATAGAGAACCTTCAAATCCTATCTCAGAATGAGAGGGGGTGTACTAGTCTCTTGACACCCTACAACTGGAGTCCTTAGGCTAAGGTATTCTAACTTCAGCAGAAGAGTTCTTGGTACTCTAGGTTAGGGATAAAATGCAGATCAACTATTTGTTTTTTTAAAAACTACACAATTGAGAATATTAATAAGCTAACTACTGGACAGAATTTTTAACAAAAGATGTGGTTATCCTGAAGAGACAAGATGTTCAATTT
This sequence comes from Magicicada septendecula, assembly GCA_034769895.1. Lineage (NCBI taxonomy): Eukaryota > Metazoa > Arthropoda > Insecta > Hemiptera > Cicadidae > Magicicada > Magicicada septendecula. The sequence continues at coordinate 118,542,743 of CM068376.1, forward strand.
TGCACATGGAATAAGAGCTTGATTAAGTATACGGAATATTTTAACCATGCTTTAAGCAGGTAAAGTGCAAGAAACTGCTGAAGCAAAAAAAAATCATTATAGAGTAGATATAACTGTGCTACAAGAACTGAAATAGAAATGCAGTGGTATAATACACACGTGACTGTATCATCTATATTATTATAGCAGTTGTGTCCAACAAGGGTTTTATATAGCACAGTAAGCAATAAAATCAAAATATTACTTGAATTTGAATCTGTTAATAATAGAATATTAACGCTTGTAATTATATGAAGATTCACTTACCTTACAGTATTAATATTTAATACTGTGTTAAAAACGCATATGGGTGCACAGAAGAAGCTTGTGAGGATATAGTTTCATATGAAGCCCATTCTCTTATGTACTGGATGAGTACTGGATTTGACATAATTAATCAAAGCATGATTTAATATTGGTGGTCAGTGTCTCCTACATAAAACCAGGAAGAAATGGAATACAACGGATTCCATTACAGTAGAGTCTACATCAAATAAGAAGTAGAAACAGAATTAGGCTGTTGCTTAGCAGAAATGCAAAACTTTATTGTTTAGTTGTACATGTTTTCCACACAAGAAAGTTCACATGGGAATTTGAAAAATTCTCAGTACTGAAGAATGTAACCAGATGTCATGTCTTAATTTCAGAACTGGGTAATTGTACTAAAGATGTAAGAGCATACAGAGGTGCTAACTGTGATTGAGATTGCTTTCTAATAATTTCAGTGATATGGCAGAGAATAAGTAATATGCAGAAATCTGAAGGATGCAAATCTACAAAATGAAATATAAAAAAAATGTGGAAGAGAAAAGGAACACAGGGTATTCATAGAGAATGTTAATTAAAATTCAAATGAGCAAAGCACACTCATTGAAAACAGAAAAATGTTAAATCCATAATGCACTACACACAGGAAAGAAACCTAAGCAGTATAATAAAAATTAACAAACCTAAATACACTGCTTAAATCATTTTTTATTACACAAGTCACTGCTGCATTGGCTTGACAAGATTCTAACTGACATATTCAACTAAATTTAGATTCTATGTTTATTTATCAGTTTTAAGTAGTATCTTTATAGGAAACTAATTTTGCTTGCCATCTAAGAAGAAATAAACAACTACAAAAATGAAAGGGTTCTACCTGCAACACGCTTAAACCGTGCTTAGCAGTGATAAGATTCTAACTGTACTCCACTTTAAGAATCAGCTGTCTTAGCTAACAAAATAACTTGTGTCTGTTGAAGTGTATACTGCATACAATACAAAAAACATTACAACTATGCCTACCCCAGATCAAAGAGGCAAAAATGTAAATAGCAGGCAAAGACCTCAGCGGGCCTTTATGCTGATAGAAGTCATAGTAAGTAATATGAGTAATAGAATCACAGTAATAGAGTCTTATAACTTAGAGAGTATACAAATAGATCTTGCCTTGGACTACGTTTGAGTATATGTAAAATATATGATGTATACAAAGATCAGTGTTCTGAAGAATATACTGAGTCAACAGAAAAGTCCACTTGTACTACAAAATATTTGTGACAGAATTCAAACTTGTCTTTTTTGTCCCTAAATGTGAGAGGTGTGATTTGTGTGAAAAGTATAATGTTGCAAGGAACAGAATAAAAATCTTAGTGTATTGTTATTTGATCTTCAAATTATTTTGATGTCACACACAGAGGTTTTGGTTAATTAATTAACAGGAAAGATTGACAAAATCTCAAATAGTTTTGCAAAATACAACATGTCAGAAAAGACAAAGGAAATGAGATGCTATCACCAAATACGTTGTTTGTACTTTTGTGAATATAATGCACCACTCATATTCCTTGGTAGGGGACTGTGCTATACCCAGTAGAATGGTAGCATGTAGCCACTCCCACTAAATAAGCAGCCATATCCATCCCCACAGCATCAATGAAACAGTAGGCCTACTTGCCTAAACGGCTTCAGATCCTTGACTAACCTCTTATATTGAGTTAATACTATTAAGTTGTTCAAAACTGAAATAAATTTTTGTATTTACTTATATCTTTATTAATTTCTTATTAGTTCTGTATTTTTACTAATTTTTTATTCCATTCATGCATGCATTAAACTGTAAACTATTTTCAGATTTTGGTTACCACTCTCTTTAGGTTGATACCCTACATAGATTTTTGCAATTTCTCACAATTTTGAACTCCCTTGCATTACTGGTTAATTCATTCAAAAGCTGTTGTGAAACATACCCCAAACAGATAGATAAATAGACAAATAATGCCAAACGGTCAAGTAAAAACTGAGAACTCGCTTCACTTGTTCAACAAATAATATTTGTTGTTTATTTCAACAATATATGTTTATTTTGTAGTTAACACCATTTTATCCATTCCTTATTCTTAACTTTTCCTGTACAGAGTTCAATGTACAGTTAGAACCTTGTCACTTTGAAAAATACAAGATTTAACTATGACAGTGTTCTATCTGCATTTTAGGACATTATGTCCTCATCAAATGGAGAGGTATTTTTTAAATAAATCCAATGGAAAATAATATTTCCATGTACATACATAAGGTTACAAAATACAAAAGATATTTATATATTAACAAAAAAGTTATTGATAATCTAAACTTTCAACTCATTTTTCTGAGAATTAAGTAAAAAGCAGTTAGAAACTCGTCAAACAAATGCAGCAAAGTGGAAAATAACAGGCAGAGAGTATCACCACTTCTTCCCACCACTTACATAGAGCTTTGAATGATAGTACCAGTAATAGAAACAATGGCAACAACATTAATACTAGTCCCAAATAACATATCTGTATTCATAATTTTATTCAAAATATATAAACCTAATTTATTTAAATCAAATAATGCTCATCTGCAGCTTGTTACAGTTTACCTTCCAACATTCAATATAGAACTTGATTGAATATAAAAGTAACATACGTGTGTAACATACAGAATGAAAAGTAGAGGCACGCATTTAAGCTAGTGAAATAATACTAACCAACAAAAAATATATTGTAAAATAAGTGTTCAATGCTTTAGCAAGTCATAAATATAATACATTTTGGATAACAATATAAATGGCTTTTACAATATAGTAAACAGAGTATTTAAAATAAAAAAATAACTTTCTAGTATTGCCGTCAGACAATCGTCAGTGATAGGAAGGAGGGAGGCAATCCTGTTCCCTTGTCCTTATTAATAATTATGACCTTCTCTGCCAGACGCACTGCTATGCTAGGTTGTCAATGTACAGATCCCTGCAGAACTTGAACCTCATCATAACATACATGAGGTAAAAATAGTATGAACAACATCACAGTTCCTAGCAGTATGCAATTAGTAATGAAGTAGAACTACAACATTACTGTTATTGAAACTATAATTATTTTAGATTAAATAAAACATGTAACAATACACAAAGGTTAATCTATTAACTTCATTGATAATATTTTACTAAAATTAAACAAAAGTTAATGTAATAAGCTTTACAGTGCCATATCAATATGTAAGAGGGAACAATAAATACAGTAAATCAAATTTGTCAACAATATGACAAACAAAATGATTTCTTGAGAAGAAAATTTTTTTAAACTATCATACCATTCTAAATACACCTTTCTCACCAATTTTTGGGACATGTATACCTTCTTTCTATCTGTTTCTACTCTGATGATAACAATTACTTGAGCCATGGAAATACTAGACAGTAATGAAGAGACCGTTTTTAATAACTGACTATGGCTGACAAACATGAAAATTTTAATAAATTGCATGTTTGACTTGTGCTGTGAAAGCTTATGAAATTATGTTTTTATCTGTTATGTTTTTAATTCAATATCTAGACTGTCTCATGCTGAAACTCAAATGGAAAATACAAGTTTGATAGAAGAGTCTGGAGAAATAATTTTTATAAATATATAATTATTTTTGTTTTTAATCCTTTGCCATAGGCTGCACATTTTTCATATATGTTTGATACATTGTACTAAATTATTATATGTATTGTATGTAAAATTAGACAATGTTTACAGGATATTAGAGATAATGTTGCCACCGAACCTGGCCAAGCAAATGGCACAAATAAGGAGGTCAGCTGACAAAAAAGAAAAGTGCCACTTCATACCATGTAGGCAGCAAATGAAGAAACCAGATAAACAGAAACAAATAAAAGCAGCTGCAAATAAAAAAAATAAGCACAAGCAGAAATAAAAGAAGTGTTGGACAGTAATAACAATGAGGGTTGGATATTAGAGTGTAATTGAGTATTCTGTCACTAAGTAAAAATGATCTGTGAAAATTATTTTTTTTTTGTCAATGAGTTACAGTTTTTAATTTAAAAAATTCTTTGGGTGTATACGCATGTAGCCTATGTTTATGAAAGGCTGTACTACATGTGGAGCGAAAAGGTAACATGTAACATGTAACATGTTTCCTTATATAATATATTCGTGTTGCCCTACAGCCAGTGGCATATCTATAATTTGGTCTGAGGGGGGGGGTCCAGTCAAGTTGGTTCATTCAAAAGAAAAAACAAGTGAAAACTAATCAACATTACTATCCTTAAAGTGGTTGAAAGACAAGTGATAATATCCTGAAATAAATCCCATTAAAATAAATGGTAATAATGCAATAAATGTACGCGTTATTGAAACATTGTTTAGAAGATACCTATTGACTGAATTGATATTCCTATATTTCATATTTCAAATCTTTACGCAAATGCTGTGTAATAAGCCTATTTGTATATTTAAAAAATAGTTACTACTACTGTATATTATCGTAAACAGCAAAAAAAGTAATAATAATGAAATAGTTTAAAAATTAAGAAAGTAACAAAATTCGTCAACTTTTTTTGACCCTGTGAGGGGGGTCCCATTACCTAATCTAACTCCTGTTAATATGGCCCTGCCTACAGCTGGATTGTGAGGAGAAAAACAAAGTGACATTTCTGTGTACAGCATTCTCATTATATCACTGTTTATAAACATTATCAAGTTTTTTTGTAGTTTCATTCATAATTTTATTTTTGTAATTGTCTAGTTTTGTATCATTTTTGTTAGCTTCTGTTAATCTAGGGAGTTGTTTATCATAACAGCTTTCACTTATGTAATATTTGACTGGACTACACTGCACTTACACTTTCTCTATGCACTGCTATCATTATTATGTTACAGTAGAGTTACTTTTATTATTATTTATGACCATATCTGAAGAGGCTCCAGAGAGTTCAGCAGGCAAAATGCTGCTATGATTTACTAAAGCCTCAATTACAGTGGTCACCTACAATATTTGATCTGATTAAAATAATCCATTATGACTAAATTAAAAACTCTCTCTCTCTCTCTCTCTCTCTCTCTCTCTCTCTCTCTCTCTCTCTCTCTCTCTCTCTCTCTCTCTCACACACACACACACACACACACACACACACACACGCACACACACACACACACAGTCTCCTGCACTCTCTCTCTCAATTAGTCCAGGATAATTGGTTTCAAAAACTACAACAAACCTGGACATGAAACCTGTAGGCCTATATCTAAGAATATATACATATGTATATATATATATATATATATCAGTTTCTGGTACAGTTCGTTTCTTTATATATATATATATATATATTTATATATATATATATATAAAGTATTTAAAATTTATATTTATATTACCTCAAGATGTTATTTTTCTTTATTTGGAACATGTTTCGAGAGCTCCCGTGCTGAGGATGAGAGCATGGGAGCTCTCGAAACATGTTCCAAATAAGGAAAAATAACATCTTGAGGTAATATAAATATAAATTTTAAATACTATATATATATATATCTGACACATTAGCATGTTATTCATAATTAAATTACTGTGTTGTTGATTAAAAAAAAAAATTACTTTCAAAATGACTTTTGGGTTTAAACCCCCATTATTAGTTTTTAAAATACCCTTAGTTTTATTGCTCATAATTATAATAAATGTGAGCAGTAAAATAATTCCATTTACACAATAGAAATTATATGTCAATTAAATAGGAAACAATTATAAATAAAAAAACGTATACATTAATAAGAGAAAATAAATGAACATTCAAAATACACTTTTTTTTTAATGCAAGTCAATATATTTCTTGTACAGTATATACAGTATTACGATCTTTATCAATGTTCACTTCCTAATCAAATTTTATTATTTTTAATAGAAATGTATATTTTATAATGCATCAATAAACAACCATGTGCAATTGGGCATTTTATAATTATTAAACTTAATAATAGAAGCTAAAAATAAATAAAACTACTATCTCTTAATTTAAAATCACAATCACATAAACAGGATAAATCCCTGTCAATGACTATGTATAATTGACACCAAACCTATCCATCTTAAAATAAGTATGAGCAATCATTTTTTTAAGGACTGATAAAATCCTGGACTTCAAGAGAAATCCCCCCTCGTTCACCTCTCACATTCAAAGAGAACATGTCTGGGGAAACCTACCCGGATGGTAAACCATGTATGTAATAAAGTATACATATTTTTTATTTCAAATATAAAACACTGTATAGTTGAGTATAATATACAGTGTATGTTTAATAGAAAATTAGCTTCATATTTTATTGTAAGAAGTTAGTAGTGATCACAAAAGAAATTAATGAATACAAACACAATAATGGAGAAGTTTTAACAGAAATTAAATATACAGTATGTGATAAATTATCTTCCTAAAACTTCTTCCCAAAGTTATCTTACAATTTTCTATTAATTTTTCTGTGAAACGTTTTTCAGAAATGGTAAAAGATAATTTTCAGCAGATTAGCTATCTACCCTTCTGTGTGCACATTGTTGTTTACAAATGGTTCTTATTCAGACTTGTTTTGATAATTGCTGGCATTCCTAAATAATGAATACATTTAAAATGCATAATAAATTATAATAAATATTAATTATTTAAAAAATGTAAATAAATGGATGATGAGTAATTATTTGAAAATTATTTTAAAACTAAATTAAAATTAAACCATTTTAAAAATAATGTTTTACTTTTAATTTAGTTAATTTTTAAATAATTTATTTAACACTTAGTTGTATTTCTTTAGAATATTGACTTTTCATGTATTTCATAATTTTTTCTGCTAGTTAACAGATTGTTTTTAAAGACTAGTTAACATTTACTACAACTTATATGTATCATGTAAAAATTAAATTCTTTCTTTTAAGATGACATAAACACATTTACAATACTATGATGTTTAATATTTGTTATTGAGTTTTAAAAAATGAGTGTTTTGAGTAAAAAAGTTTTACAAAAATTTTGCATTAATTTGTGTTTATAAATGTTTCCCAGAAAAAAAAGAATGCGAAACGCAAAAGTCCTGCGATCTGTATTGTGAACTAAATATGTGAGAGATTATGTTCCAGTAATGCAGCCTGCAGGTTTTATGCAATTAAATTTATGCACACACAAATAGACACTACCATGGAAAGCTCAGGCAATGTACCGAAAATGTTAAACATATTGTCATTAATAGCATGAATATCAATGTTGAGTAAACAAAATTGTATATTTGTAAGACATTGTTATTTGTTTGATTTAAATAGAACGTATTTATTTATGTTTCATAAATTTATTTTTTCTAACCACATTCAGGTTCCTTATAATAATAATATAATAATAATAATATTCAATGACACCTTTTAATAATAAAAAACAAGAATATGTAGGAAACTTACAACCCAGAAGTGAAAGATTTTTGTTAAGATCATTGTCACCTCAACTTCTTTTTCTTTGAAATGACATTCATATCACCAATATGCATTGCTAAGTGATTGTTGTTTTGCTAACAAAGACAGTATTTTTTTTATTGTAATATATAAAAAATGAAGTGAGATCTAGTGGCTGTCATATGGAATGTGATTGAGTCACTGGATTTACAGCGCATTCAAAATAATGGTAGTTGTTCAACATATTTGCACCTTGTTCACCAATGGTATCTGTTGAATGTAAATGAAGGGTATGCTGTTCTGTAAAGTCCAATGGGTGACGGCTTAATCACTCTCTAAAAGTAATTTGTGAGGTTTGGTCTTGAAAGGCAATAATATTCTTTCACAGCTTTATGTTTGTTAAGAAAAATTTAGAAATACAATGTAATAAAATTGATTTGATACAACAAGTAAGAATCATTAATTATATGGTGTGTTATACTTGTGTCTGAAAAGTCACAATGCACCACCTAGCAAGGAGCGGTAGTTAGGTACCATCCAAAAACTCTTTATTTGTCATTTTGTTATAATCAAGCAGGCAAGTGTAGAAACACAAAGGTTTATATTGTTAGATACCTAAAACTTAACAAAGTTATAAAACAATAAAAATTACATCTTAAATTTTAGTACCTATAAATAAAGTACCCGATACCAGGAATCTGGCACAAACATTCACCTTCCTCTCCAGACACTGATAATGTTGACTGTTTGTATGATTTTTAAAAGCTTCGTGTTAGTGTGTACATAAATATTTTTCAGCATTTAATATCAAGTTAATATACTTGTTTTTCCACAGAAACAAATTTTTAAAGAATGTGCGGTACATATCGTCAATACAAACATTTCAAAGTTGTGCTGTTTGTAAACAGCATTTCGAGTGCAGTATTTGGTACCAGGTCTACACATGAAGACATTGATCTATATTCGACAGTGTTTTATACTAAAGAACTTATAACACACACACACACACACACACACACACAAACACCTGCTACAACCAAAAAACTGGGTACATCTGTATACGATTCTAAAAGCAAGAAAAAACTGTTTAATATTCTGTTACTGCACTATAAATGTCATGAACTAATTTGGATACCTAGGTCTGAATTAGACTATAAGTCTATGGACACGAGTTTACAACAGTGGCGGCTCATCAGGGGAGGCCCCAGTAAAATTTAGAAAATTATTAAAAAATAAACAACTAATAATAGGCTCTAATTTTTATTGTAACTGAACGTGTAATCACGATTTAGCATTTTAAATTACCTGATTACTTACAAAAAACTATTAAATTGCGTGTTATCAATAATAGTGCAGAATTGCAGCAGACAGAGGCAGGCATCTGAGTAGCCACTGCAGTACTCATACAACTACGTGCCCGACAAGTGGTGGGGGTACGCTAGTGCATTTGTAACCGTGCCATGGAGGCAACGAGTGAGTTAGCCTCTTGGCACATTTATTATGGTTTGTGTTAGTTTTACGCAGTCTTTACGTTCTTGTGCTCCTTGTGCATGTGTATTATTATTATTTTACTCTTCTTGCTGTGTGTTTTTGATCTCTACCACGGGAATAAAATGGCTTGGCAGAAGAAAGTGAAAGTGATATTGCAGTATCGAATAAAGACATTACTACAACACTGCTGGAAAAACCATTTTCCCGGTTGAGTGATTTTGAGAGAAGTGAAATGCTGAAACATAATCAACATACCCTAAAATTTTTATTTCTTAAAAGGCACAAAAACCAAACTAGAACTTTCTAGTCATTATGGTGTGACCAATATAAATGTTTATGCGGTAGTGGAGTAAAGTCAAAGATATTCTGCTGGCCCTGCTTACTGTTAAACAATATTATTGCTCAACTAGAAGTATGCTTTTTCAGCTGTAAGGAATTCAAATTTATGAAGTTAGGTGACACTAAAAACTTTCCTCATTATGATAAATTATTCCTGACTGATTCTTTTGTTCCCTTAATGGAAATATATGCTCCGCATTTTAACAAAGAAAAATTAAGAACAGGACTTGAAACCATTTTCTCGCCATTATACAGTGAAATTAACCACGTTAATAAAAAAGATGAAAGATGATGATGAATTCCGTGCAAACAAAATTTTTCCCGAAGCATATAAATTATTTACTCTATTAGAACAATTCTTTCTTGTAATTATTCTTATGTAGAGAGAAGCTTTTCTTGTCTTTAGAGAATCAAAATTTACTTAAGGAACCGCATAACTCAAGATCGTCTCAGCGCCATTGCTTTAGTTTCAACTGAAAATGGAATACTCTGCAAATTGTAAAGTAGACCGACATGGCATGATGATGTTACCAACAATTTTGAGAATAAGAAGGACTGTTGAATGAATTTGCTGTAGGTCTACAAGTAAATTAATTGGAGCTTACAAAATATATTTCTACTCAGAAGTTTAGTTCTTTGCTAGAACAAAAGTAAGTTAATCTTTGGTTTATCTTGTTAAAGATAAGTGTATATTTCTATGATGTACATGCTGTTGAAATCAGATAGCTCTACCATAATTAATAGTGAAATAATGAGTGTCTGGGGGAGGGGGTGCTATGACTGAGAGCAGCTCAGATGACTGCCACGCAGCCTCCCCATCCTCAGGACTCACCAGCCGCCACTGGTCTACAATCAATTCTTCTCTACTTGCTAAGAGGACACAGCCTCAAAACAAGGCAACACACCAGACCAGTAATGTTTACGTGAAGTGAATTTGTAGTCACAAGATGGCTCATAATAATAATAATAATGTTCATACTCATGTAACTAATTAATTATTTAATTCAACATATATTACATTTTTACCAGCACATTATTCAATTTTTGACATTTTCATTTAATGCTTGCGATGACATTGCAGTAGTAGGAAGAAACGTTAATACCATCAAAGACATGCATGCATTAATGGAAGCAGAAGCAATGAAAATTGGTCTTGTGGTAAATGAAAACAAGACAAAATACATGATAATGTCCAACTCAGAGACCAGAAGGGCTCCTAGAGATTTCAATGTGAATGGGAAGTGTTACAAAGGAGTGTGCTGCTTTAGTTATCTAGGTGCCTTGATATCAAACAATGATAACATTAGGATGAGTATAAGAGAAAGGATACAAGCAAGAAATAGAGCCTACTTTGCAAATATTAACGTCTTTAAAAACAATCTGGTTACAAGAGGTATAAAACTTAAAGCATATTATTCTCTTGTGCGACCAGTTGTTACATACGGATCTGAGGTGTGGACTTTGACAGAGAATTATAAAACTACTTTAAAATCATTTGAGCACAAAATATTGTATAAAATTTATGGCCCAGTAAGAGAAGAAGGCAGTTGGATAATACGCAATAACAATGAACTTCAGGCTCTCACACATGGAAAAGACATAGTGAGATTCATCAAATCACAGAGGTTGCGTTGGCTGGGACATGTGGAAAGAGTGCTGAAGGGAAGATTATATACTACTAGATGTAGAGGTAGACCAAGGATGAGATGGCTGGATGGCGTAACAGAAGATCTTGCTAGCATGGGAGTCAGAGGGTGGAGAGGAAGGGAACAATGGAGGAGTATTATTGAGGAGGCTAAAGCCCACCAAAGCCTGTAACGCCAGATAAGGAGAGATTTAATGCTTGTCATCTTCTAGGCAGTGATTGAAATAAAACACTCGTATCTTTGTTGACACCTTGTTTATTTACTGGTATCATAAATAATGTTTCACAAATAAAAATATAATACAGAAAATACAATTTTGATTCACAGCTGTGATATCGATCATTAACACAATTGTAATGTATACAAGCAAAAAAGATAACACACAAATATAATATTGATCCACAAATGTGGTATCAAACACATGGACTAACTCTGTAACTTGCTAATAGAATTCTGTACACGAACTGACTATCAACTCCATCTACTACTGTTTATATATAGTTGGTACTGGTGATATTCACAAACATGTATATCGGCCTGGTTGGTCCCAGGTTTTATGTTCCTTGTCTACCAGGCAGATTCTCCACTTTCTCTTAAGCTCTTTATTTTCCCGCTGTGTTGGGTTTGCCCTTGAGTTGTAGACAGAAGTTGTCCAGTGTTCAATGTCCCATGTTGCTAGTGCTTGTTGGCATTGATGGGGAGTGAACTGATAGCCATTGTCAGTCAACAGACATCGTGTTTAACCATAGCGATTGGAGCCTTCAGTTCTTAATATTGTCAGGATCCATCCAGTTGTGGCTTTCTGGAATCAGGAAAGCCTCCACTCATCGGCTGTATAGTTCTATGATCACTAGGATTTCTGTCTTTCCTCATGATTTTCTTGGGCATGGGCCCATCAAGTCAAGTGCGATGACTTCCCAAGGCTGGTATGGCCATCTCCCTCGCATATTGATGTCAGACTTCTGGTTGCTTGGCTTAGTACAGGCACAGATGGAACATGCCCGGATGTAGCTGGCAATATCCTACCTCATGGAAACACAGAAGAACTGTCAATGAATCGGACTGGTAAGTTTCTACCTCTCCTGAATATCCAACCTCAGCATTTTCATATAACATATCCAGGATCTGGGTGCTGCACGACCTGTGAACAAGTAGAACAGGGTGTGATTCAGTCAGATACAACAGATACATAAGAAGGTTATTCTCCACTCTGAAACCCTTATAGCACAACTTAAAACTGATTTGGTATGCCTTGGCAATTTGTTGTTCATTTTCAAAGTACATTCCTTCATCTTCCTTTCTGCCCGGTCATTTTTGCCACTTCTTGACCACTTCAGTGTCTATACCAGTGGCGAAGTTTCATGGAGGGCAATTGAGGCAATGCCTACCCTAAAAATTCTGTAGAATAAAAATTAGAAATACGTATGAACTACGTAACATAAACATTATACATTGTTGCTGTGACTGTCGAATTTATTAAGCCGAAACGTGCTTTACTGAGCGACCGCTAGATGGTGACAGGTAAGAATGGTTGCCTCATTCGCTTCGGCATAGCTCGTTTAAAGCGAATGAGGCAACATGAACTTGCCTCAGCGTTTTTTGTATACATCGTATGTAAGCAATGTGTTGGGGTGATAGGGAAGTGCGGGGGAGGGGGATTGTCCCGCGCTGTACACATAGAGCATTGAGGCATGTCTCCCCACTTCTGTGGTGCAAACATTTAAGCACGCTGTGTTGTTTATAAGTGTTTTATTTTATGCAGTTATTGAAAGTGTGCCTGTTATTCTGCTGAACTAACAGATGATCAAGATTGTTATTTGAATTATTTGTAACATTAAACATATATATATATATATATATTATATAAAGACCTTTTTGTCTATCTATCTACTTTATATATGTAATGATAGAACAAATCTTACTTACCCGTGACTTTTTACTTTACCTGGGCGCCAGAACAAATCCCAGATACAAATGACACGGATTCAGCTTAGCTCAGAGCACAGAGACACACTATCTCAGGATTCGTTCAGTGAGTGGAAATTCAAGGGGAATCGTTACAAATAACTCTTAAAAATTGTTGAAGTTTGTTTAATTAACGATTCTGTTATTGTATTAGTTTCTTTAAAAGTTAAGTTAATGACTTATTGCTAACTTAAATCTTATTGCTTAATGAGTGTGCTTGAAAAGTGAAGATTAAAACGTCCAAACGACCAATTGCTCTTATCTGGTTTATTTAGGGATTTTATATCTCCCAAACCAGTGCTAAAGAACGGGTCTGCAATAATTTGCACGTTCAATACTACACCTCACTCTCCATTCAACACTCCTATATTACTTTATATATAATCTTAATAATTAAATACAAAATTTGAATTTATATTGTGTCTTTTTTAAAAAATGTTTATTGATTTAATTATTTATTTTGTTATTTATGTTCATTGATCAATGAATATATTTCTTATCTGATTGATGCATTGACCGTAGATAGTAATCAGTAGAGATACTCCTTTTGATGGTTCGGCTCAGAAGAAATGATGTTGACCAATAACGTTGACTGATGATCCTGGACAATTACAGATGCTGTAGCTATTCTGGTGCACAGGTCACTTCACTGTTAATTAATTATTGAATTAATTAATTATTACGCACCGAGCTTATTTATTGAACCTTACTAGTTTCTCTACTACTGCGGACCACTTCGCGAACTGTTTATTTAAATAAATACTTTGCGTTGTTAGTGCAATTTAGCTCGTATTTAACACACGTCTTGCTTATTTAATGCCCGAACGAAGAGTGCTCAATTCCCTCACTCTGAGTTGGTGTCTCCTCTTAATACAGGATTCTGATTGGTTGTTCCAAATAAATCATGTGTTTTCCACTTGAAACAATATCGAACAAGTCGGTCAAACGCTCCTTAACAAGTTTGAGATGGTAGAGAATTACTGGCTAATTTCATACTTCATCTGTTTGCAAATCGTTTGATTACAGGTATTTGCAAATATGATTTCAAAAATCCAACCACAGAATATTATTGCTGTGGTCTTTCTCTGTATGTGTGTGAAAACACCTAATTCGTACCTAGCCTAATTCTCTAGTTATATCTCTTGGCGTTCTTCTTCTGTATAACTTCTTTAAATGTTAATTATATTAGTTGATATTTTGGCTACTTATAGAGCTTTAATTGCTGAACACTATGCAGGTTTCAGAATTGCCGTATATTTATTAGTTTTGAAGATATTGCAGTTTTAATAAATAATATTAATTGAATAATATTTCATGTCTGTGCCCGCATTAGTAGTAGCAGTGGCGATGTTAGACAGAGATGGCTGTGATTATTCCCTCTCTCTCTTGCTTACGCCACTAGACTAGCACAGTTTGACACTTCCATATAACGATCTGATAGGTCGACTATATGAATCGTTATAATATATATATATATATATATATATATATATATTTATTGTAACTCTACTTAATGCGTGTTGTTGTGTTGTGTGAATGTATGAGCACCTACCTGCTGTCCGATCTTGCGGTTTTCTTCCGACTAGGGCGTGTGGATTTTGGATTTGATTTCGCAAGTATGTAAACTCAAATATATGACAACAGCACACTAAATAAGTTATTTTAAAAGTGAAGAGTTTTGTGAGGTTGGTAGGCTCCGTAGTACAGCAATAAACAAATACAATGTGGGGTAATAAAACGGTGTTTATTACTCCAATAACACACAAGAATGAAATACTTATATGATCAAATATTCTTACACACTAAACAATAAATAGATCTTGAGTAATGTTTTCTAAATGGTTGATAATTTTCATAAGTGAGCTCGTTATTTTGAAAGAGTTAATTTTACTGAAAATTTAATTAATTAATTTACTTTAATTTAATTTAATTTCAATGGCTTTAAAATTTGATTCAACTGGAATAAAACAAAACTCTAAAGTTAATTGAATATATTTCAAAATAAACTAGGCGTGACAATCTAGTTCACGTCCCTTTATTTACTAGTGATTTGACTCTCGTATACTGCAGTATGAGCAAATTATTTAATTCTTTGTTAAGATTTGTATAGTGCTTTCTGTTTTATCTACTTTTAATTCCTAACTAAAGCTTATTAATTACTTATACTGGCTATACAGATTATCACAGATGAATAATTCTTATTTAACTAGAGTCTTTGATTTCTGGCACCTGAATGCTTTATGTTACAATGATTTTAATTAAAAAAGATTGAAAAATTGACGGTTGAAAAATAGATAACTTGATTTTGACTTTCCTGATACTGAAGTGGATCGTAGAGATGCTCCAGATGTCCCTCGCTGTCCTTGTCCAATCGGCTAGAGATAGTGATCTACTTGAGCGTCCTGGGTTTCGGCGATGAGCTCGGAAATCAGCAACACTCTCCTCTCCTGCTATTTGTTGAAGTTTTTACGTCTGCGGCTTTCTGCAAGAACTGCTTCACGTCCCTCGTCGATTCACGTTCCACGTC
The DNA here is from genome assembly GCA_034769895.1 of Magicicada septendecula. Taxonomy (NCBI): domain Eukaryota; kingdom Metazoa; phylum Arthropoda; class Insecta; order Hemiptera; family Cicadidae; genus Magicicada; species Magicicada septendecula. The sequence goes on from CM068376.1 coordinate 118,558,463, forward strand.
AGCGTGTGTGTGCGTCGTTTCGAGTTGTAGTTCTGCTCGTCAGCTGATTCACAATGGTTTAGACGGCCTCTCTGTAGTATTCTTGAAGTAATGTCTTGTAGTCTTGTAGATCTCTTGCGTGCTTATGACTACAGCTTGTAGTGCACAATAAGCTTGTTTGTTGTGATGAAGAGTATCTTGACTGGACGCTGTAATTACGAATCGTTACAGTTGATCTGTGTTATAATGATCGTAATTATGCGTGTTGACCACGTAGAGTCTTCAGATGAGTCTTCACAAAACTATGGTTTTGAGACGAACGAAGATATACGTCTGTTCTTCTTTAATACTGGCAGTAGAGTGTTCGATCAGCCCCAAAACTTCGCGCTGGTTGGGATTTCTTCGAATGATTTGATTGGCTGACACACTCTCCCTACTACACAAAATTTGAATCACCTTAGTCCGTGAGAACGAAGTTAGTTTCCCACAGACGGAGAATTTATATTATTATTAATATTCTAACACAACGGAACTGAATTGTCGTTCCGGATTTCCTGTGGCACTTTTAAATTGCAATTATCTTGGTTGCAAACCAAGTTGTGATAATTCGAAAATATACAATTTGTTGTAAATTCTTATAGTTATAACATATTAAAAGCTCTTTAATGTAGCTCAATTATTACAGAAGTTATTCACATAAAATTAATTAACTCTGTTATTATTTAATTATATTGCATAAAATTCGCACACCCCATTATTAATATTTCGGCAAACATTTTGGCTATAATGGATTTCGCCTGTATTTACTGGTTTCCGAAATATTAACAATTGAAAGCTTGGGTGTGGTCGTATGCATTGCACAGCGAGTTGATTATGTAACAGCCGCGTGTGCGTCTCGTACAATGCATTATTATGATCGCTACAACATATGAGTGGAGTTTCGACTATTAAAATTTATTCAAACATCAATATAATATACTCTCAACATATAACTCCAAATTAATAATATTTGGTCCTGTTATATACTCCTCCACCCATTTTAAAAAAAAATGAGTGTAATATTTTTTTTTTTTTTTTAATTATTTTAAATGTACATTGAAATGATTATGCTTGCTACTACACATTGTATTAATTATCTACGGACACATGCATTAGTGTCAATGTTCTTTATATACATAACTTACTTCTAATTGCACACTATCAATAACAATATACCTGAATCATTGTGTAGTAAATGTTTTTAGGACGGCTAGTAGCTAATTGCAGCGTTTAAGAATGTTAGATAAGGGGTAGTCAACAGCTGACACGCACGCGCTCCAGGAATGTGCTGACTTTGTTTACAAAGTGATACCACCACCGCGCGACGCTAATTAACTTGACCTACATTCTAACAGCTGAGCGGTACACATTGTGTGGCATAACAATTTCCGGCCACTGGGGTTGGCTTCGCCCGTCCGCGTGTACGCTTGTTACTTACCGCGCTACTACCGAACTATCATCATTCATACACAGCTTATTTACAATTATTATTAATATTATAAAACACGCATTTAATTCATTTTAATTCTAATTATTATTTAATTAAATTATTATTAACTCTATACATTGTATTAAAAAAGTGCGTCCAATATTTCGTAACCGTTTTTATGGGTGGTTCTACAATATTCCTCTAGCCACTCGTTAAGTCCTTAGGCGTCACCGGATATTACAACGACGTCTTCCCAGGCTGATTGTGTGGGAACGCTACCGCTAAGTTCCTGCTCTACCGGACATACAATTGTCGGAGTGCATTGTTCTATTGTATTCACCTCAAACAATGGTCCTGTACTTTCCGGTTGGAATACTTTATTAACCGGCACACAAATTTCTGGACAAAAATCACCTTTCTTAAACCTAGTATTTTTTTTATTTCTACCTATTTTAGCTTTAAATAATTTTGCATGATTTATGGCGCTTCCCCCCTGGAGGCGCCCGTTTCCAAGTTTTTTGAAAATTTACGGTTTTTTTCTTGTCACAAGGGTCCTTAGTGCTTTGCGTATCGCTGTCGTGCGCAGTTGCATCACTTTTCGCCATTTCGATTGCCTGTATAGTTCTCATCTGCGTCCCATCGTTGCCCTTATATTGCCCTTTCGGTCTGCCGACATTTGGCTTACCTTTGTATTCAAAGGTCTTATCTGGGGGTTTTAACGATGTCTGGGGTGGAGTAGAACTTGTACTTGGTCTCTGATCAGGTTGTGGATGGTATTGCACCCGTGTATTTTGATCTTCGTTATTTCGGCGAAAATCTGGGTTATAACGCCAACCGCCTAAATCAAAAACTGTCTCGCTTTGGGACACTAAAATGAGCAATTCATCGACCGTGCGTATACCTTGCGTAAACACAGCTACCCGTATATTGTGGTTGAAATGATAGCCTAGTTTAGTGACAATGTCGATCTCTGAAAATGCTGGGGTTAAATGTTTTGCGCGCTCGACCTGCTGGATGATATAATTTTCCGCCGTTATACCTAATTTTCGGTCAAAACGTCCATATTCTAATTCATTGCGTAACAGTCTTTGGGTGTGAGAATTCCAATACCGGCTTTCAAATTTCTGTTTGAATTCCGCGTATGTGGTCACTTTATCGCGATACGATATTATACCATTTACGCGCCGAATCACGCATCGCGTTTACTACCCATTGTATTTTATCTTGATCTTCGAGTCTCGAACCTACCCTCGCCATTTCATTTTCACAGGCTAACAAAAATTCAATAGGGTTTTCATTATTTTCCCCTGTAAAATATACACGATTCTTTTCATCGACAGGTCCTTGTACTAGACTATTAGGAGCGGATCTCCTGCGTACTTCCTGTCGTACTTTTAAGATCTCATCATTAAGTGCTTGTAATACACTTTCTTTATTAGAATCTATATTTGATCGCGTTTCTACAATTGAAGCATCAAGTCTACTTACTTGGCGTTGAGTCTCTGTCGCATTGGCTTGAATTTTTATCTCTAGCGAGTCAACTTTTTTCGCAACATCAGCGGTCTGTTTTTCACACCTACTGATGTGTTCTTTGAATCGGCCCTCCATACGCGTAACTTGTTCGATAAACGATTTTTGCATGGTGGTCTCAAAAACCTTAATCCGTTCGTTTATTTTCGTTTCAACCGTATGTACTTTTTCTCCGATTTCCGTAACTTTAGCGGTTAACTCTTTATTACTTTCTTTAATTTCTTTATTGCTTTCCGCGATTTCGGTGACTCTAGCAGTCAGTTCTTTATTACTTTCCTTAATTTCTTTATTAGTTTGTTTTATCTCGGCGTTTATGTCTGCGTTACTATTTTCTAATGCTTCGGTTAAGCTTGATTTTTGCGCGTCAATTTTGGCCGTTAACTCTGCGTTGTTTATTTCAGCATTGGCTGTTATTTGTTCAAATTTCGCGTTCATATTAGCAGTTAATTCCGCGTTTGCTTGTTTCATGTCCGCGTTCATTTGCTGCATTTATTTAAGTATTTTTTCCATATCCATTTTTACACAATAATTTCAAATACACAATAATTTCAAATACACTTGCTGCTGTACCACTACCAATCACAAAACTTTTCTTTGGGGATTGTTCAGTTGGACGCCAGCTGTTTTAAAAGTTAAAACAGCAAACTCGGTTTTAACGTAAAATTAAATTTAATTTGAATTTAATTAATTTAATTTTATCGAGCCCCACGAAATTGGAGCGCCATATGTAACTTTACTATCAATGTGGCGTTTCAATTTCGTTGTGATTTAAATTGAAATTTATGGAATTTCGGGCCCCACGTGCAGGGCGACATATGTAAATTTACTATATGTCGTTCTGAACGTAAATTCAATATAATTTAATTTCGTCGTGCCCCACGTTCCGGGCAAGCCATATGTAACTCTACTTAATGCGTGTTGTTGTGTTGTGTGAATGTATGAGCACCTACCTGCTGTCCGATCTTGCGGTTTTCTTCCGACTAGGGCGTGTGGATTTTGGATTTGATTTCGCAAGTATGTAAACTCAAATATATGACAACAGCACACTAAATAAGTTATTTTAAAAGTGAAGAGTTTTGTGAGGTTGGTAGGCTCCGTAGTACAGCAATAAACAAATACAATGTGGGGTAATAAAACGGTGTTTATTACTCCAATAACACACAAGAATGAAATACTTATATGATCAAATATTCTTACACACTAAACAATAAATAGATCTTGAGTAATGTTTTCTAAATGGTTGATAATTTTCATAAGTGAGCTCGTTATTTTGAAAGAGTTAATTTTACTGAAAATTTAATTAATTAATTTACTTTAATTTAATTTAATTTCAATGGCTTTAAAATTTGATTCAACTGGAATAAAACAAAACTCTAAAGTTAATTGAATATATTTCAAAATAAACTAGGCGTGACAATCTAGTTCACGTCCCTTTATTTACTAGTGACTTGACCCTCGTATACTGCAGTATGAGCAAATTATTTAATTCTTTGTTAAGATTTGTATAGCGCTTTCTGTTTTATCTACTTTTAATTCCTAACTAAAGCTTATTAATTACTTATACTGGCTATACAGATTATCACAGATGAATAATTCTTATTTAACTAGAGTCTTTGATTTCTGGCACCTGAATGCTTTATGTTACAATGATTTTAATTAAAAAAGATTGAAAAATTGACGGTTGAAAAATAGATAACTTGATTTTGACTTTCCTGATACTGAAGTGGATCGTAGAGATGCTCCAGATGTCCCTCGCTGTCCTTGTCCAATCGGCTAGAGATAGTGATCTACTTGAGCGTCCTGGGTTTCGGCGATGAGCTCGGAAATCAGCAACACTCTCCTCTCCTGCTATTTGTTGAAGTTTTTACGTCTGCGGCTTTCTGCAAGAACTGCTTCACGTCCCTCGTCGATTCACGTTCCACGTCAGCGTGTGTGTGCGTCGTTTCGAGTTGTAGTTCTGCTCGTCAGCTGATTCACAATGGTTTAGACGGCCTCTCTGTAGTATTCTTGAAGTAATGTCTTGTAGTCTTGTAGATCTCTTGCGTGCTTATGACCACAGCTTGTAGTGCACAATAAGCTTGTATGTTGTGATGAAGAGTATCTTGACTGGACGCTGTAATTACGAATCGTTACAGTTGATCTGTGTTATAATGATCGTAATTATGCGTGTTGACCACGTAGAGTCTTCAGATGAGTCTTCACAAAACTATGGTTTTGAGACGAACGAAGATATACGTCTGTTCTTCTTGAATACTGGCAGTAGAGTGTTCGATCAGCCCCAAAACTTCGCGCTGGTTGGGGTTTCTTCGAATGATTTGATTGGCTGACACACTCTCCCTACTACACAAAATTTGAATCACCTTAGTCCGTGAGAACGAAGTTAGTTTCCCACAGACGGAGAATTTATATTATTATTAATATTCTAACACAACGGAACTGAATTGTCGTTCCGGATTTCCTGTGGCACTTTTAAATTGCAATTATCTTGGTTGCAAACCAAGTTGTGATAATTCGAAAATATACAATTTGTTGTAAATTCTTATAGTTATAACATATTAAAAGCTCTTTAATGTAGCTCAATTATTACAGAAGTTATTCACATAAAATTAATTAACTCTGTTATTATTTAATTATATTGCATGAAATTCGCACACCCCATTATTAATATTTCGGCAAACATTTTGGCTATAATGGATTTCGCCTGTATTTACTGGTTTCCGAAATATTAACAATTGAAAGCTTGGGTGTGGTCGTATGCATTGCACAGCGAGTTGATTATGTAACAGCCGCGTGTGCGTCTCGTACAATGCATTATTATGATCGCTACAACATATGAGTGGAGTTTCGACTATTAAAATTTATACAAACATCAATATAATATGCTCTCAACATATAACTCCAAATTAATAATATTTGGTCCTGTTATAATATATATATATATATATATATATATATATATATAGTGCAACGATACGTTCAGCATAAGTATATATATCAACCCCTGACTGAGGTATGATAACATACGAACGCACGTATGAGATATATAAGATGTAAATAATAAAAATAATGTAATAATTAAGCATTAGGTATAAGAGATAATAAAAGAAATAAACGTAGTATTTAATTTTAAATAAATAAATATTGTAAGTGAGCCTGCATATGGAATTAAAAGATTCGTTGGTTTTTAATCGTAGCGAAGGGGAGAAACTGACACGCGCTGACCGGCAGAGGTGACGTCATAGTGACAGGCAACCGCTTGTATATCAGTCTGCCTGTGTGTGCTAGTATACGTGTGTAAACAAGAAACAGGTTGATTTATGCAAACGAGGGTGGAAGATTTACACAGTTATTTAAATAGTGAACAAAAACCAGAAGTCACACGATTCAGCGACATATGTAAAAACATCGCTGGCACCTGGCGCTTCAATTTGGCGTTAAGTGGTCATTGATCGTGGGAACCGTTCTGCAACCGTGAGAAATTTTCCCAATACTGCCATAATTTACGTACCTTAACATTCATAATTTGCATAAACAAAGTTTAATATTATACCTTTATTATTGGTGAAATAATGTTTATAAAAAAATGTGCGCTTCATAGAAAGACGCGTAGGTTGAAATTAGCAATTAAATCGACGCGCCGACCTGTTCAATGTTGTCAAAACAGTTTCCAACAGGCATGGGACGACGGCAGCAGTATAAAACCCCAGCGAGTGACACACTCTTTCTCACTCACTCAAACTCACTCAGACTCAGATAAAGCTCAGATAATCCACGCATCTCGCAACCGCGAATTTTACAAAGTCATGTAAGGTTTTTAAACAGTATTCAATAACGTGAAGTGCGATGTAACCGGCATTACGTCGGTGCAAGTAATAGTGGCACACGATTATTTTAAAAGACTATAAAATCGTAATCTACGAGAAGTCGTATAGTCGATGAACTTCAAGAAGTAACATAGAACTTCGAGACATCCACGAGGGACAAGATAAGAAGATGAGAGGAACCAGAGCAGAAGACGAGAGGACGCAGGGACAGCCACATGCAGCTACATACAGCCGTACATCATCAAGACCAGAGGTCCACGTCAGAACTCAGCATCCAGTAGACGGAGCGAGGAATTTCAACGACGCAGAGACAGAGAAGGTGATACCGAAGAGGATCAACAAACTCGAGAGTCCAGATGATGGTAACGACAAAGTTAAATGGTTGCAGAAAAATGCAGGTGAAGTCAGACATTTATTTAATTTTATAAATGACCCTGAGGTCTATCGAAATAAAGCTCTAGATTCCATATACAAGTTTACAAAGAAATTAGTATATTTTTAAATTTTCATAAATAAATGTTCAAAGTATAATTGATAATAGAGAATATAACTGTAGTATGCTCATAAATAAATGGTCAAGGAAGAACCATATTTTATTTTTAATTTTGTATTTGATTAGATAATTAAATTCAAATATGAGAGTTACGTAATTTGAAGATTGTTAATTCATTGAGACATTAAATAATAAAATCAATTAAAGTAATATATGTTCTGTATTAATATTTGACTAAATTTTTAATTAATTAAAAGTTTTTATTAAGTGGTATATATTAAAAACCACACTTGCAAAGACAAGATAAATATTCAATTTTATACGTGTTAATCACGTTTTACAATAATTATATGTGTTATGTATTATATGTCTGTATAAATATTTCAGGTCATATATGTTTTATGTTTGTGTATAATATGTCTTAGAATATAAGAAATAAGATTAAACACGTTATAATTACATGATATTCGGATCGAATATAAGGGTTCAAATAGTAATTAACCCACACAAAACAATTAATAATATGATAATTTGAATTTGTAAATAAGAAATCAAATGAATATGATTTTATTAACACAGTCGTACTAATTTCACAACCAGTACTAAATCCTCTGTACTCTTTACTTGTATTAAAATTATATAACGATATTCACGTACTTATCCACACTCAATCAACGACCAAAGCCTGCGACCCAGCCGGGGAACATCAAGGTAAATACTGCAGAAGAAGAGTATACCTTCGAGACGTGGCTAAGTGGGCACAAATGAGTAAGAGCATATGTGTAAAAGTAAGTGTCTAAAAATAACGTTGTATAATAATTGGCGTGCCCAACGGTGTGGCCCGACACGTAGGAAAAATAACGTGTTGCAAAGTATATGTTAATTATCATTACCAGTAAATGGCACCCAGAATATAAATAAAACCCAGAATATAAAGAATATAAATAAAGTACAGAAATAAATAAAGTCTAATAAAAAATTAGCACAAATATTGTAGAAAGAATTAATAGGCAATTCATGTAATAAATAAGATTACAAATTATTAAATTAATTACAGAGAGAAAAAGAGTTGTGAAATTAATACTGATAAATAAAATAAATTTTAAATAAAGGAATATAGAGTCACGGTGGACCAATAATTAAAAATATAATTCATATAACGAATCACTTAGGACACCGTAGTCTACAATGACGACGAAGCCAGCAACAATGGACTTCGAAACGATGTTTAAACGACTTCAAGAGGAGTTGAAAACGAATAGTGAAAAATTAGAAAGTAAATTAGAAACGAGTAGTGCAGAACTAAAAACTCAATTAGAAAGTAGTAGTGCAGAACTTAAAACGCAGTTAGAAAATAGCAGTGAAAATTTAGAAAATAAGATTGAAGTAGTAATACGAGATTAGAAACTCAAATAGAAGATAGTCATAATCGATTAGAAATTACTATTGAAGAAGTGAAAACTCAATTAGAAAGTAATATAGAACTCGTCAGTAATACTTTGAAAACAGAGCTTACTGCACGCGTTGAAGCAGTCGAACAGCGAGTTCAACAGTCACTTAATGAACAAGCTGTAAAGATCGATAGCAAATTCAAAGAACAGCGTGAATATACAAAACGTGAAACTAAAGAACATATTCGACAACTGGCTGAACAGTGGAATGAGAAATTTAAAATTACGAAGCAGGAGCAAGACCTCAGACACAAAGACGTGAATGAGCGCATCCTGTACAACACAAACAGAACAAAGGAACTCACTGTGAGGACCGAGACAGTAGAAATAGCTGTGGAGGAGGTCACGAGAAAAACTACGCACCACTCCATGGAAATTAACAACATGAAAGATGGGACTACAAGAGGAGGTAGAAAAACTACGAGCGGAAGTCAAGAGACGACCAAGTGCTATAATGATGTGTGCTGTAAAGGTAGACGATCGAGAGAAGATCAAGACCAAGATCAAGATCAAGACATTCGTTTTTTAAGACCTGAAGATGTCAGTAATGATGAAAAGCTTAGTCGAACAATAAAAAATTATAGCAGTTAGCAAATTCATAAAAGAAATAGTAGAGAGAAGATCAGTTTTAAAGGTAATAAATGGGAGAACCCCATAGAATTTTTACAAAAGTGTGAACGAGAAATGTCAACAATAGGAAGCAACTTAAGCGACAGAGACCGTATAGATTTTGTAAGTCGACATTTCCAGGAAACAGCATCCAAATGGTATACGATTGTTCGGGACCAAACAGAAACTTATGAACAGTTCAAGGCATCCTTCGAAAATCGGTACTGGAATATACATACACAGAGAGAGGTACGAGACCAGCTGGAGTATGGGCGGTATTACGTCAGCAGCAAACGTTCCATGGAAGACTACATCATACAACTCGTCAAACGGTGTAAGCATCTTAGACCAAGATTCACGGAGCACGAATTAGTATTAAAACTAAGTTATCATTTTGACAGACACATTAGACTTGCCGTATATACCCAAGGAGTTAAAACCATTGAGGAACTTCTTATCCTTGTAACGCAGTCATCACAATTTGTTAATAAATAATACGAAAGAAGAGATAACTGGCCGCAACAGCAGCAGTACTCTACACAAAATCCGATACACCACAAATCGACGCAGTTCGAGAAGAAAGAAGATAAGTGGAAAGAATATAAACAACCCTTTGAAAAAGGTAACCAAACTCCAAATAAAGGAGCGTACGCACATCCAGGTACGTCGAAAAAACACGTGAAACCGTACAATGCAAATGTACATAACATTAATGCAAATAATAATCATAATAATAATAAAAACAATTATGGAAATAAGATTGTGCAACAATCGACACGCCCGTCAACATCCAAAGAGGAAGTGGGTGATCGTAGCACAACAATTGAAAAGAATTGTATGACTACAGAAGGGTAACAAATCGCCAGCTTGGACAGGTTTCAAAAACGACCCGTACACACACAAAATGCCAGTACGGACAGGCTTGTTAAACGACCTGCTCACACATGATTTGCGTGACACCCTAAACAATACACAACAGGAAAGAATGTTGTCTGACACCTATTGTCCTACAAGAGGGGGAACAATAAATAATATAAATAAGTGTAGAGATGTTAAAATATTAATCATTACATATCAAACAGATGATAGAGTTAAATATTTGTTAAACAACATAGCAACTAAACAAAACAAAGATCTTCAAATAAGTCACATGAAGTTATCACCACTATCTAGTAGACATACGATAAAAAATAGTATATTGTACAAACTCGTCAATTGTGATTGGAAAATAGTCCTATCACCAGAGATGCTAAAAACACTAACTATACCATGTCATCAAAGTTTAGCACATGCGTCTGCTTTAAAATGGCATTTAGCTTTAAAGGAAGACTTCATTTTGAATAATATGTTTAGAAGAATAAAAGCAATCTTAAAAGGATGCTACGAATGTCAAACAGCACGACATCCGAATCTTCACAACTACGTAGATAAGCAAAATATCAAGACACAGGAAAAGGGAGAATTAGTAGCAGTAGACTTCCTGGGCCCATTTCCGAGAGCTATTCACGGGGGTACAAGGCACATACTTGTATACTTGTAGATGTGTTCACCATGGCAGTTCAACTCTACGCTATTCGAAGACCCACCACAAAAAGTGTACTGAATGTCATACTACGCAAATACGTACCGAAGTATGGTCAAATCAAAAAGATTGAGTGACCAAGGTAAACAATTTCAAAATAAAGCATGAACAGAAACGCTAACTCAGCACGGCATACAACCAGTGTTAACGTCAATACGACATCCACAAGGAAACCTTGCTGAAAGGGTAAATAAAGAGTTAGGAAAACATTTACGCATCTACTGTAATGAACAACATAGCCGATGGGCAGAGTACCTACCATTTTTTGAACAAGCTATAAATGCTACATACAGTGAAGCTACGGGATATACACCGGTGGAACTGGAAACCAATAAAAATTCTAATAGATTCTGGTCGAGAAACATTGACAAACCTCCAAACCAAAACCTGCAAATTCCATTGAGTCACAAGTACGACAATGCGAAGAAGAGGATAGAAAAACTTGGAGAGAAGAGGATCGAGAGATTCAACAGAACGCACAAACTCATCACATTCCACGAAGGAGAGAGAGTGCTAATAAGAAGCAATCCAGTGGGAAAACGAATCGACAATACAGCAAAGAAACTATTCAGACTGTACAAGGGAGCCTACTTATTACAAAGAAGGAAAGGACGACACACATTTATCGTCTACGATCCGACAAGAAGAAAAACTATAGGAAAGCACCATGCATCAGCATTCCGTAAATTCTATGGATGAATAAATAAAAAGTCAACTTATAAATCCATGGGAGGGACGTAATCCACCCAGGGAAAGAGTGAATAAAATTTTTTTAAGAACCCTTATAAACACTAAGTGTGAGTTGTAAAAAAAAAAAAAAAAATACATAATTTCTGAGTAAAGAAAGAAAATTTGAATAAAATTAAAATTTTATTTTACCCAGCAGGGGAATTTATGCAACAATACGTTTAGCATAAGTATATGTATCACCACTGACTGAGGTGTGATAACATACGAATGCACGTATGAGATATATAAGATGTAAATAATAAAAATAATGTAATAATTAAGCATTAGGTGTAAGAGATAATAAAAAAAATAAACGTAGTATTTAATTTTAAATAAATAAATATTGTAAGTGAGCCTGCATATGGAATTAAAAGATTCGTTGGTTTTTAATCGTAGCGGAGGGGAGAAACTGACGCGCTGACCGGCAGAGGTGACGTCATAGTGACAGGCAACCGATTGTGTATCAGTCTGCCTGTGTGTGCTAGAATACGTGTGTAAACGAGAGACAGGTTGAATTATGCAAACGAGGGTGGAAGATTTACACAGTTTTTTAAGTACTGAACAAAAACCAGAAGTCATACGAATCAGCGACATATGTAAAATCATTGCAGGCACCTGGCGCTTCAGTTTGGCGTTAAGTGGTCATTGATCGTGGTAACCGTTCAGCAACCGTGAGAAATTTTGCCATAACTGCCATAATTTACGTACCTTAACATTCATAATTTGCATAAACAAAGTTTAATATTATACCTTTATTATTGGTGAAATAATGTTTATAAAAAAATGTGCGCTTCATAGAAAGACGCGTAGGTTGAAGTTAGAAATTAAATCGAAGCGCCGACCTGTTCAATGTTGTCAAAACAGTTTCCAACAGGCATGGGACGACGGCAGCAGTATAAAACCCCAGCGAGTGACACACTCTTTCTCACTCACTCAAACTCACTCAGGCTCAGATAAAGCTCAGATAATCCACGCATCTCCCAACCGCGAATTTTACAAAGTCATGTAAGGTTTTTAAACAGTATTCAATAACGTGAAGTGCGATGTAACCGGCATTACGTCGGTGCAAGTAATAGTGGCACACGATTATTTTAAAAGACTATAAAATCGTAATCTACGAGAAGTCGTATAGTCGATGAACTTCAAGAAGTAACATAGAACTTCGAGACATCCACGAGGGACAAGATAAGAAGATGAGAGGAACCAGAGCAGAAGACGAGAGGACGCAGGGACAGCCACATGCAGCTACATACAGCCGTACATCATCAAGACCAGAGGTCCACGTCAGAACTCAGCATCCAGTAGACGGAGCGAGGAATTTCAACGACGCAGAGACAGAGAAGGTGATACCGAAGAGGATCAACAAACTCGAGAGTCCAGATGATGGTAACGACAAAGTTAAATGGTTGCAGAAAAATGCAGGTGAAGTCAGACATTTATTTAATTTTATAAATGACCCTGAGGTCTATCGAAATAAAGCTCTAGATTCCATATACAAGTTTACAAAGAAATTAGTATATTTTTAAATTTTCATAAATAAATGTTCAAAGTATAATTGATAATAGAGAATATAACTGTAGTATGCTCATAAATAAATGGTCAAGGAAGAACCATATTTTATTTTTAATTTTGTATTTGATTAGATAATTAAATTCAAATATGAGAGTTACGTAATTTGAAGATTGTTAATTCATTGAGACATTAAATAATAAAATCAATTAAAGTAATATATGTTCTGTATTAATATTTGACTAAATTTTTAATTAATTAAAAGTTTTTATTAAGTGGTATATATTAAAAACCACACTTGCAAAGACAAGATAAATATTCAATTTTATACGTGTTAATCACGTTTTATAATAATTATATGTGTTATGTATTATATGTCTGTATAAATATTTCAGGTCATATATGTTTTATGTTTGTGTATAATATGTCTTAGAATATAAGAAATAAGATTAAACACGTTATAATTACATGATATTCGGATCGAATATAAGGGTTCAAATAGTAATTAACCCACACAAAACAATTAATAATATGATAATTTGAATTTTTAAATAAGAAATCAAATGAATATGATTTTATTAACACAGTAATTAACCCACACAAAACAATTAATAATATGATAATTTGAATTTTTAAATAAGAAATCAAATGAATATGATTTTATTAACACAGTCGTACTAATTTCACAACCAGTACTATATCCTCTGTACTCTTTACTTGTATTAAAATTATATAACGATATTCACGTGCTTATCCACACTCAATCAACGACCAAAGCCTGCGACCCAGCCGGGGAACATCAAGGTAAATACTGCAGAAGAAGAGTATACCTTCGAGACGTGGCTAAGTGCGCACAAATGAGTAAGAGCATATGTGTAAAAGTAAGTGTCTAAAAATAACGTTGTATAATAATTGGCGTGCCCAACGGTGTGGCCCGACACGTAGAAAAAATAACGTGTTGCAAAGTATATGTTAATTATCATTACAAGTAAATGGCGCCCAGGATATAAATAAAACCCAGAATATAAAGAATATAAATAAAGTACAGAAATAAATAAAGTCTAATAAAAAATTAGCACAAATATTGTAGAAAGAATTAATAGGCAATTCATGTAATAAATAAGACTACAAATTATTAAATTAAGTACAGAGAGAAAAAGAGTTGTGAAATTAATACTGATAAATAAAATAAATTTTAAATAAAGGAATATAGAGTCACGGTGGACCAATAATTAAAAATATAATTCATATAACGAATCAGTTAGGACACCGTAGTCTGCAATGACGACGAAGCCAGCAACAATGGACTTCGAAACGATGTTTAAACGACTTCAAGAGGAGTTGAAAACGAATAGTGAAAAATTAGAAAGTAAATTAGAAACGAGTAGTGCGAATCTAAAAACTCAATTAGAAAGTAGTAGTGCAGAACTTAAAACGCAGTTAGAAAATAGCAGTGAAAATTTAGAAAATAAGATTGAAGTAGTAATACGAGATTAGAAACTCAAATAGAAGATAGTCATAATCGATTAGAAATTACTACTGAAGAAGTGAAAACTCAATTAGAAAGTAATATAGAACTCGTCAGTAATACTTTGAAAACAGAGCTTACTGCACGCGTTGAAGCAGTCGAACAGCGAGTTCAACAGTCACTTAATGAACAAGCTGTAAAGATCGATAGCAAATTCAAAGAACAGCGTGAATATACAAAACGTGAAACTAAAGAACATATTCGACAACTGGCTGAACAGTGGAATGAGAAATTTAAAATTACGAAGCAGGAGCAAGACCTCAGACACAAAGACGTGAATGAGCGCATCCTGTACAACACAAACAGAACAAAGGAACTCACTGTGAGGACCGAGACAGTAGAAATAGCTGTGGAGGAGGTCACGAGAAAAACTACGCACCACTCCATGGAAATTAACAACATGAAAGATGGGACTACAAGAGGAGGTAGAAAAACTACGAGCGGAAGTAAAGAGACGACCAAGTGCTATAATGATGTGTGCTGTAAAGGTAGACGATCGAGAGAAGATCAAGACCAAGATCAAGATCAAGACATTCGTTGTTTAAGACCTGAAGATGTCAGTAATGATGAAAAGCTTAGTCGAACAATAAAAAATTATAGCAGTTAGCAAATTCATAAAAGAAATAGTAGAGAGAAGATCAGTTTTAAAGGTAATAAATGGGAGAACCCCATAGAATTTTTACAAAAGTGTGAACGAGAAATGTCAACAATAGGAAGCAACTTAAGCGACAGAGACCGTATAGATTTTGTAAGTCGACATTTCCAGGAAACAGCATCCAAATGGTATACGATTGTTCGGGACCAAACAGAAACTTATGAACAGTTCAAGGCATCCTTCGAAAATCGGTACTGGAATATACATACACAGAGAGAGGTACGAGACCAGCTGGAGTATGGGCGGTATTACGTCAACGGCAAACGTTCCATGGAAGACTACATCATACAACTCGTCAAACGGTGTAAGCATCTTAGACCAAGTTTCACGGAGCACGAATTAGTATTAAAACTAAGTTATCATTTTGACAGACACATTAGACTTGCCGTATATACCCAAGGAGTTAAAACCATTGAGGAACTTCTTATCCTTGTAACGCAGTCATCACAATTTGTTAATAAATAATACGAAAGAAGAGATAACTGGCCGCAACAGCAGCAGTACTCTACACAAAATCCGATACACCACAAATCGACGCAGTTCGAGAAGAAAGAAGATAAGTGGAAAGAATATAAACAACCCTTTGAAAAAGGTAACCAAACTCCAAATAAAGGAGCGTACGCACATCCAGGTACGTCGAAAAAACACGTGAAACCGTACAATGCAAATGTACATAACATTAATGCAAATAATAATCATAATAATAATAAAAACAATTATGGAAATAAGATTGTGCAACAATCGACACGCCCGTCAACATCCAAAGAGGAAGTGGGTGATCGTAGCACAACAATTGAAAAGAATTGTATGACTACAGAAGGGTAACAAATCGCCAGCTTGGACAGGTTTCAAAAACGACCCGTACACACACAAAATGCCAGTACGGACAGGCTTGTTAAACGACCTGCTCACACATGATTTGCGTGACACCCTAAACAATACACAACAGGAAAGAATGTTGTCTGACACCTATTGTCCTACAAGAGGGGGAACAATAAATAATATAAATAAGTGTAGAGATGTTAAAATATTAATCATTACATATCAAACAGATGATAGAGTTAAATATTTGTTAAACAACATAGCAAATAAACAAAACAAAGATCTTCAAATAAGTCACATGAAGTTATCACCACTATCTAGTAGACATACGATAAAAAATAGTATATTGTACAAACTCGTCAATTGTGATTGGAAAATAGTCCTATCACCAGAGATGCTAAAAACACTAACTATACCATGTCATCAAAGTTTAGCACATGCGTCTGCTTTAAAATGGCATTTAGCTTTAAAGGAAGACTTCATTTTGAATAATATGTTTAGAAGAATAAAAGCAATCTTAAAAGGATGCTACTAATGTCAAACAGCACGACATCCGAATCTTCACAACTACGTAGATAAGCAAAATATCAAGACACAGGAAAAGGGAGAATTAGTAGCAGTAGACTTCCTGGGCCCATTTCCGAGAGCTATTCACGGGGGTACAAGGCACATACTTGTATACTTGTAGATGTGTTCACCATGGCAGTTCAACTCTACGCTATTCGAAGACCCACCACAAAAAGTGTACTGAATGTCATACTACGCAAATACGTACCGAAGTATGGTCAAATCAAAAAGATTGAGTGACCAAGGTAAACAATTTCAAAATAAAGCATGAACAGAAACGCTAACTCAGCACGGCATACAACCAGTGTTAACGTCAATACGACATACACAAGGAAACCTTGCTGAAAGGGTAAATAAAGAGTTAGGAAAACATTTACGCATCTACTGTAATGAACAACATAGCCGATGGGCAGAGTACCTACCATTTTTTGAACAAGCTATAAATGCTACATACAGTGAAGCTACGGGATATACACCGGTGGAACTGGAAACCAATAAAAATTCTAATAGATTCTGGTCGAGAAACATTGACAAACCTCCAAACCAAAACCTGCAAATTCCATTGAGTCACAAGTACGACAATGCGAAGAAGAGGATAGAAAAACTTGGAGAGAAGAGGATCGAGAGATTCAACAGAACGCACAAACTCATCACATTCCACGAAGGAGAGAGAGTGCTAATAAGAAGCAATCCAGTGGGAAAACGAATCGACAATACAGCAAAGAAACTATTCAGACTGTACAAGGGAGCCTACTTATTACAAAGAAGGAAAGGACGACACACATTTATCGTCTACGATCCGACAAGAAGAAAAACTATAGGAAAGCACCATGCATCAGCATTCCGTAAATTCTATGGATGAATAAATAAAAAGTCAACTTATAAATCCATGGTAGGGACGTAATCCACCCAGGGAAAGAGTGAATAAAATTTTTTTAAGAACCCTTATAAACACTAAGTGTGAGTTGTAACAAAAAAAAAAAAAAATACATAATTTCTGAGTAAAGAAAGAAAATTTGAATAAAATTAAAATTTTATTTTACCCAGCAGGGGAATTTATGCAACAATACGTTTAGCATAAGTATATGTATCACCACTGACTGAGGTGTGATAACATACGAATGCACGTATGAGATATATAAGATGTAAATAATAAAAATAATGTAATAATTAAGCATTAGGTGTAAGAGATAATAAAAAAAATAAACATAGTATTTAATTTTAAATAAATAAATATTGTAAGTGAGCCTGCATATGGAATTAAAAGATTCGTTGGTTTTTAATCGTAGCGGAGGGGAGAAACTGACACGCGCTGACCGGCAGAGGTGACGTCATAGTGACAGGCAACCGATTGTGTATCAGTCTGCCTGTGTGTGCTAGTATACGTGTGTAAACGAGAGACAGGTTGAATTATGCAAACGAGGGTGGAAGATTTACACAGTTTTTTAAGTACTGAACAAAAACCAGAAGTCATACGAATCAGCGACATATGTAAAAACATTGCTGGCACCTGGCGCTTCAGTTTGGCGTTAAGTGGTCATTGATCGTGGGAACCGTTCAGCAACCGTGAGAAATTTTGCCATAACTGCCATAATTTACGTACCTTAACATTCATAATTTGCATAAACAAAGTTTAATATTATACCTTTATTATTGGTGAAATAATGTTTATAAAAAAATGTGCGCTTCATAGAAAGACGCGTAGGTTGAAATTAGCAATTAAATCGACGCGCCGACCTGTTCAATGTTGTCAAAACAGTTTCCAACAGGCATGGGACGACGGCAGCAGTATAAAACCCCAGCGAGTGACACACTCTTTCTCACTCACTCAAACTCACTCAGGCTCAGATAAAGCTCAGATAATCCACGCATCTCGCAACCGCGAATTTTACAAAGTCATGTAAGGTTTTTAAACAGTATTCAATAACGTGAAGTGCGATGTAACCGGCATTACGTCGGTGCAAGTAATAGTGGCACACGATTATTTTAAAAGACTATAAAATCGTAATCTACGAGAAGTCGTATAGTCGATGAACTTCAAGAAGTAACATAGAACTTCGAGACATCCACGAGGGACAAGATAAGAAGATGAGAGGAACCAGAGCAGAAGACGAGAGGACGCAGGGACAGCCACATGCAGCTACATACAGCCGTACATCATCAAGACCAGAGGTCCACGTCAGAACTCAGCATCCAGTAGACGGAGCGAGGAATTTCAACGACGCAGAGACAGAGAAGGTGATACCGAAGAGGATCAACAAACTCGAGAGTCCAGATGATGGTAACGACAAAGTTAAATGGTTGCAGAAAAATGCAGGTGAAGTCAGACATTTATTTAATTTTATAAATGACCCTGAGGTCTATCGAAATAAAGCTCTAGATTTCATATACAAGTTTACAAAGAAATTAGTATATTTTTAAATTTTCATAAATAAATGTTCAAAGTATAATTGATAATAGAGAATATAACTGTAGTATGCTCAAAAATAAATGGTCAAGGAAGAACCATATTTTATTTTTAATTTTGTATTTGATTAGATAATTAAATTCAAATATGAGAGTTACGTAATTTGAAGATTGTTAATTCATTGAGACATTAAATAATAAAATCAATTAAAGTAATATATGTTCTGTATTAATATTTGACTAAATGTTTAATTAATTAAAAGTTTTTATTAAGTGGTATATATTAAAAACCACACTTGCAAAGACAAGATAAATATTCAATTTTATACGTGTTAATCACGTTTTATAATAATTATATGTGTTATGTATTATATGTCTGTATAAATATTTCAGGTCATATATGTTTTATGTTTGTGTATAATATGTCTTAGAATATAAGAAATAAGATTAAACACGTTATAATTACATGATATTCGGATCGAATATAAGGGTTCAAATAGTAATTAACCCACACAAAACAATTAATAATATGATAATTTGAATTTTTAAATAAGAAATCAAATGAATATGATTTTATTAACACAGTCGTACTAATTTCACAACCAGTACTAAGTCCTCTGTACTCTTTACTTGTATTAAAATTATATAACGATATTCACGTACTTATCCACACTCAATCAACGACCAAAGCCTGCGACCCAGCCGGGGAACATCAAGGTAAATACTGCAGAAGAAGAGTATACCTTCGAGACGTGGCTAAGTGGGCACAAATGAGTAAGAGCATATGTGTAAAAGTAAGTGTCTAAAAATAACGTTGTATAATAATTGGCGTGCCCAACGGTGTGGCCCGACACGTAGAAAAAATAACGTGTTGCAAAGTATATGTTAATTATCATTACAAGTAAATGGCGCCCAGAATATAAATAAAACCCAGAATATAAAGAATATAAATAAAGTACAGAAATAAATAAAGTCTAATAAAAAATTAGCACAAATATTGTAGAAAGAATTAATAGGCAATTCATGTAATAAATAAGATTACAAATTATTAAATTAAGTACAGAGAGAAAAAGAGTTGTGAAATTAATACTGATAAATAAAATAAATTTTAAATAAAGGAATATAGAGTCACGGTGGACCAATATTTAAAAATATAATTCATATAACGAATCAGTTAGGACACCGTAGTCTACAATGACGACGAAGCCAGCAACAATGGACTTCGAAACGATGTTTAAACGACTTCAAGAGGAGTTGAAAACGAATAGTGAAAAATTAGAAAGTAAATTAGAAACGAGTAGTGCAGAACTAAAAACTCAATTAGAAAGTAGTAGTGCAGAACTTAAAACGCAGTTAGAAAATAGCAGTGAAAATTTAGAAAATAAGATTGAAGTAGTAATACGAGATTAGAAACTCAAATAGAAGATAGTCATAATCGATTAGAAATTACTATTGAAGAAGTGAAAACTCAATTAGAAAGTAATATAGAACTCGTCAGTAATACTTTGAAAACAGAGCTTACTGCACGCGTTGAAGCAGTCGAACAGCGAGTTCAACAGTCACTTAATGAACAAGCTGTAAAGATCGATAGCAAATTCAAAGAACAGCGTGAATATACAAAACGTGAAACTAAAGAACATATTCGACAACTGGCTGAACAGTGGAATGAGAAATTTAAAATTACGAAGCAGGAGCAAGACCTCAGACACAAAGACGTGAATGAGCGCATCCTGTACAACACAAACAGAACAAAGGAACTCACTGTGAGGACCGAGACAGTAGAAGTAGCTGTGGAGGAGTTCACGAGAAAAACTACGCACCACTCCATGGAAATTAACAACATGAAAGATGGACTACAAGAGGAGGTAGAAAAACTACGAGCGGAAGTCAAGAGACGACCAAGTGCTATAATGAGGTGTGCTGTAAAGGTACACGATCGAGAGAAGATCAGTTTTAAAGGTAATAAATGGGAGAACCCCATAGAATTTTTACAAAAGTGTGAACGAGAAATGTCAACAATAGGAAGCAACTTAAGCGACAGAGACCGTATAGATTTTGTAAGTCGACATTTCCAGGAAACAGCATCCAAATGGTATACGATTGTTCGGGACCAAACAGAAACTTATGAACAGTTCAAGGCATCCTTCGAAAATCGGTACTGGAATATACATACACAGAGAGAGGTACGAGACCAGCTGGAGTATGGGCGGTATTACGTCAACGGCAAACGTTCCATGGAAGACTACATCATACAACTCGTCAAACGGTGTAAGCATCTTAGACCAAGTTTCACGGAGCACGAATTAGTATTAAAACTAAGTTATCATTTTGACAGACACATTAGACTTGCCGTATATACCCAAGGAGTTAAAAACATTGAGGAAATTCTTATCCTTGTAACGCAGTCATCACAATTTGTTAATAAATAATACGAAAGAAGAGATAACTGGCCGCAACAGCAGCAGTACTCTACACAAAATCCGATACACCACAAATCGACGCAGTTCGAGAAGAAAGAAGATAAGTGGAAAGAATATAAACAACCCTTTGAAAAAGGTAACCCAACTCCAAATAAAGGAGCGTACGCACATCCAGGTACGTCGAAAAAACACGTGAAACCGTACAATGCAAATGTACATAACATTAATGCAAATAATAATCATAATAATAATAAAAACAATTATGGAAATAAGATTGTGCAACAATCGACACGCCCGTCAACATCCAAAGAGGAAGTGGGTGATCGTAGCACAACAATTGAAAAGAATTGTATGACTACAGAAGGGTAACAAATCGCCAGCTTGGACAGGTTTCAAAAACGACCCGTACACACACAAAATGCCAGTACGGACAGGCTTGTTACACGACCTGCTCACACATGATTTGCGTGACACCCTAAACAATACACAAGAGGAATGAATGTTGTCTAACACCTATTGTCCTACAAGAGGGGGAACAATAAATAATATAAATAAGTGTATAGATGTTAAAATATTAAACATTACATATCAAACAGATAATAGAGTTAAATATTTGTTAAACAACATAGCAAATAAACAAAACAAAGATCTTCAAATCAGTCACATGAAGTTATCACCACTATCTAGTAGACATACGATAAAAAATAGTATATTGTACAAACTCGTCAATTATGATTGGAAAATAGTCCTATCACCAGAGATGCTAAAAACACTAACTATACCATGTCATCAAAGTTTAGCACATGCGTCTGCTTTAAAATGGCATTTAGCTTTAAAGGAAGACTTCATTTTGAATAATATGTTTAGAAGAATAAAAGCAATCTTAAAAGGATGCTACGAATGTCAAACAGCACGACATCCGAATCTTCACACCTACGTAGATACGCAAATTATCAAGACACAGGAAAAGGGAGAATTAGTAGCAGTAGACTTCCTGGGCCCATTTCCTAGAGCTATTCAGGGGGGTACAAAGCACATACTTGTATGTATAGATGTGTTCACCATGGCAGTTCAACTCTACGCTATTCGAAGACCCACCACAAAAAGTGTACTGAATGTCATACTACGCAAATACGTACCGAAGTATGGTCAAATCAAAAAGATTGAGTGACCAAGGTAAACAATTTCAAAATAAAGCATGAACAGAAATGCTAACTCAGCACGGCATACAACCAGTGTTAACGTCAATACGACATCCACAAGGAAACCTTGCTGAAAGGGTAAATAAAGAGTTAGGAAAACATTTACGCATCTACTGTAATGAACAACATAGCCGATGGGCAGAGTACCTACCATTTTTTGAACAAGCTATAAATGCTACATACAGTGAAGCTACGGGATATACACCGGTGGAAATGGAAACCAATAAAAATCCTAATAGATTCTGGTCGAGAAACATTGACAAACCTCCAAACCAAAACCTGCAAATTCCATTGAGTCACAAGTACGACAATGCGAAGAAGAGGATAGAAAAACTTGGAGAGAAGAGGATCGAGAGATTCAACAGAACGCACAAACTCATCACATTCCACGAAGGAGAGAGAGTGCTAATAAGAAGCAATCCAGTTTGAAAAAGAATCGACAATACAGCAAAGAAACTATTCAGACTGTACAAGGGAGCCTACTTATTACAAAGAAGGAAAGGACGACACACATTTATCGTCTACGATCCGACAAGAAGAAAAACTATAGGAAAGCACCATGCATCAGCATTCCGTAAATTCTATGGATGAATAAATAAAAAGTCAACTTATAAATCCATGGGAGGGACGTAATCCACCCAGGGAAAGAGTGAATACAATTTTTTTAAGAACCCTTATAAACACTAAGTGTGAGTTGTAAAAAAAAAAAAAATATACATAATTTCTGAGTAAAGAAAGAAAATTTGAATAAAATTAAAATTTTATTTTACCCAGCAGGGGAATTTATGCAACAATACGTTTAGCATAAGTATATGTATCACCACTGACTGAGGTGTGATAACATACGAATGCACGTATGAGATATATAAGATGTAAATAGTAAAAATAATGTAATAATTAAGCATTAGGTGTAAGAGATAATAAAAAACTAAACGTAGTATTTAGTTTTAAATAAATAAATATTGTAAGTGAGCCTGCATATGGAATTAAAAGATTCGTTGGTTTTTAATCGTAGCGGAGGGGAGAAACTGACACGCGCTGACCGGCAGAGGTGACGTCATAATGACAGGCAACCGATTGTGTATCAGTCTGCCTGTGTGTGCTAGTATACGTGTGTAAACGAGAGACAGGTTGAATTATGCAAACGAGGGTGGAAGATTTACACAGTTTTTTAAGTACTGAACAAAAACCAGAAGTCATACGAATCAGCGACATATGTAAAAACATTGCTGGCACCTGGCGCTTCAGTTTGGCGTTAAGTGGTCATTGATCGTGGGAACCGTTCAGCAACCGTGAGAAATTTTGCCATAACTGCCATAATTTACGTACCTTAACATTCATAATTTGCATAAACAAAGTTTAATATTATACCTTTATTATTGGTGAAATAATGTTTATAAAAAAATGTGCGCTTCATAGAAAGACGCGTAGGTTGAAATTAGCAATTAAATCGACGCGCCGACCTGTTCAATGTTGTCAAAACAGTTTCCAACAGGCATGGGACGACGGCAGCAGTATAAAACCCCAGCGAGTGACACACTCTTTCTCACTCACTCAAACTCACTCAGGCTCAGATAAAGCTCAGATAATCCACGCATCTCGCAACCGCGAATTTTACAAAGTCATGTAAGGTTTTTAAACAGTATTCAATAACGTGAAGTGCGATGTAACCGGCATTACGTCGGTGCAAGTAATAGTGGCACACGATTATTTTAAAAGACTATAAAATCGTAATCTACGAGAAGTCGTATAGTCGATGAACTTCAAGAAGTAACATAGAACTTCGAGACATCCACGAGGGACAAGATAAGAAGATGAGAGGAACCAGAGCAGAAGACGAGAGGACGCAGGGACAGCCACATGCAGCTACATACAGCCGTACATCATCAAGACCAGAGGTCCACGTCAGAACTCAGCATCCAGTAGACGGAGCGAGGAATTTCAACGACGCAGAGACAGAGAAGGTGATACCGAAGAGGATCAACAAACTCGAGAGTCCAGATGATGGTAACGACAAAGTTAAATGGTTGCAGAAAAATGCAGGTGAAGTTAGACATTTATTTAATTTTATAAATGACCCTGAGGTCTATCGAAATAAAGCTCTAGATTTCATATACAAGTTTACAAAGAAATTAGTATATTTTTAAATTTTCATAAATAAATGTTCAAAGTATAATTGATAATAGAGAATATAACTGTAGTATGCTCAAAAATAAATGGTCAAGGAAGAACCATATTTTATTTTTAATTTTGTATTTGATTAGATAATTAAATTCAAATATGAGAGTTACGTAATTTGAAGATTGTTAATTCATTGAGACATTAAATAATAAAATCAATTAAAGTAATATATGTTCTGTATTAATATTTGACTAAATGTTTAATTAATTAAAAGTTTTTATTAAGTGGTATATATTAAAAACCACACTTGCAAAGACAAGATAAATATTCAATTTTATACGTGTTAATCACGTTTTATAATAATTATATGTGTTATGTATTATATGTCTGTATAAATATTTCAGGTCATATATGTTTTATGTTTGTGTATAATATGTCTTAGAATATAAGAAATAAGATTAAACACGTTATAATTACATGATATTCGGATCGAATATAAGGGTTCAAATAGTAATTAACCCACACAAAACAATTAATAATATGATAATTTGAATTTTTAAATAAGAAATCAAATGAATATGATTTTATTAACACAGTCGTACTAATTTCACAACCAGTACTAAGTCCTCTGTACTCTTTACTTGTATTAAAATTATATAACGATATTCACGTACTTATCCACACTCAATCAACGACCAAAGCCTGCGACCCAGCCGGGGAACATCAAGGTAAATACTGCAGAAGAAGAGTATACCTTCGAGACGTGGCTAAGTGGGCACAAATGAGTAAGAGCATATGTGTAAAAGTAAGTGTCTAAAAATAACGTTGTATAATAATTGGCGTGCCCAACGGTGTGGCCCGACACGTAGAAAAAATAACGTGTTGCAAAGTATATGTTAATTATCATTACAAGTAAATGGCGCCCAGAATATAAATAAAACCCAGAATATAAAGAATATAAATAAAGTACAGAAATAAATAAAGTCTAATAAAAAATTAGCACAAATATTGTAGAAAGAATTAATAGGCAATTCATGTAATAAATAAGATTACAAATTATTAAATTAAGTACAGAGAGAAAAAGAGTTGTGAAATTAATACTGATAAATAAAATAAATTTTAAATAAAGGAATATAGAGTCACGGTGGACCAATATTTAAAAATATAATTCATATAACGAATCAGTTAGGACACCGTAGTCTACAATGACGACGAAGCCAGCAACAATGGACTTCGAAACGATGTTTAAACGACTTCAAGAGGAGTTGAAAACGAATAGTGAAAAATTAGAAAGTAAATTAGAAACGAGTAGTGCAGAACTAAAAACTCAATTAGAAAGTAGTAGTGCAGAACTTAAAACGCAGTTAGAAAATAGCAGTGAAAATTTAGAAAATAAGATTGAAGTAGTAATACGAGATTAGAAACTCAAATAGAAGATAGTCATAATCGATTAGAAATTACTATTGAAGAAGTGAAAACTCAATTAGAAAGTAATATAGAACTCGTCAGTAATACTTTGAAAACAGAGCTTACTGCACGCGTTGAAGCAGTCGAACAGCGAGTTCAACAGTCACTTAATGAACAAGCTGTAAAGATCGATAGCAAATTCAAAGAACAGCGTGAATATACAAAACGTGAAACTAAAGAACATATTCGACAACTGGCTGAACAGTGGAATGAGAAATTTAAAATTACGAAGCAGGAGCAAGACCTCAGACACAAAGACGTGAATGAGCGCATCCTGTACAACACAAACAGAACAAAGGAACTCACTGTGAGGACCGAGACAGTAGAAGTAGCTGTGGAGGAGTTCACGAGAAAAACTACGCACCACTCCATGGAAATTAACAACATGAAAGATGGACTACAAGAGGAGGTAGAAAAACTACGAGCGGAAGTCAAGAGACGACCAAGTGCTATAATGAGGTGTGCTGTAAAGGTACACGATCGAGAGAAGATCAGTTTTAAAGGTAATAAATGGGAGAACCCCATAGAATTTTTACAAAAGTGTGAACGAGAAATGTCAACAATAGGAAGCAACTTAAGCGACAGAGACCGTATAGATTTTGTAAGTCGACATTTCCAGGAAACAGCATCCAAATGGTATACGATTGTTCGGGACCAAACAGAAACTTATGAACAGTTCAAGGCATCCTTCGAAAATCGGTACTGGAATATACATACACAGAGAGAGGTACGAGACCAGCTGGAGTATGGGCGTTATTACGTCAACGGCAAACGTTCCATGGAAGACTACATCATACAACTCGTCAAACGGTGTAAGCATCTTAGACCAAGTTTCACGGAGCACGAATTAGTATTAAAACTAAGTTATCATTTTGACAGACACATTAGACTTGTCGTATATACCCAAGGAGTTAAAAACATTGAGGAAATTCTTATCCTTGTAACGCAGTCATCACAATTTGTTAATAAATAATACGAAAGAAGAGATAACTGGCCGCAACAGCAGCAGTACTCTACACAAAATCCGATACACCACAAATCGACGCAGTTCGAGAAGAAAGAAGATAAGTGGAAAGAATATAAACAACCCTTTGAAAAAGGTAACCCAACTCCAAATAAAGGAGCGTACGCACATCCAGGTACGTCGAAAAAACACGTGAAACCGTGCAATGCAAATGTACATAACATTAATGCAAGTAATAATCATAATAATAATAAAAACAATTATGGAAATAAGATTGTGCAACAATCGACACGCCCGTCAACATCCAAAGAGGAAGTGGGTGATCGTAGCACAACAATTGAAAAGAATTGTATGACTACAGAAGGGTAACAAATCGCCAGCTTGGACAGGTTTCAAAAACGACCCGTACACACACAAAATGCCAGTACGGACAGGCTTGTTAAACGACCTGCTCACACATGATTTGCGTGACACCCTAAACAATACACAACAGGAAAGAATGTTGTCTAACACCTATTGTCCTACAAGAGGAGGAACAATAAATAATATAAATAAGTGTAGAGATGTTAAAATATTAATCATTACATATCAAACAGATGATAGAGTTAAATATTTGTTAAACAACATAGCAAATAAACAAAACAAAGATCTTCAAATAAGTCACATGAAGTTATCACCACTATCTAGTAGACATACGATAAAAAATAGTATATTGTACAAACTCGTCAATTATGATTGGAAAATAGTCCTATAACCAGAGATGCTAAAAACACTAACTATACCATGTCATCAAAGTTTAGCACATGCGTCTGCTTTAAAATGGCATTTAGCTTTAAAGGAAGACTTCATTTTGAATAATATGTTTAGAAGAATAAAAGCTATCTTAAAAGGATGCTATGAATGTCAAACAGCACGACATCCGAATCTTCACACCTACGTAGATAAGCAAAATATCAAGACACAGGAAAAGGGAGAATTAGTAGCAGTAGACTTCCTGGGCCCATTTCCGAGAGCTATTCACGGGGGTACAAAGCACATACTTGTATACTTGTAGATGTGTTCACCATGGCAGTTCAACTCTACGCTATTCGAAGACCCACCACAAAAAGTGTACTGAATGTCATACTACGCAAATACGTACCGAAGTATGGTCAAATCAAAAAGATTGAGTGACCAAGGTAAACAATTTCAAAATAAAGCATGAACAGAAACGCTAACTCAGCACGGCATACAACCAGTGTTAACGTCAATACGACATACACAAGGAAACCTTGCTGAAAGGGTAAATAAAGAGTTAGGAAAACATTTACGCATCTACTGTAATGAACAACATAACCGATGGGCAGAGTACCTACCATTTTTTGAACAAGCTATAAATGCTACATACAGTGAAGCTACGGGATATACACCGGTGGAACTGGAAACCAATAAAAATCCTAATAGATTTTGGTCGAGAAACATTGACAAACCTCCAAACCAAAACCTGCAAATTCCATTGAGTCACAAGTACGACAATGCGAAGAAGAGGATAGAAAAACTTGGAGAGAAGAGGATCGAGAGATTCAACAGAACGCACAAACTCATCACATTCCACGAAGGAGAGAGAGTGCTAATAAGAAGCAATCCAGTGTGAAAAAGAATCGACAATACAGCAAAGAAACTATTCAGACTGTACAAGGGAGCCGACTTATTACAAAGAAGGAAAGGACGACACACATTTATCGTCTACGATCCGACAAGAAGAAAAACTATAGGAAAGTACCATGCATCAGCATTCCGTAAATTCTATGGATGAATAAATAAAAAGTCAACTTATAAATCCATGGGAGGGACGTAATCCACCCAGGGAAAGAGTGAATAAAATTTTTTTAAGAACTCTTATAAACACTAAGTGTGAGTTGTAAAAAAAAAAAAAAAAAAAAAATACATAATTTCTGAGTAAAGAAAGAAAATTTGAATAAAATTAAAATTTTATTTTACCCAGCAGGGGTATTTATGCAACAATACGTTTAGCATAAGTATATGTATCACCACTGACTGAGGTGTGATAACATACGAATGCACGTATGAGATATATAAGATGTAAATAATAAAAATAATGTAATAATTAAGCATTAGGTGTAAGAGATAATAAAAAAATAAACGTAGTATTTAATTTTAAATAAATAAATATTGTAAGTGAGCCTGCATATGGAATTAAAAGATTCGTTGGTTTTTAATCGTAGCGGAGGGGAGAAACTGACACGCGCTGACCGGCAGAGGTGACGTCATAATGACAGGCAACCGATTGTGTATCAGTCTGCCTGTGTGTGCTAGTATACGTGTGTAAACGAGAGACAGGTTGAATTATGCAAACGAGGGTGGTAGATTTACACAGTTTTTTAAGTACTGAACAAAAATCAGAAGTCATACGAATCAGCGACATATGTAAAAACATTGCTGGCACCTGGCGCTTCAGTTTGGCGTTAAGTGGTCATTGATCGTGGGAACCGTTCAGCAACCGTGAGAAATTTTGCCATAACTGCCATAATTTACGTACCTTAACATTCATAATTTGCATAAACAAAGTTTAATTTTATACCTTTATTATTGGTGAAATAATGTTTATAAAAAAATGTGCGCTTCATAGAAAGACGCGTAGGTTGAAATTAGCAATTAAATCGACGCGCCGACCTGTTCAATGTTGTTAAAACAGTTTCCAACAGGCATGGGACGACGGCAGCAGTATAAAACCCCAGCGAGTGACACACTCTTTCTCACTCACTCAAACTCACTCAGGCTCAGATAAAGCTCAGATAATCCACGCATCTCGCAACCGCGAATTTTACAAAGTCATGTAAGGTTTTTAAACAGTATTCAATAACGTGAAGTGCGATGTAACCGGCATTACGTCGGTGCAAGTAATAGTGGCACACGATTATTTTAAAAGACTATAAAATCGTAATCTACGAGAAGTCGTATAGTCGATGAACTTCAAGAAGTAACATAGAACTTCGAGACATCCACGAGGGACAAGATAAGAAGATGAGAGGAACCAGAGCAGAAGACGAGAGGACGCAGGGACAGCCACATGCAGCTACATACAGCCGTACATCATCAAGACCAGAGGTCCACGTCAGAACTCAGCATCCAGGAGACGGAGAGAGGAATTTCAACGACGCAGAGACAGAGAAGGTGATACCGAAGAGGATCAACAAACTCGAGAGTCCAGATGATGGTATGGACAAAGTTAAATGGTTGCAGAAAAATGCAGGTGAAGTCAGACATTTATTTAATTTTATAAATGACCCTGAGGTCTATCGAAATAAAGCTCTAGATTCCATATACAAGTTTACAAAGAAATTAGTATATTTTTAAATTTTCATGAATAAATGTTCAAAGTATAATTGATAATAGAAAATATATGTAGTATGCTCATAAATAAATGGTCAAGGAAGAACCATATTTTATATTTAATTTTGTATTTGATTAGATAATTAAATTCAAATATGAGAGTTACGTAATTTGAAGATTGTTAATTCATTGACACATTAAATAATAAAATCAATTAAAGTAATATATGTTCTGTATTAATATTTGACTAAATGTTTAATTAATTAAAAGTTTTTATTAAGAGGTATATATTAAAAACCACACTTGCAAAGACAAGATAAATATTCAATTTTATACGTGTTAATCACGTTTTATAATAATTATATGTGTTATGTATTATATGTCTGTATAAATATTTCAGGTCATATATGTTTTGTTTTTGTATAATATGTCTTAGAATATAAGAAATAAGATTAAACACGTTATAATTACATGATATTCGGATCGAATATAAGGGTTCAAATAGTAATTAACCCACACAAAACAATTAATAATATAATAATTTGAATTTTTAAATAAGAAATCAAATGAATATGATTTTATTAACACAGTCGTACTAATTTCACAACCAGTACTAAATCCTCTGTACTCTTTACTTGTATTAAAATTATATAACGATATTCACGTATTTATCCACATTCAATCAACGACCAAAGCCTGCGACCCAGCCGGGGAACATCAAGGTAAATACTGCAGAAGAAGAGTATACCTTCGAGACGTGGCTAAGTGGGCACAAATGAGTAAGAGCATATGTGTAAAAGTAAGTGTCTAAAAATAACGTTGTATAATAATTGGCGTGCCCAACGGTGTGGCCCGACACGTAGGAAAAATAACGTGTTGCAAAGTATATGTTAATTATCATTACAAGTAAATGGCGCCCAGGATATAAATAAAACCCAGAATATAAAGAATATAAATAAAGTACAGAAATAAATAAAGTCTAATAAAAAATTAGCACAAATATTGTAGAAAGAATTAATAGGCAATTCATGTAATAAATAAGATTACAAATTATTAAATTAAGTACAGAGAGAAAAAGAGTTGTGAAATTAATACTGATAAATAAAATAAATTTTAAATAAAGGAATATAGATTCACGGTGGACCAATAATTGAAAATATAATTAAGATAACGAATCAGTTAGGACACCGTAGTCTACAATGACGACGAAGCCAGCAACAATGGACTTCGAAACGATGTTTAAACGACTTCAAGAGGAGTTGAAAACGAATAGTGAAAAATTAGAAAGTAAATTAGAAACGAGTAGTGCAGAACTAAAAACTCAATTAGAAAGTTGTAGTGCAGAACTTAAAACGCAGTTAGAAAATAGCAGTGAAAATTTAGAAAATAAGATTGAAGTAGTAATACGAGATTATAAACTCAAATAGAAGATAGACATAATCGATTAGAAATTACTATTGAAGAAGTGAAAACTCAATTAGAAAGTAATATAGAACTCGTCAGTAATACTTTGAAAACAGAGCTTACTGCACGCGTTGAAGCAGTCGAACAGCGAGTTCAACAGTCACTTAATGAACAAGCTGTAAAGATCGATAGCAAATTCAAAGAACAGCGTGAATATACAAACCGTGAAACTAAAGAACATATTCGACAACTGGCTGAACAGTGGAATGAGGAATTTAAAATTACGAAGCAGGAGCAAGACCTCAGACACAAAGACGTGAATGAGCGCATCCTGTACAACACAAACAGAACAAAGGAACTCACTGTGAGGACCGAGACAGTAGAAATAGCTGTGGAGGAGGTCAAGAGAAAAACTACGCACCACTCCATGGAAATTAACAACATGAAAGATGGACTACAAGAGGAGGTAGAAAAACTACGAGCGGAAGTCAAGAGACGACCAAGTGCTATAATGATGTGTGCTGTAAAGGTAGACGATCGAGAGAAGATCAGTTTTAAAGGTAATAAATGGGAGAACCCCATAGAATTTTTACAAAAGTGTGAACGAGAAATGTCAACAATAGGAAGCAACTTAAGCGACAGAAACCGTATAGATTTTGTAAGTCGACATTTCCAGGAAACAGCATCCAAATGGCATACGATTGTTCGGGACCAAACAGAAACTTATGAACAGTTCAAGGCATCCTTCGAAAATCGGTACTGGAATATACATACACAGAGAGAGGTACGAGACCAGCTGGAGTATGGGCGGTATTACGTCAACAGCAAACGTTCCATGGAAGACTACATCATACAACTCGTCAAACGGTGTAAGCATCTTAGACCAAGTTTCACGGAGCACGAATTAGTATTAAAACTAAGTTATCATTTTGACAGACACATTAGACTTGCCGTATATACCCAAGGAGTTAAAACCATTGAGGAACTTCTTATCCTTGTAACGCAGTCATCACAATTTGTTAATAAATAATACGAAAGAAGAGATAACTGGCCGCAACAGCAGCAGTACTCTACACAAAATCCGATACACCACAAATCGACGCAGTTCGAGAAGAAAGAAGATAAGTGGAAAGAATATAAACAACCCTTTGAAAAAGGTAACCCAACTCCAAATAAAGGAGCGTACGCACATCCAGGTACGTCGAAAAAACACGTGAAACCGTACAATGCAAATGTACATAACATTAATGCAAATAATAATCATAATAATAATAAAAACAATTATGGAAATAAGATTGTGCAACAATCGACACGCCCGTCAACATCCAAAGAGGAAGTGGGTGATCGTAGCACAACAATTGAAAAGAATTGTATGACTACAGAAGGGTAACAAATCGCCAGCTTGGACAGTTTTCAAAAACGACCCGTACACACACAAAATGCCAGTACGGACAGGCTTGTTAAACGACCTGCTCACACATGATTTGCGTGACACCCTAAACAATACACAACAGGAAAGAATGTCGTCTAACACCTATTGTCCTACAAGAGGGGGAACAATAAATAATATAAATAAGTGTAGAGATGTTAAAATATTAATCATTACATATCAAACAGATGATAGAGTTAAATATTTGTTAAACAACATAGCAAATAAACAAAACAAAGATCTTCAAATAAGTCACATGAAGTTATCGCCACTATCTATTAGACATACGATAAAAAATAGTATATTGTACAAACTCGTCAATTATGATTGGAAAATAGTCCTATCACCAGAGATGCTAAAAACACTAACTATACCATGTCATCAAAGATTAGCACATGCGTCTGCTTTAAAATGGCATTTAGCTTTAAAGGAAGACTTCATTTTGAATAATATGTTTAGAAGAATAAAAGCTATCTTAAAAGGATGCTACGAATGTCAAACAGCACGACATCCGAATCTTCACACCTACGTAGATAAGCAAAATATCAAGACACAGGAAAAGGGAGAATTAGTAGCAGTAGACTTCCTGGGCCCATTTCCGAGAGCTATTCACGGGGGTACAAAGCACATACTTGTATGTATAGATGTGTTCACCATGGCAGTTCAACTCTACGCTATTCGAAGACCCACCACAAAAAGTGTACTGAATGTCATACTACGCAAATACGTACCGAAGTATGGTCAAATCAAAAAGATTGAGTGACCAAGGTAAACAATTTCAAAATAAAGCATGAACAGAAACGCTAACTCAGCACGGCATACAACCAGTGTTAACGTCAATACGACATACACAAGGAAACCTTGCTGAAAGGGTAAATAAAGAGTTAGGAAAACATTTACGCATCTACTGTAATGAACAACATAACCGATGGGCAGAGTACCTACTATTTTTTGAACAAGCTATAAATGCTACATACAGTGAAGCTACGGGATATACACCGGTGGAACTGGAAACCAATAAAAATCCTAATAGATTTTGGTCGAGAAACATTGACAAACCTCCAAACCAAAACCTGCAAATTCCATTGAGTCACAAGTACGACAATGCGAAGAAGAGGATAGAAAAACTTGGAGAGAAGAGGATCGAGAGATTCAACAGGACGCACAAACTCATCACATTCCACGAAGGAGATAGCGTGCTAATAAGAAGCAATCCAGTGGGAAAACGAAACGACAATACAGCAAAGAAACTATTCAGACTGTACAAGGGAGCCTACTTATTACAAAGAAGGAAAGGACGACACACATTTATCGTCTACGATCCGACAAGAAGAAAAACTATAGGAAAGACCATGCATCAGCATTCCGTAAATTCTATGGATGAATAAATAAAAAGTCAACTTATAAATCCATGGGAGGGACGTAATCCACCCTGGGAAAGAGTGAAAAAAATTTTTTAAAAACCCTTATAAACACTAAGTGTGAGTTGTAATAAAAAAAAAAAAAATACATAATTTCTGAGTAAAGAAAGAAAATTTGAATAAAATTAAAATTTTATTTTACCCTGCAGGGGAATTTATGCAACAATACGTTTAGCATAAGTATATGTATCAACTACTGACTGAGGTGTGATAACATACGAATGCACGTATGCGATATATAAGATGTAAATAATAAAAATAATGTAATAATTAAGCATTAGGTGTAAGAGATAATAAAAAAAATAAACGTAGTATTTAATTTTAAATAAATAAATATTGTAAGTGAGCCTGCATATGGAATTAAAAGATTCGTTGGTTTTTAATCGTAGCGGAGGGGAGAAACTGACACGCGCTGACCGGCAGAGGTGACGTCATAGTGACAGGCAACCGATTGTGTATCAGTCTGCCTGTGTGTGCTAGTATACGTGTGTAAACGAGAGACAGGTTGAATTATGCAAACGAGGGTGGAAGATTTGCACAGTTTTCTAGGTACTGAACTAAAACCAGAAGTCATACGAATCAGCGACATATGTAAAATCATTGCTGGCACCTGGCGCTTCAGTTTGGCGTTAAGTGGTCATTGATCGTGGGAACCGTTCAGCAACTGTGAGAAATTTTGCCATAACTGCCATAATTTACGTACCTTAACATTCATAATTTGCATAAACAAAGTTTAATATTATACCTTTATTATTGGTGAAATAATGTTTATAAAAAAATGTGCGCTTCATAGAAAGACGCGTAGGTTGAAATTAGCAATTAAATCGACGCGCCGACCTGTTCAATGTTGTCAAAACAGTTTCCAACAGGCATGGGACGACGGCAGCAGTATAAAACCCCAGCGAGTGACACACTCTTTCTCACTCACTCAAACTCACTCAGGCTCAGATAAAGCTCAGATAATCCACGCATCTCGCAACCGCGAATTTTACAAAGTCATGTAAGGTTTTTAAACAGTATTCAATAACGTGAAGTGCGATGTAACCGGCATTACGTCGGTGCAAGTAATAGTGGCACACGATTATTTTAAAAGACTATAAAATCGTAATCTACGAGAAGTCGTATAGTCGATGAACTTCAAGAAGTAACATAGAACTTCGAGACATCCACGAGGGACAAGATAAGAAGATGAGAGGAAACAGAGCAGAAGACGAGAGGACGCAGGGACAGCCACATGCAGCTACATACAGCCGTACATCATCAAGACCAGAGATCCACGTCAGAACTCAGCATCCAGGAGACGGAGCGAGGAATTTCAACGACGCAGAGACAGAGAAGGTGATACCGAAGAGGATCAACAAACTCGAGAGTCCAGATGATGGTAACGACAAAGTTAAATGGTTGCAGAAAAATGCAGGTGAAGTCAGACATTTATTTAATTTTATAAATGACCCTGAGGTCTATCGAAATAAAGCTCTAGATTCCATATACAAGTTTACAAAGAAATTAGTATATTTTTAAATTTTCATAAATAAATGTTCAAAGTATAATTGATAATAGAGAATATAACTGTAGTAATCTCATAAATAAATGGTCAAGGAAGAACCATATTTTATTTTTAATTTTGTATTTGATTAGATAATTAAATTCAAATATGAGAGTTACGTAATTTGAAGATTGTTAATTCATTGAGACATTAAATAATAAAATCAATTAAAGTAATATATGTTCTGTATTAATATTTGACTAAATGTTTAATTAATTAAAAGTTTTTATTAAGAGGTATATATTAAAAACCACACTTGCAAAGACAAGATAAATATTCAATTTTATACGTGTTAATCACGTTTTATAATAATTATATGTGTTATGTATTATATGTCTGTATAAATATTTCAGGTCATATATGTTTTGTTTGTGTATAATATGTCTTAGAATATAAGAAATAAGATTAAACACGTTATAATTACATGATATTCGGATCGAATATAAGGGTTAAAATAGTAATTAACCCACACAAAACAATTAATAATATGATAATTTGAATTTGTAAATAAGAAATCAAATGAATATGATTTTATTAACACAGTCGTACTAATTTCACAACCAGTACTAAATCCTCTGTACTCTTTACTTGTATTAAAATTATATAACGATATTCACGTACTTATCCACACTCAATCAACGACCAAAGCCTGCGACCCAGCCGGGGAACATCAAGGTAAATACTGCAGAAGAAGAGTATACCTTCGAGACGTGGCTAAGTGGGCACAAATGAGTAAGAGCATATGTGTAAAAGTAAGTGTCTAAAAATAACGTTGTATAATAATTGGCGTGCCCAACGGTGTGGCCCGACACGTAGAAAAAATAACGTGTTGCAAAGTATATGTTAATTATCATTACAAGTAAATGGCGCCCAGAATATAAATAAAACCCAGAATATAAAGAATATAAATAAAGTACAGAAATAAATAAAGTCTAATAAAAAATTAGCACAAATATTGTAGAAAGAATTAATAGGCAATTCATGTAATAAATAAGACTACAAATTATTAAATTAAGTACAGAGAGAAAAAGAGTTGTGAAATTAATACTGATAAATAAAATAAATTTTAAATAAAGGAATATAGAGTCACGGTGGACCAATAATTAAAAATATAATTCATATAACGAATCACTTAGGACACCGTAGTCTACAATGACGACGAAGCCAGCAACAATGGACTTCGAAACGATGTTTAAACGACTTCAAGAGGAGTTGAAAACGAATAGTGAAAAATTAGAAAGTAAATTAGAAACGAGTAGTGCAGAACTAAAAACTCAATTAGAAAGTAGTAGTGCAGAACTTAAAACGCAGTTAGAAAATAGCAGTGAAAATTTAGAAAATAAGATTGAAGTAGTAATACGAGATTATAAACTCAAATAGAAGATAGACATAATCGATTAGAAATTACTATTGAAGAAGTGAAAACTCAATTAGAAAGTAATATAGAACTCGTCAGTAATACTTTGAAAACAGAGCTTACTGCACGCGTTGAAGCAGTCGAACAGCGAGTTCAACAGTCACTTAATGAACAAGCTGTAAAGATCGATAGCAAATTCAAAGAACAGCGTGAATATACAAACCGTGAAACTAAAGAACATATTCGACAACTGGCTGAACAGTGGAATGAGGAATTTAAAATTACGAAGCAGGAGCAAGACCTCAGACACAAAGACGTGAATGAGCGCATCCTGTACAACACAAACAGAACAAAGGAACTCACTGTGAGGACCGAGACAGTAGAAATAGCTGTGGAGGAGGTCACGAGAAAAACTACGCACCACTCCATGGAAATTAACAACATGAAAGATGGACTACAAGAGGAGGTAGAAAAACTACGAGCGGAAGTCAAGAGACGACCAAGTGCTATAATGATGTGTGCTGTAAAGGTAGACGATCGAGAGAAGATCAGTTTTAAAGGTAATAAATGGGAGAACCCCATAGAATTTTTACAAAAGTGTGAACGAGAAATGTCAACAATAGGAAGCAACTTAAGCGACAGAGACCGTATAGATTTTGTAAGTCGACATTTCCAGGAAACAGCATCCAAATGGCATACGATTGTTCGGGACCAAACAGAAACTTATGAACAGTTCAAGGCATCCTTCGAAAATCGGTACTGGAATATACATACACAGAGAGAGGTACGAGACCAGCTGGAGTATGGGCGGTATTACGTCAACAGCAAACGTTCCATGGAAGACTACATCATACAACTCGTCAAACGGTGTAAGCATCTTAGACCAAGTTTCACGGAGCACGAATTAGTATTAAAACTAAGTTATCATTTTGACAGACACATTAGACTTGCCGTATATACCCAAGGAGTTAAAACCATTGAGGAACTTCTTATCCTTGTAACGCAGTCATCACAATTTGTTAATAAATAATACGAAAGAAGAGATAACTGGCCGCAACAGCAGCAGTACTCTACACAAAATCCGATACACCACAAATCGACGCAGTTCGAGAAGAAAGAAGATAAGTGGAAAGAATATAAACAACCCTTTGAAAAAGGTAACCCAACTCCAAATAAAGGAGCGTACGCACATCCAGGTACGTCGAAAAAACACGTGAAACCGTACAATGCAAATGTACATAACATTAATGCAAATAATAATCATAATAATAATAAAAACAATTATGGAAATAAGATTGTGCAACAATCGACACGCCCGTCAACATCCAAAGAGGAAGTGGGTGATCGTAGCACAACAATTGAAAAGAATTGTATGACTACAGAAGGGTAACAAATCGCCAGCTTGGACAGGTTTCAAAAACGACCCGTACACACACAAAATGCCAGTACGGACAGGCTTGTTAAACGACCTGCTCACACATGATTTGCGTGACACCCTAAACAATACACAACAGGAAAGAATGTTGTCTAACACCTATTGTCCTACAAGAGGGGGAACAATAAATAATATAAATAAGTGTAGAGATGTTAAAATATTAATCATTACATATCAAACAGATGATAGAGTTAAATATTTGTTAAACAACATAGCAAATAAACAAAACAAAGATCTTCAAATAAGTCACATGAAGTTATCACCACTATCTAGTAGACATACGATAAAAAATAGTATATTGTACAAACTCGTCAATTATGATTGGAAAATAGTCCTATCACCAGAGATGCTAAAAACACTAACTATACCATGTCATCAAAGTTTAGCACATGCGTCTGCTTTAAAATGGCATTTAGCTTTAAAGGAAGACTTCATTTTGAATAATATGTTTAGAAGAATGAAAGCTATCTTAAAAGGATGCTACGAATGTCAAACAGCACGACATCCGAATCTTCACACCTACGTAGATAAGCAAAATATCAAGACACAGGAAAAGGGAGAATTAGTAGCAGTAGACTTCCTGGGCCCATTTCCGAGAGCTATTCAAGGGGGTACAAAGCACATACTTGTATGTATAGATGTGTTCACCATGGCAGTTCAACTCTACGCTATTCGAAGACCCACCACAAAAAGTGTACTGAATGTCATACTACGCAAATACGTACCGAAGTATGGTCAAATCAAAAAGATTGAGTGACCAAGGTAAACAATTTCAAAATAAAGCATGAACAGAAACGCTAACTCAGCACGGCATACAACCAGTGTTAACGTCAATACGACATCCACAAGGAAACCTTGCTGAAAGGGTAAATAAAGAGTTAGGAAAACATTTACGCATCTACTGTAATGAACAACATAACCGATGGGCAGAGTACCTACTATTTTTTGAACAATCTATAAATGCTACATACAGTGAAGCTACGGGATATACACCGGTGGAACTGGAAACCAATAAAAATCCTAATAGATTTTGGTCGAGAAACATTGACAAACCTCCAAACCAAAACCTGCAAATTCCATTGAGTCACAAGTACGACAATGCGAAGAAGAGGATAGAAAAACTTGGAGAGAAGAGGATCGAGAGATTCAACAGGACGCACAAACTCATCACATTCCACGAAGGAGAGAGAGTGCTAATAAGAAGCAATCCAGTGGGTAAACGAAACGACAATACAGCAAAGAAACTATTCAGACTGTACAAGGGAGCCTACTTATTACAAAGAAGGAAAGGACGACACACATTTATCGTCTACGATCCGACAAGAAGAAAAACTATAGGAAAGTACCATGCATCAGCATTCCGTAAATTCTATGGATGAATAAATAAAAAGTCAACTTATAAATCCATGGGAGGGACGTAATCCACCCTGGGAAAGAGTGAAAAATTTTTTTTAAAAACCCTTATAAACACTAAGTGTGAGTTGTAATAAAAAAAAAAAAATACATAATTTCTGAGTAAAGAAAGAAAATTTGAATAAAATTAAAATTTTATTTTACCCTGCAGGGGAATTTATGCAACAATACGTTTAGCATAAGTATATGTATCAACTACTGACTGAGGTGTGATAACATACGAATGCACGTATGAGATATATAAGATGTAAATAATAAAAATAATGTAATAATTAAGCATTAGGTGTAAGAGATAATAAAAAAAATAAAAGTAGTATTTAATTTTAAATAAATAAATATTGTAAGTGAGCCTGCATATGGAATTAAAAGATTCGTTGGTTTTTAATCGTAGCGGAGGGGAGAAACTGACACGCGCTGACCGGCAGAGGTGACGTCATAGTGACAGGCAACCGATTGTGTATCAGTCTGCCTGTGTGTGCTAGTATACGTGTGTAAACGAGAGACAGGTTGAATTATGCAAACGAGGGTGGAAGATTTGCACAGTTTTCTAGGTACTGAACAAAAACCAGAAGTCATACGAATCAGCGACATATGTAAAAACATTGCTGGCACCTGGCGCTTCAGTTTGGCGTTAAGTGGTCATTGATCGTGGGAACCGTTCAGCAACCGTGAGAAATTTTGCCATAACTGCCATAATTTACGTACCTTAACATTCATAATTTGCATAAACAAAGTTTAATATTATACCTTTATTATTGGTGAAATAATGTTAAAAAAAAATGTGCGCTTCATAGAAAGACGCGTAGGTTGAAATTAGCATTTAAATCGACGCGCCGACCTGTTCAATGTTGTCAAAACAGTTTCCAACAGGCATGGGACGACGGCAGCAGTATAAAACCCCAGCGAGTGACACACTCTTTCTCACTCACTCAAACTCACTCAGGCTCAGATAAAGCTCAGATAATCCACGCATCTCGCAACCGCGAATTTTACAAAGTCATGTAAGGTTTTTAAACAGTATTCAATAACGTGAAGTGCGATGTAACCGGCATTACGTCGGTGCAAGTAATAGTGGCACACGATTATTTTAAAAAACTATAAAATCGTAATCTACGAGAAGTCGTATAGTCGATGAACTTCAAGAAGTAACATAGAACTTCGAGACATCCACGAGGGACAAGATAAGAAGATGAGAGGAACCAGAGAAGAAGACGAGAGGACGCAGGGACAGCCACATGCAGCTACATACAGCCGTACATCATCAAGACCAGAGGTCCACGTCAGAACTCAGCATCCAGGAGACGGAGCGAGGAATTTCAACGACGCAGAGACAGAGAAGGTGATACCGAAGAGGATCAACAAACTCGAGAGTCCAGATGATGGTAACGACAAAGTTAAATGGTTGCAGAAAAATGCAGGTGAAGTCAGACATTTATTTAATTTTATAAATGACCCTGAGGTCTATCGAAATAAGCTCTAGATTCCATATACAAGTTTACAAAGAAATTAGTATGTTTTTCAATTTTCATAAATAAATGTTCAAAGTATAATTGATAATAGAGAATATAACTGTAGTAATCTCATAAATAAATGGTCAAGGAAGAACCATATTTTATTTTTAATTTTGTATTTGATTAGATAATTAAATTCAAATATGAGAGTTACGTAATTTGAAGATTGTTAATTCATTGAGACATTAAATAATAAAATCAATTAAAGTAATATATGTTCTGTATTAATATTTGACTAAATGTTTAATTAATTAAAAGTTTTTATTAAGAGGTATATATTAAAAACCACACTTGCAAAGACAAGATAAATATTCAATTTTTTACGTGTTAATCACGTTTTATAATAATTATATGTGTTATGTATTATATGTCTGTATAAATATTTCAGGTCATATATGTTTTATGTTTGTGTATAATATGTCTTAGAATATAAGAAATAAGATTAAACACGTTATAATTACATGATATTCGGATCGAATATAAGGGTTCAAATAGTAATTAACCCACACAAAACAATTAATAATATGATAATTTGAATTTTTAAATAAGAAATCAAATGAATATGATTTTATTAACACAGTCGTACTAATTTCACAACCAGTACTAAATCCTCTGTACTCTTTACTTGTATTAAAATTATATAACGATATTCACGTACTTATCCACACTCAATCAACGACCAAAGCCTGCGACCCAGCCGGGGAACATCAAGGTAAATACTGCAGAAGAAGAGTATACCTTCGAGACGTGGCTAAGTGGGCACAAATGAGTAAGAGCATATGTGTAAAAGTAAGTGTCTAAAAATAACGTTGTATAATAATTGGCGTGACCAACGGTGTGGCCCGACACGTAGAAAAAATAACGTGTTGCAAAGTATATGTTAATTATCATTACAAGTAAATGGCGCCCAGAA
This sequence comes from Magicicada septendecula, assembly GCA_034769895.1. Lineage (NCBI taxonomy): Eukaryota > Metazoa > Arthropoda > Insecta > Hemiptera > Cicadidae > Magicicada > Magicicada septendecula. The sequence goes on from CM068376.1 coordinate 118,601,551, forward strand.
TATAAATAAAACCCAGAATATAAAGAATATAAATAAAGTACAGAAATAAATAAAGTCTAATAAAAAATTAGCACAAATATTGTAGTAAGAATTAATAGGCAATTCATGTAATAAATAAGATTACAAATTATTAAATTAAGTACAGAGAGAAAAAGAGTTGTGAAATTAATACTGATAAATAAAATAAATTTTAAATAAAGGAATATAGAGTCACGGTGGACCAATAATTAAAAATATAATTCATATAACGAATCAGTTAGGACACCGTAGTCTACAATGACGACGAAGCCAGCAACAATGGACTTCGAAACGATGTTTAAACGACTTCAAGAGGAGTTGAAAACGAATAGTGAAAATTTAGAAAGTAAATTAGAAACGAGTAGTGCAGAACTAAAAACTCAATTAGAAAGTAGTAGTGCAGAACTTAAAACGCAGTTAGAAAATAGCAGTGAAAATTTAGAAAATAAGATTGAAGTAGTAATACGAGATTAGAAACTCAAATAGAAGATAGACATAATCGATTAGAAATTACTATTGAAGAAGTGAAAACTCAATTAGAAAGTAATATAGAACTCGTCAGTAATACTTTGAAAACAGAGCTTACTGCACGCGTTGAAGCAGTCGAACAGCGAGTTCAACAGTCACTTAATGAACAAGCTGTAAAGATCGATAGCAAATTCAAAGAACAGCGTGAATATACAAACCGTGAAACTAAAGAACATATTCGACAACTGGCTGAACAGTGGAATGAGGAATTTAAAATTACGAAGCAGGAGCAAGACCTCAGACACAAAGACGTGAATGAGCGCATCCTGTACAACACAAACAGAACAAAGGAACTCACTGTGAGGACCGAGACAGTAGAAATAGCTGTGGAGGAGGTCACGAGAAAAACTACGCACCACTCCATGGAAATTAACAACATGAAAGATGGACTACAAGAGGAGGTAGAAAAACTACGAGCGGAAGTCAAGAGACGACCAAGTGCTATAATGATGTGTGCTGTAAAGGTAGACGATCGAGAGAAGATCAGTTTTAAAGGTAATAAATGGGAGAACCCCATAGAATTTTTACAAAAGTGTGAACGAGAAATGTCAACAATAGGAAGCAACTTAAGCGACAGAGACCGTATAGATTTTGTAAGTCGACATTTCCAGGAAACAGCATCCAAATGGCATACGATTGTTCGGGACCAAACAGAAACTTATGAACAGTTCAAGGCATCCTTCGAAAATCGGTACTGGAATATACATACACAGAGAGAGGTACGAGACCAGCTGGAGTATGGGCGGTATTACGTCAACAGCAAACGTTCCATGGAAGACTACATCATACAACTCGTCAAACGGTGTAAGCATCTTAGACCAAGTTTCACGGAGCACGAATTAGTATTAAAACTAAGTTATCATTTTGACAGACACATTAGACTTGCCGTATATACCCAAGGAGTTAAAACCATTGAGGAACTTCTTATCCTTGTAACGCAGTCATCACAATTTGTTAATAAATAATACGAAAGAAGAGATAACTGGCCGCAACAGCAGCAGTACTCTACACAAAATCCGATACACCACAAATCGACGCAGTTCGAGAAGAAAGAAGATAAGTGGAAAGAATATAAACAACCCTTTGAAAAAGGTAACCCAACTCCAAATAAAGGAGCGTACGCACATCCAGGTACGTCGAAAAAACACGTGAAACCGTACAATGCAAATGTACAAAACATTAATGCAAATAATAATCATAATAATAATAAAAACAATTATGGAAATAAGATTGTGCAACAATCGACACGCCCGTCAACATCCAAAGAGGAAGTGGGTGATCGTAGCACAACAATTGAAAAGAATTGTATGACTACAGAAGGGTAACAAATCGCCAGCTTGGACAGGTTTCAAAAACGACCCGTACACACACAAAATGTCAGTACGGACAGGCTTGTTAAACGACCTGCTCACACATGATTTGCGTGACACCCTAAACAATACACAACAGGAAAGAATGTTGTCTAACACCTATTGTCCTACAAGAGGGGGAACAATAAATAATATAAATAAGTGTAGAGATGTTAAAATATTAATCATTACATATCAAACAGATGATAGAGTTAAATATTTGTTAAACAACATAGCAAATAAACAAAACAAAGATCTTCAAATAAGTCACATGAAGTTATCACCACTATCTAGTAGACATACGATAAAAAATAGTATATTGTACAAACTCGTCAATTATGATTGGAAAATAGTCCTATCACCAGAGATGCTAAAAACACTAACTATACCATGTCATCAAAGTTTAGCACATGCGTCTGCTTTAAAATGGCATTTAGCTTTAAAGGAAGACTTCATTTTGAATAATATGTTTAGAAGAATAAAAGCAATCTTAAAAGGATGCTACGAATGTCAAACAGCACGACATCCGAATCTTCACACCTACGTAGATACGCAAAATATCAAGACACAGGAAAAGGGAGAATTAGTAGCAGTAGACTTCCTGGGCCCATTTCCGAGAGCTATTCACGGGGGTACAAAGCACATACTTGTATGTATAGATGTGTTCACCATGGCAGTTCAACTCTACGCTATTCGAAGACCCACCACAAAAAGTGTACTGAATGTCATACTACGCAAATACGTACCGAAGTATGGTCAAATCAAAAAGATTGAGTGACCAAGGTAAACAATTTCAAAATAAAGCATGAACAGAAACGCTAACTCAGCACGGCATACAACCAGTGTTAACGTCAATACGACATCCACAAGGAAACCTTGCTGAAAGGGTAAATAAAGAGTTAGGAAACCATTTACGCATCTACTGTAATGAACAACATAGCCGATGGGCAGAGTACCTACCATTTTTTGAACAAGCTATAAATGCTACATACAGTGAAGCTACGGGATATACACCGGTGGAACTGGAAACCAATAAAAATCCTAATAGATTCTGGTCGAGAAACATTGACAAACCTCCAAACCAAAACCTGCAAATTCCATTGAGTCACAAGTACGACAATGCGAAGAAGAGGATAGAAAAACTTGGAGAGAAGAGGATCGAGAGATTCAACAGAACGCACAAACTCATCACATTCCACGAAGGAGAGAGAGTGCTAATAAGAAGCAATCCAGTGGGAAAACGAATCGACAATACAGCAAAGAAACTATTCAGACTGTACAAGGGAGCCTACTTATTACAAAGAAGGAAAGGACGACACACATTTATCGTCTACGATCCGACAAGAAGAAAAACTATAGGAAAGTACCATGCATCAGCATTCCGTAAATTCTATGGATGAATAAATAAAAAGTCAACTTATAAATCCATGGGAGGGACGTAATCCACCCAAGGAAAGAGTGAATAAAATTTTTTTAAGAACCCTTATAAACACTAAGTGTGAGTTGTAATAAGAAAAAAGAAAAGAAAATAAATAATATCTGAGTAAAGAAAGAAAATTTGAATAAAATTAAAATTTTATTTTACCCAGCAGGGGAATTTATGCAACAATACGTTTAGCATAAGTATATGTATCAACCACTGACTGAGGTGTGATAACATACGAATGCACGTATGAGATATATAAGATGTAAATAATAAAAATAATGTAATAATTAAGCATTAGGTGTAAGAGATAATAAAAAAAATAAACGTAGTATTTAATTTTAAATAAATAAATATTGTAAGTGAGCCTGCATATGGAATTAAAAGATTCGTTGGTTTTTAATCGTAGCGGAGGGGAGAAACTGACACGCGCTGACGGGCAGAGGTGACGTCATAATGACAGGCAACCGATTGTGTATCAGTCTGCCTGTGTGAGCTAGTATACGTGTGTAAACGAGAGACAGGTTGAATTATGCAAACGAGGGTGGAAGATTTACACAGTTTTTTAAGTACTGAACAAAAACCAGAAGTCATACGAATCAGCGACATATGTAAAAACATTGCTGGCACCTGGTGCTTCAGTTTGGCGTTAAGTGGTCATTGATCGTGGGAACCGTTCAGCAACCGTGAGAAATTTTGCCATAACTGCCATAATTTACGTACCTTAACATTCATAATTTGCATAAACAAAGTTTAATATTATACCTTTATTATTGGTGAAATAATGTTTATAAAAAAATGTGCGCTTCATAGAAAGACGCGTAGGTCGAAATTAGCAATTAAATCGACGCGCCGACCTGTTCAATGTTGTCAAAACAGTTTCCAACAGGCATGGGACGACGGCAGCAGTATAAAACCCCAGCGAGTGACACACTCTTTCTCACTCACTCAAACTCACTCAGGCTCAGATAAAGCTCAGATAATCCACGCATCTCGCAACCGCGAATTTTACAAAGTCATGTAAGGTTTTTAAACAGTATTCAATAACGTGAAGTACGATGTAACCGGCATTACGTCGGTGCAAGTAATAGTGGCACACGATTATTTTAAAAGACTATAAAATCGTAATCTACGAGAAGTCGTATAGTCGATGAACTTCAAGAAGTAACATAGAACTTCGAGACATCCACGAGGGACAAGATAAGAAGATGAGAGGAACCAGAGCAGAAGACGAGAGGACGCAGGGACAGCCACATGCAGCTACATACAGCCGTACATCATCAAGACCAGAGGTCCACGTCAGAACTCAGCATCCAGGAGACGGAGCGAGGAATTTCAACGACGCAGAGACAGAGAAGGTGATACCGAAGAGGATCAACAAACTCGAGAGTCCAGATGATGGTAACGACAAAGTTAAATGGTTGCAGAAAAATGCAGGTGAAGTCAGACATTTATTTAATTTTATAAATGACCCTGAGGTCTATCGAAATAAAGCTCTAGATTCCATATACAAGTTTACAAAGAAATTAGTATATTTTTAAATTTTCATAAATAAATGTTCAAAGTATAATTGATAATAGAGAATATAACTGTAGTAATCTCATAAATAAATGGTCAAGGAAGAACCATATTTTATTTTTAATTTTGTATTTGATTAGATAATTAAATTCAAATATGAGGGTTACGTAATTTGAAGATTGTTAATTCATTGAGACATTAAATAATAAAATCAATTAAAGTAATATATGTTCTGTATTAATATTTGACTAAAAGTTTAATTAATTAAAAGTTTTTATTAAGTGGTATATATTAAAAACCACACTTGCAAAGACAAGATAAATATTCAATTTTATACGTGTTAATCACGTTTTATAATAATTATATGTGTTATGTATTATATGTCTGTATAAATATTTCAGGTCATATATGTTTTATGTTTGTGTATAATATGTCTTAGAATATAAGAAATAAGATTAAACACGTTATAATTACATGATATTCGGATCGAATATAAGGGTTCAAATAGTAATTAACCCACACAAAACAATTAATAATATGATAATTTGAATTTTTAAATAAGAAATCAAATGAATATGATTTTATTAACACAGTAATTAACCCACACAAAACAATTAATAATATGATAATTTGAATTTTTAAATAAGAAATCAAATGAATATGATTTTATTAACACAGTCGTACTAATTTCACAACCAGTACTATATCCTCTGTACTCTTTACTTGTATTAAAATTATATAACGATATTCACGTGCTTATCCACACTCAATCAACGACCAAAGCCTGCGACCCAGCCGGGGAACATCAAGGTAAATACTGCAGAAGAAGAGTATACCTTCGAGACGTGGCTAAGTGCGCACAAATGAGTAAGAGCATATGTGTAAAAGTAAGTGTCTAAAAATAACGTTGTATAATAATTGGCGTGCCCAACGGTGTGGCCCGACACATAGAAAAAATAACGTGTTGCAAAGTATATGTTAATTATCATTACAAGTAAATGGCGCCCAGAATATAAATAAAACCCAGAATATAAAGAATATAAATGAAGTACAGAAATAAATAAAGTCTAATAAAATATTAGCACAAATATTGTAGAAAGAATTAATAGGCAATTCATGTAATAAATAAGACTACAAATTATTAAATTAAGTACAGAGAGAAAAAGAGTTGTGAAATTAATACTGATAAATAAAATATATTTTAAATAAAGGAATATAGAGTCACGGTGGACCAATAATTAAAAATATAATTCATATAACGAATCAGTTAGGACACCGTAGTCTGCAATGACGACGAAGCCAGCAACAATGGACTTCGAAACGATGTTTAAACGACTTCAAGAGGAGTTGAAAACGAATAGTGAAAAATTAGAAAGTAAATTAGAAACGAGTAGTGCGAATCTAAAAACTCAATTAGAAAGTAGTAGTGCAGAACTTAAAACGCAGTTAGAAAATAGCAGTGAAAATTTAGAAAATAAGATTGAAGTAGTAATACGAGATTAGAAACTCAAATAGAAGATAGTCATAATCGATTAGAAATTACTACTGAAGAAGTGAAAACTCAATTAGAAAGTAATATAGAACTCGTCAGTAATACTTTGAAAACAGAGCTTACTGCACGCGTTGAAGCAGTCGAACAGCGAGTTCAACAGTCACTTAATGAACAAGCTGTAAAGAGCGATAGCAAATTCAAAGAACAGCGTGAATATACAAAACGTGAAACTAAAGAACTTATTCGACAACTGGCTGAACAGTGGAATGAGGAATTTAAAATTACGAAGCAGGAGCAAGGCCTCAGACACAAAGACGTGAATGAGCGCATCCTGTACAACACAAACAGAACAAAGGAACTCACTGTGAGGACCGAGACAGTAGAAATAGCTGTGGAGGAGGTCACGAGAAAAACTAAGCACCACTCCATGGATATTAACAACATGAAAGATGGACTACAAGAGGAGGTAGAAAAACTACGAGCGAAAGTCAAGAGACGACCAAGTGCTATAATGATGTGTGCTGTAAAGGTAGACGATCGAGAGAAGATCAGTTTTAAAGGTAATAAATGGGAGAACCCCATAGAATTTTTACAAAAGTGTGAACGAGAAATGGCAACAATAGGAAGCAACTTAAGCGACAGAGACCTTATAGATTTTGTAAGTCGACATTTCCAGGAAACAGCATCCAAATGGTATACGATTGTTCGGGACCAAACAGAAACTTATGAACAGTTCAAGGCATCCTTCGAAAATCGGTACTGGAATATACATACACAGAGAGAGGTACGAGACCAGCTGGAGTATGGGCGGTATTACGTCAACAGCAAACGTTCCATGGAAGACTACATCATACAACTCGTCAAACGGTGTAAGCATCTTAGACCAAGTTTCACGGAGCACGAATTAGTATTAAAACTAAGTTATCATTTTGACAGACACATTAGACTTGCCGTATATACCCAAGGAGTTAAAACCATTGAGGAACTTCTTATCCTTGTAACGCAGTCATCACAATTTGTTAATAAATAATACGAAAGAAGAGATAACTGGCCGCAACAGCAGCAGTACTCTACACAAAATCCGATACACCACAAATCGACGCAGTTCGAGAAGAAAGAAGATAAGTGGAAAGAATATAAACAACCCTTTGAAAAAGGTAACCCAACTCCAAATAAAGGAGCGTACGCACATCCAGGTACGTCGAAAAAACACGTGAAACCGTACAATGCAAATGTACATAACATTAATGCAAATAATAATCATAATAATAATAAAAACAATTATGGAAATAAGATTGTGCAACAATCGACACGCCCGTCAACATCCAAAGAGGAAGTGGGTGATCGTAGCACAACAATTGAAAAGAATTGTATGACTACAGAAGGGTAACAAATCGCCAGCTTGGACAGTTTTCAAAAACGACCCGTACACACACAAAATGCCAGTACGGACAGGCTTGTTAAACGACCTGCTCACACATGATTTGCGTGACACCCTAAACAATACACAACAGGAAAGAATGTCGTCTAACACCTATTGTCCTACAAGAGGGGGAACAATAAATAATATAAATAAGTGTATAGATGTTAAAATATTAAACATTACATATCAAACAGATAATAGAGTTAAATATTTGTTAAACAACATAGCAAATAAACAAAACAAAGATCTTCAAATAAGTCACATGAAGTTATCACCACTATCTAGTAGACATACGATAAAAAATAGTATATTGTACAAACTCGTCAATTATGATTGGAAAATAGTCCTATCACCAGAGATGCTAAAAACACTAACTATACCATGTCATCAAAGTTTAGCACATGCGTCTGCTTTAAAATGGCATTTAGCTTTAAAGGAAGACTTCATTTTGAATAATATGTTTAGAAGAATAAAAGCAATCTTAAAAGGATGCTACGAATGTCAAACAGCACGACATCCGAATCTTCACACCTACGTAGATACGCAAAATATCAAGACACAGGAAAAGGGAGAATTAGTAGCAGTAGACTTCCTGGGCCCATTTCCGAGAGCTATTCACGGGGGTACAAAGCACATACTTGTATGTATAGATGTGTTCACCAAGGCAGTTCGACTCTACGCTATTCGAAGACCCACCACAAAAAGTGTACTGAATGTCATACTACGCAAATACGTACCGAAGTATGGTCAAATCAAAAAGATATTGAGTGACAAAGGTAAACAATTTCAAAATAAAGCATGGAAAGAAACGCTAACTCAGCACGGCATACAACCAGTGTTAACGTCAATACGACATCCACAAGGAAACCTTGCTGAAACGGTAAATAAAGAGTTAGGAAAAAATTTACTCATCTACTGTAATGAACAACATAACCGATGGGCAGAGTACCTACCATTTTTTGAACAAGCTATAAATGCTACATACAGTGAAGCTACGGGATATACAACGGTGGAACTGGAAACCAATAAAAAATCTAATAGATTCTGGTCGAGAAACATTGACAAACCTCCAAACCAAAACCTGCAAATTCCATTGAGTCACAAGTACGACAATGCGAAGAAGAGGATAGAAAAACTTGGAGAGAAGAGGATCGAGAGATTCAACATAACGCACAAACTCATCACATTCCACGAAGGAGAGAGAGTGCTAATAAGAAGCAATCCAGTGGGAAAACGAATCGACAATACAGCAAAGAAACTATTCAGACTGTACAAGGGAGCCTACTTATTACAAAGAAGGAAAGGACGACACACATTTATCGTCTACGATCCGACAAGAAGAAAAACTATAGGAAAGTACCATGCATCAGCATTCCGTAAATTCTATGGATGAATAAATAAAAAGTCAACTTATAAATCCATGGGAGGGACGTAATCCACCCAAGGAAAGAGTGAATAAAATTTTTTTAAGAACCCTTATAAACACTAAGTGTGAGTTGTAATAAGAAAAAAGAAAATAAAATAAATAATTTCTGAGTAAAGAAAGAAAATTTGAATAAAATTAAAATTTTATTTTACCCAGCAGGGGAATTTATGCAACAATACGTTTAGCATAAGTATATGTATCAACCACTGACGGAGGTGTGATAACATACGAATGCACGTATGAGATATATAAGATGTAGATAATAAAAATAATGTAATAATTAAGCATTAGGTGTAAGAAATAATAAAAAAAATAAACGTAGTATTTTATTTTAAATAAATAAATATTGTAAGTGAGCCTGCATATGGAATTAAAAGATTCGTTGGTTTTTAATCGTAGCGGAGGGGAGAAACTGACACGCGCTGACCGGCAGAGGTGACGTCATAGTGACAGGCAACCGATTGTGTATCAGTCTGCCTGTGTGTGCTAGTATACGTCATTGGCGGCTCGTCAGGTGACGCAGGTGAAGCGCTGCTTCACCTAAAATAACTGGGTCAGTGTGTTTCTTTTTATACAAAATTGTTTTCAATTTTGTGTTTAAAAATATTTTTTTAAATTAAATTTCGTCTGTATAATAATTAAAATAACATTTACACGCCATGGAAATAGGTTACAGAAGCTGGACATCGCTGCGATCGTAAGCCTACTGGTTGCGGAAAAGCGCTGAGACCGTAGAAGCAGCTTTCTTCAACTTGTATACTGCATCAGTTAATACGTCACTAACAATGCTTGGTTTATGACGGTTGCCATGACAACGTATAGCCGTACTCAGCGTTCCCCCACCCACGTGAAGCAGTGTCGCTGTGCTGTTTCTCAGTTGTGTACGTATACAGTACTTTACCTATCCAGCGCGTTTGTTTTGTTCGTTGTATTTGATCGTGTGTGAAGTTTTTACAGAATGATTCCTTCATATGACCCAGTATGTGTTTTATTAGAAACACCATTTTCAAGATGGAATAATGATGATAAGAAGAACTTTTAAGCTGTTAAAAACCTATGCCTATATTGAAAGTAAATAAAGTTGCAAAAATAAAGGGCAAGGTGTACAATCGCAACTTTAAACAAAATTGGTATTCAACGTTGGAGTGGTTGTGTGGCAGTTATTATTTAAATAAACTTTTTTGTATGCCCTGCTTAATTATTAGTGTTAAATCAAGTGCGTGGAATAAGAACGGCTTTGATGGTTTCGGTAACGTTACTCGTGCTCTTTCCAAACATGAAGGTTCTTCTGAGCACATGCTTTGTGCATTGAGTTTTTCAAAACTAAAGAAAAATTTAAGTACTATCGAGGATGCTTTGAAGGAAAATTCTAGGTTGTATATTAAACACTTCAATGACAACGTTCGGCTTAACAGACATTTCATGCATCTTTCTATTCGTGCAGTTCTTTACTTGGGTAAACAAGAATTAGCATTTCGCGGTCACCACGAAGAGTTATCATCTATTAATCGCGGAAATTTTAAAGAACTGCTAGAAACCTTCGTATCGATAAGCCCTGTAAATATTCAAGAACACTATAAAAAAATCTTACCCGTCTTTGCCGGCAATTCTAAGACTATTCGGAATGAAATAATTGACTGCATTTCACAATATATTGATGAGCACTTCGCAAAGGAAATAGAAGATAGTACATTTTATTCAATTCAAGTGGATGATTCCACAGACAATGTCCACAAATCTCAATGTAGCATCATAATTAGATACGTTATTCCCGGAGGAAAGCTGGTGGAAAGATTTTTGGGATTTTATGATGTTAGTTCCAGTCGGACTGCCGACACACTGTTTCACGTTGTGTTATAGTCCCTCGAAAAATTTGACTATAAATCAAAACTTATTCCCCAGTGTTTTGGTGGTCAGTGGAATTAAATGGTCTTCAGGCAAAAATCAAAGAAGTAGTGCCACAAGCGGTTTTTGGTCACTGCATGGCGCATCGTTTGAATCTAGTGCTACAACAAAGCTGCAACATCATTTCGCAATGTCGGATATTTTTTGCAACTGTTAACGGTTTACCGTCTTTTTTCCACAGTTCTGCTAGGCGAACTTACGCAGTAGACACAGTCGTTGGAAGACGAATCCCTACTTCCGTTATTACGCGATGGAAGTCTAATTCCAAAATTGTGAATAGCCTACTATATATAACGAATGGGATTTATTAAAAGAAGTATTCACTAAAATTGTGAACGATTCAAATTATGATCAAACATCAATTAGGCAGAGTGATGGCTTCTTAAATAAATTTAATGATTTTGAATTTACGCTTTTGGTTGTCGTTTTTAACGATATTTTTGGAGCCATGGATGCTCTCTTCGATGTGATACAAAAGAATCATTTGACATTAATTTCTGTATCTCGCAAGTTAAAAATACGCAAACACTCATAAATAGCAAAAGAACTGATGATGCATTTATGAAAATTTTCGATTTAGCTGCTTCAAAAACAACAGTTCCAACTGAATACCATGAATGGCAGAAAAGAATTACACTCACACGAGATCAACTTTTTGAAAAATACAAAATTCTGTATTATGAAATTTTAGATAACCTTTCAGTACAAATAGCCACACGTTTTAATGATATGGAAAAGCTTCAGTTTGTTACATTAATGGATACTTCAAAGTTCGTAACGTATTTTGAAAACTTTCCCACGGATGCATTAAGTAACTTAAAGGTGTGCTACCCTAATCTGTCTACCGATTTCCAAAGACTGAAAAACGAATTACAGCTTATTTATGAGGATAAGCAATACAGACAAATGGAAACACTAAATTTGATGGAACTTTTAGCTGTCAACAGGAACATCTTTAAAGAAGCTTACAAACTGTTTTGTTTAATAGTAACTATTCCATCCAAAAGCGTTTCCGTAGAATGAAGTTTTCCTTGTTTAAAAAGAATAAAATCATACCTGCGCAATGCAATGACAGAGGACAGACTTACTAACTTATCAAAAATTTCCATAGAAAAGGAACTGTTAAACGAAATAAATAATGTACAACCATTTTATGACGACATTATCGACAAGTTTGCATATTTGAAAGAGAGGAGAATTGACCTTGTGTTCAAGAAATAAAATGCAAGCCTGTAAGTACTTACTATTTTTAACTACTTTATTTGTAAATTTTATTAACATATTCCTCTTTTGTCTCCATATGTTATTCATGATTCCAAAACAGGAAGAAACATATTCACATAAATGATTGGGGGGGGGACTGCCACCGATTCTGTTTCACCAATACTCGAATCCACGAGCCGCCACTGGTATACGTGTGTAAACGAGAGACAGGTTGAATTATGCAAACGAGGGTGGAAGATTTATACAGTTTTTTAAGTACTGAACAAAAACCAGAAGTCATACGAATCAGCGACATATGTAAAAACATTGCTGGCACCTGGCGCTTCAGTTTGGCGTTAAGTGGTCATTGATCGTGGGAACCGTTCAGCAACCGTGAGAAATTTTGCCATAACTGCCATAACTTACGTACCTTAACATTCATAATTTGCATAAACAAAGTTTAATATTATACCTTTATTATTGGTGAAATAATGTTTATAAAAAAATGTGCGCTTCATAGAAAGACGCGTAGGTTGAAATTAGCAATTAAATCGACGCGCCGACCTGTTCAATGTTGTCAAAACAGTTTCCAACAGGCATGGGATGACGGCAGCAGTATAAAACCCCAGCGAGTGACACACTCTTTCTCACTCACTCAAACTCACTCAGGCTCAGATAAAGCTCAGATAATCCACGCATCTCGCAACCGCGAATTTTACAAAGTCATGTAAGGTTTTTAAACAGTATTCAATAACGTGAAGTGCGATGTAACCGGCATTACGTCGGTGCAAGTAATAGTGGCACACGATTATTTTAAAAGACTATAAAATCGTAATCTACGAGAAGTCGTATAGTCGATGAACTTCAAGAAGTAACATAGAACTTCGAGACATCCACGAGGGACAAGATAAGAAGATGAGAGGAACCAGAGCAGAAGACGAGAGGACGCAGGGACAGCCACATGCAGCTACATACAGCCGTACATCATCAAGACCAGAGGTCCACGTCAGAACTCAGCATCCAGGAGACGAAGCGAGGAATTTCAACGACGCAGAGACAGAGAAGGTGATACCGAAGAGGATCAACAAACTCGAGAGTCCAGATGATGGTAACGACAAAGTTAAATGGTTGCAGAAAAATGCAGGTGAAGTCAGGCATTTATTTAATTTTATAAATGACCCTGAGGTCTATCGAAATAAAGCTCTAGATTCCATATACAAGTTTACAAAGAAATTAGTATATTTTTAAATTTTCATAAATAAATGTTCAAAGTATAATTGATAATAGAGAATATAACTGTAGTAATCTCATAAATAAATGGTCAAGGAAGAACCATATTTTATTTTTGTATTTGATTAGATAATTAAATTTAAATATGAGAGTTACGTAATTTGAAGATTGTTAATTCATTGAGACATTAAATAATAAAATCAATTAAAGTAATATATGTTCTGTATCAATATTTGACTAAATGTTTAATTAATTAAAAGTTTTTATTAAGTGGTATATATTAAAAACCACACTTGCAAAGACAAGATAAATATTCAATTTTATACGTGTTAATCACGTTTTATAATAATTATATGTGTTATGTATTATATGTCTGTATAAATATTTCAGGTCATATATGTTTTATGTTTGTGTATAATATGTCTTAGAATATAAGAAATAAGATTAAACACGTTATAATTACATGATATTCGGATCGAATATAAGGGTTCAAATAGTAATTAACCCACACAAAACAATTAATAATATGATAATTTGAATTTTTAAATAAGAAATAAAATGAATATGATTTTATTAACACAGTCGTACTAATTTCACAACCAGTACTATATCCTCTGTACTCTTTACTTGTATTAAAATTATATAACGATATTCACGTGCTTATCCACACTCAATCAACGACCAAAGCCTGCGACCCAGCCGGGGAACATCAAGGTAAATACTGCAGAAGAAGAGTATACCTTCGAGACGTGGCTAAGTGCGCACAAATGAGTAAGAGCATATGTGTAAAAGTAAGTGTCTAAAAATAACGTTGTATAATAATTGGCGTGCCCAACGGTGTGGCCCGACACGTAGAAAAAATAACGTGTTGCAAAGTATATGTTAATTATCATTACAAGTAAATGGCGCCCAGAATATAAAGAATATAAATAAAGTACAGAAATAAATAAAGTCTAATAAAAAATTAGCACAAATATTGTAGAAAGAATTAATAGGCAATTCATGTAATAAATAAGACTAAAATTATTAAATTAAGTACAGAGAGAAAAAGAGTTGTGAAATTAATACTCATAAATAAAATAAATTTTAAATAAAGGAATATAGAGTCACGGTGGACCAATAATTAAAAATATAATTCATATAACGAATCAGTTAAGACACCGTGGTCTGCAATGACGACGAAGCCAGCAACAATGGACTTCGAAACGATGTTTAAACGACTTCAAGAGGAGTTAAAAACGAATAGTGAAAAATTAGAAAGTAAATTAGAAACGAGTAGTGCAGATCTAAAAACTCAATTAGAAAGTAGTAGTGCAGAATTTAAAACGCAGTTAGAAAATAGCAGTGAAAATTTAGAAAATAAGATTGAAGTAGTAATACGAGATTGGAAACTCAAATAGAAGATAGTCATAATCGATTAGAAAATACTATTGAAGAAGTGAAAACTCAATTAGAAAGTAATATAGAACTCGTCATTAATACTTTGAAAACAGAGCTTACTGCACGCATTCAACATTCACTTAATGATCAAGCTGTAAAGATCGATAGCAAATTCAAAGAACAGAGTGAATATACAACACGTGAAACTAAAGAACATATTCGACAACTGGCTGAACAGTGGAATGAGAAATTTAAAATTACGAAGCAGGAGCAAGACCTCAGACACAAAGACGTGAATGAGCGCATCCTGTACAACACAAACAGAACAAAGGCACTCACTGTGAGGACCGAGACAGTAGAAATAGCTGTGGAGGAGGTCACGAGAAAAACTTCGCACCACTCCATGGATATTAACAACATGAAAGATGGACTACAAGAGGAGGTAGAAAAACTACGAGCGAAAGTCAAGAGACGACCAAGTGCTATAATGATGTGTGGTGTAAAGGTAGACGATCGAGAGAAGATCAGTTTTAAAGGTAATAAATGGGAGAACCCCATAGAATTTTTACAAAAGTGTGAACGAGAAATGGCAACAATAGGAAGCAACTTAAGCGACAGAGACCTTATAGATTTTGTAAGTCGACATTTCCAGGAAACAGCATCCAAATGGTATACGATTGTTCGGGACCAAACAGAAACTTATGAACAGTTCAAGGCATCCTTCGAAAATCGGTACTGGAATATACATACACAGAGAGAGGTACGAGACCAGCTGGAGTATGGGCGGTATTATGTCAACAGCAAACGTTCCATGGAAGACTACATCATACAACTCGTCGAACGGTGTAAGCATCTTAGACCAAGTTTCACGGAGCACGAATTAGTATTAAAACTAAGTTATCATTTTGACAGACACATTAGACTTGCCGTATATACCCAAGGAGTTAAAACCATTGAGGAACTTCTTATCCTTGTAACGCAGTCATCACAATTTGTTAATAAATAATACGAAAGAAGAGATAACTGGCCGCAACAGCCGCAGTACTCTACACAAAATCCGATACACCACAAATCGACGCAGTTCGAGAAGAAAGAAGATAAGTGGAAAGAATATAAACAACCCTTTGAAAAAGGTAACCCAACTCCAAATAAAGGAGCGTACGCACATCCAGGTACGTCGAAAAAACACGTGAAACCGTACAATGCAAATGTACATAACATTAATGCAAATAATAATCATAATAATAATAAAAACAATTATGGAAATAAGATTGTGCAACAATCGACACGCCCGTCAACATCCAAAGAGGAAGTGGGTGATCGTAGCACAACAATTGAAAAGAATTGTATGACTACAGAAGGGTAACAAATCGCCAGCTTGGACAGGTTTCAAAAACGACCCGTACACACACAAAATGCCAGTACGGACAGGCTTCTTAAATGACCTGCTCACACATGATTTGCGTGACACCCTAAACAATACACAACAGGAAAGAATTTTGTCTAACACCTATTGTCCTACAAGAGGGGGAACAATAAATAATATAAATAAGTGTAAAGATGTTAAAATATTAAACATTACATATCAAACAGATGATAGAGTTAAATATTTGTTAAACAACATAGCAAATAAACAAAACAAAGATCTTCAAATAAGTCACATGAAGTTATCACCACTATCTAGTAGATATACGATAAAAAATAGTATAATGTACAAACTCGTCAATTATGATTGGAAAATAGTCCTATCACCAGAGATGCTAAAAACACTAACTATACCATGTCATCAAAGTTTAGCACATGCGTCTGCTTTAAAATGGCATTTAGCTTTAAAGGAAGACTTCATTTTGAATAATATGTTTAGAATAATAAAAGCAATCTTAAAAGGATGCTACGAATGTCAAACAGCACGACATCCGAATCTTCACACCTACGAAGATACGCAAAATATCAAGACACAGGAAAAGGGAGAATTAGTAGCAGTAGACTTCCTGGGCCCATTTCCGAGAGCTATTCACGGGGGTACAAAGCACATACTTGTATGTATAGATGTGTTCACCATGGCAGTTCGACTCTACGCTATTCGAAGACCCACCACAAAAAGTGTACTGAATGTCATACTACGCAAATACGTACCGAAGTATGGTCAAATCAAAAAGATTGAGTGACCAAGGTAAACAATTTCAAAATAAAGCATGGACAGAAACGCTAACTCAGCACGGCATACAACCAGTGTTAACGTCAATACGACATCCACAAGGAAACCTTGCTGAAAGGGTAAATAAAGAGTTAGGAAACCATTTACGCATCTACTGTAATGAACAACATAGCCGATGGGCAGAGTACCTACCATTTTTTGAACAAGCTATAAATGCTACATACAGTGAAGCTACGGGATATACACCGGTGGAACTGGAAACCAATAAAAATCCTAATAGATTCTGGTCGAGAAACATTGACAAACCTCCAAACCAAAACCTGCAAATTCCATTGAGTCACAAGTACGACAATGCGAAGAAGAGGATAGAAAAACTTGGAGAGAAGAGGATCGAGAGATTCAACAGAACGCACAAACTCATCACATTCCACGAAGGAGAGAGAGTGCTAATAAGAAGCAATCCAGTGGGAAAACGAATCGACAATACAGCAAAGAAACTATTCAGACTGTACAAGGGAGCCTACTTATTACAAAGAAGGAAAGGACGACACACATTTATCGTCTACGATCCGACAAGAAGAAAAACTATAGGAAAGTACCATGCATCAGCATTCCGTAAATTCTATGGATGAATAAATAAAAAGTCAACTTATAAATCCATGGGAGGGACGTAATCCACCCAGGGAAAGTGAATAAAAATTTTTTAAGAACCCTTATAAACACTAAGTGTGAGTTGTAATAAGAAAAAAGAAAAGAAAATAAATAATTTCTGAGTAAAGAAAGAAAATTTGAATAAAATTAAAATTTTGTTTTACCCAGCAGGGGAATTTATGCAACAATACGTTTAGCATAAGTATATGTATCAACCACTGACTGAGGTATGATAACATACGAATGCACGTATGGCATATATAAGATGTAAATAATAAAAATAATGTAATAATTAAGCATTAGGTGTAAGAGATAATAAAAGAAATAAACGTAGTATTTAATTTTAAATAAATAAATATTGTAAGTGAGCCTGCATATGGAATTAAAAGATTCGCTGGTTTTTAATCGTAGCGAAGGGGAGAAACTGACACGCGCTGACCGGCAGAGGTGACGTCATAGTGACAGGCAACCGATTGTATATCAGTCTGCCTGTGTGTACTAGTATACGTGTGTAAACGAGAGACAGGTTGAATTATGCAAACGAGGGTGGAAGATTTACACAGTTTTTTAAGTACTGAACAAAAACCAGAAGTCATACGAATCAGCGACATATGTAAAAACATCCCTGGCACCTGGCGCTTCAGTTTGGCGTTAAGTGGTCATTGATCGTGGGAACCGTTCAGCAACTGTGAGAAATTTTGCCATAACTGCCATAATTTACGTACCTTAACATTCATAATTTGCATAAACAAAGTTTAATATTATACCTTTATTATTGGTGAAATAATGTTTCTAAAAAAATGTGCGCTTCATAGAAAGACGCGTAGATCGAAATTAGCAATTAAATCGACACGCCGACCTGTTCAATGTTGTCAAAACAGTTTCCAACAGGCATGGGACGACGGCAGCAGTATAAAACCCCAGCGAGTGACACACTCTTTCTCACTCACTCAAACTCACTCAGACTCAGATAAAGCTCAGATAATCCACGCATCTCGCAACCGCGAATTTTACAAAGTTATGTAAGGTTTTTAAACAGTATTCAATAACGTGAAGTGCGATGTAACCGGCATTACGTCGGTACAAGTAATAGTGGCACACGATTATTTTAAAAGACTATAAAATCGTAATCTACGAGAAGTCGTATAGTCGATGAACTTGAAGAAGTAACATAGAACTTCGAGACATCCACGAGGGACAAGATAAGAAGATGAGAGGAACCAGAGCAGAAGACGAGAGGACGCAGGGACAGCCACATGCAGCTACACACAGCCGTACATCATCAAGACCAGAGGTCCACGTCAGAACTCAGCATCCAGGAGACGGAGCGAGGAATTTCAATGACGCAGAGACAGAGAAGGTGATACCTAAGAGGATCAACAAACTCGAGAGTCCAGATGATGGTAACGACAAAGTTAAATGGTTGCAGAAAAATGCAGGTGAAGTCAGACATTTATTTAATTTTATAAATGACCCTGAGGTCTATCGAAATAAAGCTCTAGATTCCATATACAAGTTTACAAAGAAATTAGTATATTTTTAAATTTTCATAAATAAATGTTCAAAGTATAATTGATAATAGAGAATATAACTGTAGTAATCTCATAAATAAATGGTCAAGGAAGAACCATATTTTATTTTTATTTTTGTATTTGATTAGATAATTAAATTCAAATATGAGAGTTACGTAATTTGAAGATTGTTAATTCATTGAGACATTAAATAATAAAATCAATTAAAGTAATATATGTTCTGTATTAATATTTGACTAAATGTTTATTTAATTAAAAGTTTTTATTAAGTGGTATATATTAAAAACCACACTTGCAAAGACAAGATAAATATTCAATTTTATACGTGTTAATCACGTTTTATAATAATTATATGTGTTATGTATTATATGTCTGTATAAATATTTCAGGTCATATATGTTTTATGTTTGTGTATAATATGTCTTAGAATATAAGAAATAAGATTAAACACGTTATAATTACATGATATTCGGATCGAATATAAGGGTTCAAATAGTAATTAACCCACACAAAACAATTAATAATATGATAATTTGAATTTTTAAATAAGAAATCAAATGAATATGATTTTATTAACACAGTCGTACTAATTTCACAACCAGTACTAAATCCTCTGTACTCTTTACTTGTATGTACAGTCACTTAATGAACAAGCTGTAAAGATCGATAGCAAATTCAAACAACAGCGTGAATATACAACACGTGAAACTAAAGAACACATTCGACAACTGGCTGAACAGTGGAATGAGAAATTTATAATTACGAAGCAGGAGCAAGACCTCAGACACAAAGACGTGAATGAGCGCATCCTGGACAACACAAACAGAACAAAGGAACTCACTGTGAGGACCGAGACAGTAGAAATAGCTGTGGAGGAGGTCACGAGGAAAACTACGCACCACTCCATGGAAATTAACAACATGAAAGATGGACTACAAGAGGAGGTAGAAAAACTACGAGCGGAAGTCAAGAGACGACCAAGTGCTATAATGATGTGTGCTGCAAAGGTAGACGATCGAGAAAAGATCAGTTTTAAAGGTAATAAATGGGAGAACCCCATAGAATTTTTACAAAAGTGTGAACGAGAAATGGCAACAATAGGAAGCAACTTAAGCGACAGAGACCGTATAGATTTTGTTAAGTCGACATTTCCAGGAAACAGCATCCAAATGGTATACGATTGTTCGGGACCAAACAGAAACTTATGAACAGTTCAAGGCATCCTTCGAAAATCGGTACTGGAATATACATACCCAGAGAGAGGTACGAGACCAGCTGGAGTATGGGCGGTATTGCGTCAACAGCAAACGTTCCATGGAAGACTACATCATACAACTCGTCAAACGGTGTAAGCATCTTAGACCAAGTTTCACGGAGCACGAATTAGTATTAAAACTAAGTTATGATTTTGACAGACACATTAGACTTGCCGTATTTACCCAAGGAGTTAAAACCATTGAGGAACTTCTTATCCTTGTAATATAATATTCACTCGTCTTATCATAATATAATATTCACTCGTGCTGATAAGGGTAACACGGTTATTGCTATTGACAAAGCCGAGTATGTCAATAAAACTAGATATCTTGAACGCTTACGAAGCCATTGACATTAATCCAATGCTTAAATTTCAAAGAGAGGTTAAAAAGTCTATCAAGGAGTGTTCATTTTTTAATGTTTCTGATTTACATTTTTTATCTGTAATGAACCCTCAACCTCCTAAACTTTATTCTTTAATTAAATTGCACAAAGATAACTGTTGGGTGTTAGTCCCAAGTGGGCTTAAAACATGTTTCTTGATGTGAATAATCCTGTCGGCTGGTCTTCCATGCTTGTTAAGAATAGTATGTAATACATGAATAGATTCAGCGGGATGAAAATGATATGATGTGGACTGTATTGAATTGATTTTAATGCCTTTCTTAAATTACATTACAAGTGTTTAATTTATTGAAATCAGGTCGGCTAATGATGCGTGTTGCCAAGAGTATTATAAATTTGATTTGAAATGATAGTTAGTTATGGCGCTAGTTGGCCATAAGTAAGAATGTGCGGCCTAAAGCCTACATTAAATGTTGTAAAGAATACGATATGCGCGAATACGCGGCAATAGAATACTTGAGTTCAAGTATTTTAAATGACAGCAAGGCTGCGAGCGAGCCGAACGCTGCTGACGAGCGTCAGAGACACACTGTACAAAGTTCTAACACGCAAAAATTGAAGCAAGGCAGTAAGCAGATTAGCCAACCTAGAAAGCGAAATTATCGCGCTACCGTACATAAGCTGCCCGTCAAAATCAAATGATTTTTTAATAAATTATGATACATTTTACAATTTAATTTAAAAGGATACAGTTTTCTTAATAATAAGAGTTGATTCAAGGCTAAGTTGAACCTTGAGTTATGAGATTAGATAACGGCAGTCCGTTACTAGTTTAGAGATAAGCATGCATAAGATAAGCCTAGAGATAGGCGTTTGTAAGCCAAGGTTGGCGAACAGCTGTTTCAGATATGAATAAAGTCTGGTTTGACCAATATTACTATCACATAGTGTATGTGCACAGTATATAACATTACAAAACATAAAATAAAAAATACATAGTTATGCAATGTTTAATGCATGATCGGAAGCTCATCACATGATGGACCGATAGCTGGTAACCCTATGCATGTCATAGATGGTTACTGTAAAATTAGTTGAGGCCCGTGGACCTGTACAGAGAGTTCATTACATGAACAAAATTGTTATTGAACATGTTGCAGTTACATGTTCAATCGTATATTCAGCAGGGCGGCATGTATTGACCTAGTCATGCTGTTCCTGAAGTTTCAGGAACTTACAATATGTAATAATGTATGAACAAGCTAGATGCTGATTGAATGCAAGCCCAAATATGACATGTATGTCATAATTTAAGTAAAAATAATTGTGCATGCTTACTTGCAAAATGAATACAATATAAAATACAATATAAAATAAATCTAGACGTGGCAGTTACATACGGCAGACGCAAAACAATAGTTTTTACATAAACGCAATTTATGAATACAATAACAATAATTTAGATAATTACAAGATGAATAATTGCAATGTCAAATAACAAATACAATACTGTGATTACAAACATAAAACAATTGAAAATAGGTTTTAGAAAATAACCAAATTTTTACACAATAGTGAGGAAGACATGAGGCATAAATCAAATGTTCCACATACGAAAATACAAATAATAATAAAAGCCTTGCATATTAACTAAACTAATACTTGCTTGAGCAAAACAGACAGTTGCTGACTCAAAAAATAATTAAGCTTATGCTAAAACAAGTGTTTATAACTAACAAGTTTGGAACATTTTACTTATGTGTCCTTAAAATAAAACAAAGGTAATAACTCCTTTTCGTTATTGTTCGTCCCCTTTAAAATTTTATAAAATGAGACCACCAAAAACATGAAAATTAGAAAAGCATGCGATGGCGCAAAATTTATAAGAAAACATATTGTGATAATTCATCACAATTAGTTTGACCAAATGGTCGTAATAAGTAATAAGCCAGTGGCTAAATAAAAATAGCATTGTGCTAAGTAATCATAATGTCAAATCTCGTCTCGCGCTGGCAACAGACATAATTTATGTATTGGTCTCCGCAAAACACCCGTAGGCGTGCGAATGTCCACGACACGAACCAAGTTATCTGGGCCGGGAAATGTGGCGATAATTACGCCAAATTTCCAGGCTAATGGAGGTAAATTATCCTCAATAAGCAAAACTAAATCACCAATGGAAACATTATCCTTGACAAACTTCCACTTGTGACGCTGCTGCAACTGGTGCAAATAATCGCGAGACC
Organism: Magicicada septendecula; assembly: GCA_034769895.1. Classification (NCBI taxonomy): domain Eukaryota; kingdom Metazoa; phylum Arthropoda; class Insecta; order Hemiptera; family Cicadidae; genus Magicicada; species Magicicada septendecula. The sequence continues at coordinate 118,624,635 of CM068376.1, forward strand.
ATGCCTTCCAAATGCCTTGGACAAACCTCTGAAGAAGTTGCCAACGCCCAAGACGAGAAACAGGAACGTGAGAAAGGTCTGGGTCCGGAATCGCCGTTAAGGGAGCGCAAATCAAAAAGTGGCCAGGTGTAAGTGGCACCGGGTCGTTAACATCTGAAGAGATAGCAAATAAAGGTCGAGAGTTCAGACATGCCTCTATGTGAGACAAAACGGTCGTGAACTCTTCGAAGTTAAGTACAGATTTGCCTACCACGCGGCGCAGATGAAATTTCAAACTCTTTATGCCGCTCTCCCAAAGGCCACCGAAATGAGGTGAGGAGGGCGGAATAAATGACCATGATATTCGGCCCGGAGGACCAAAAAATGTTGGGTGTTAGGCCCAAGTGGGCTTAAAACATGTTTCTTGATGTGAATAATCCTGTCGGCTGGTCTTCCATGCTTGTTAAGAATAGTATGTAATACATGAATAGATTCAGCGGGATGAAAATGATAAGATGTGGACTGTATTGAATTGATTTTAATGCCTTTCTTAAATTACATTACAAGTGTTTAATTTATTGAAATCAGGTCGGCTAATGATGCGTGTTGCCAAGAGTATTATAAATTTGAATTGAAATGATAGTTAGTTATGGCGCTAGTTGGCCATAAGTAAGAATGTGCGGCCTAAAGCCTATATTAAATGTTGTAAAGAATACGATATGCGCGAATACGCGGCAATAGAATACTTGAGTTCAAGTATTTTAAATGACAGCAAGGCTGCGAGCGAGCCGAACGCTGCTGACGAGCGTCAGAGACACACTGTACAAAGTTCTAACACGCACAAATTGAAGCAAGGCAGTAAGCAGATTAGCCAACCTAGAAAGCGAAATTATCGCGCTACCGTACAATAACCATCCTATTAGACCAGTCGTGTCATATGTAAATGCACCTAATGTTAAATTATCCAAAAAACTAATTAAAATTATCCAGACGCAATGCAAATTTATATCCACACACAGTATTAAAAATTCATTAGATCTAGTCAATAAAATTCAGGAATTGTATATACCAGATAAAGCGATTTTATTATCTTTTGACGTTAAAAATTTGTTCCCTAGTATTCCATCGGCTGATGTTGTTGACATTGTGGAAAAATTATTGGAAAAGAATTGTAATAATCCTAGGATGAGAGAGGATATTTTAAATTTATCGAAGGTTTGTTTGAATCAAAATTATTGTGAATTGGATGGGAAAATTTATGTGGGTAAAGAAAGGTTTGGTATGGGTAACCTCCTCAGCCCCTTGGCTTCTGAAATATTTATGGATTATTTAGAAACCAAAATAAGAGCTCATCCATATTTTAAATTGTTCATGTTTTGGTACAGATATGTGGATGATGTGTTGGCAATCTTTCTTGGTACGCGTAGGCAATTACAGAATTTTCTTAATTTTATTAACGATTTACATAGAAACATAAGCTTTACAATAGAAATTGAAGTAAAGGATAGTATTAACTTTTTAGATCTTTCAATTACAAAACAAAATAATAAACTTATTTTTAGCATTTTCCATAAACCTACGCATACGGATATGGTTATACAAACACGTCTGCACATACATACACAAGTTAGCTGCTTTTCATAGTTATATTCATAGACTTATTAGTATCCCACTTTTAGATTCTGATTTTCAAAAAGAACTTAACATTATAAAACAAATAGCAGTTAACAATGGTTATCAGTCAAGTCTAATAGATCAGTTGTTGAATAAAAAACTATATTTACAAACATTAAGATTGGTGTATCCTATTCCAACACATAAGGAAAAGTTCCACACACTTAATTACATAGGTACTGTATCGGATATAATTGGTAAATACTTTACTCAAAAACATGTAAATATAGCTTTTAGGACGAAATCTTGGTAGATATATTAAGAATAATAAGAGTAAAGTAGAGAAACTTCAAAAGTCAGGAGTATATGAGTTATCGTGTGGGTCTTGTGACAAAATTTATATTGGCCAGTCTGGAAGGTCGTTTTCAAAAAGACTGTACGATCACAATTACAGTTTGAGATATCAGGATGGTAAATCTAATTATGCGAATCATTTGTGGGAAAAAGATCATAATTTTAATGATAACTTTAAAATTTTACATGTATTGGAAAAAGGTAAAAAACTTGATTTACTTGAAGCCCTCGAAATTAATAAGCGTAAAGATTTAGGTTTGCTTTTGAACAATCAAACTGATTTAAATAGCTCTCCGCTTTTAAATTTGAAATTATATAAGTAAATGTACGTTTCCTTTCTAATTTGTATATAGTTGTGTCTATGTAATGTGTATTGTTTATTGTTCGAACTTAAGTCGATTATCGTTTTCATAGCACTGGCTTTATGTGACATTTTATTGTACGTAATTAGTCAGCTCTTACCATCTGAAGAAGGCACTGTGTGCCGAAACAGCTGTCGTGGTATATTTTAAATAAATGACGAGTGAAAATCACGAAAACAAGTTTTTAGTTTTCTTTAACTCTTTAATATAATGGATTTTCATCAAGTAAAGGCCTCCAGTATCAATTAATAAATAATACGAAAGAAGAGATAACTGGCCGCAACAGCAACAGTACTCTACACAAAATCCGATACACCACAAATCGACGCAGTTCGAGAAGAAAGAAGATAAGTGGAAAGAATATAAACAATCCTTTGAAAAAGGTAACCCAACTCCAAATAAAGGAGCGTACGCACATCCAGGTACGTCGAAAAAACACGTGAAACCGTACAATGCAAATGTACATAACATTAATGCAAATAATAATCATAATAATAATAAAAACAATTATGGAAATAAGATTGTGCAACAATCGACACGCCCGTCAACATCCAAAGAGGAAGTGGGTGATCGTAGCACAACAATTGAAAAGAATTGTATGACTACAGAAGGGTAACAAATCGCCAGCTTGGACAGGTTTCAAAAACGACCCGTACACACACAAAATGCCAGTACGGACAGGCTTGTTAAACGACCTGCTCACACATGATTTGCGTGACACCCTAAACAATACACAACAGGAAAGAATGTTGTCTAACACTAGAGATGTACCGACTAGTCGGCCGTTTTTGTAGTCGGCGAATAGTCGGCGACTAGTCGGCAAAAAAGCCGATTAGTCGGCCTCAAATTTTTATGTCATTACATTAATAAAATTAGTATCTTTAAATTAATGTAATAAGGCACAAACAAAAATACGTGTTTTATACCATTATGATCATTTTAATCAGTCACATTTCTTGTTTACAGTTATTGCTTACTAATAAAAAACTAAAACTTATAAGTTTAATAAAACAACGTAAGCGTTTAGTTAACATAAACTCAGCATTAATATAAACTCAAAAACATAAACTTCTATGTTAAATCAACATTGTTAATAATTTTTTCCTTTGGATTAACAATTATAAATATGAACAATCATTATACTTAATTAAGTCTCAATAAGTATTAAAGGTTGTAACCACCTAATTTTAGTCTTTCTTCACCTTTTTCTGTCATAATTAGGGATTAGTTAAATATGTCATAATATTGGTTATTAAACTAAAGTGTAATATACGTAATAACAATAACATCGTCAGTAATAACTAATTTGAAATATTCAAATACTTATATAATTTAAATTTCTGTATTTATTAAAGGTAAATTGTGATGAAGAAATGTCAGATTTTCGGCTCGTTCAGGAAGAAGCCGATTTCTTTTTGTCTCATAAATGTTTCCAGCCTCAGAGAAAAGCCTCTCACTATATACTGTGCTGGCTGGACAACACAAGTATACTTTAGCAATACGTGCCATCTCAGGGTATCGCGAACAATTTTGTTGCCACCACATGAACGGATCGTCATTTCGGTTTATTACCGGTGATGCACAGTATGCCTCAAGTTCGTAAGCTGAAGAAGATTTTTCGTCGCCCTCAACCTTCTTTGATACTATTTCTTGGTAACACTCCCAAAAATTACGGTGAACTCTAACTTCTGATTGAGAGATTGAAGAGTTTAGTGAATCGTTATCTGCATTTACTTTTTCAGAATCATTTCTTTCATTTGAACTATTTTTTAGCGCTTCTAGTAAGAACTGGGATTTCACTTTATGCACATTTTCTGCTTCGAAAAATTGTAGTTTGTACCTTGGATCTAAAAGTGTTGCGAGTGTAAACATTTTATTATCTTCTAGCTTGAACCTTCTTTTCAAGCCATTTTCCAATTCAGTTTTCAATTGTATTATTTCCTCATTTTCATCAATATAACTTTCAAGGTACCTTAACAGAACTTTAAGATGAGGAATGACTTTGGAAATTGACGAACAGGCAGAGCTAATGATTTTGGTCACTTCTTCAAATGGTTTTAGTAAAGCGATACATTTTTCAAGAAGCTTCCATTCATAGGTCAGCAGATGATCGATTTTGACACTGTGCTCAGTTATGTATAAAGAGACTGGACGTTTTTGTTCTGATAACCGAGATAACATATAGTATGTGGAATTCCACCTGGTAGGAACGTCTTGAACAAGTTGATGATTTGGTAAATTTAGTTCTTTTTGTATATTGTGGAGTTTCTCTTGTGCTGGTCCTGAATGGTTAAAATGAGTAACAATTCGTCTCGAATTTGTTATAACTTGTGCAATAGTTTTTTCAACTTTGAGTGCATCGTTGATCACCAATTGCAATGTATGTATGAAACATGGAACTGCCTGGAAACTGGAATCATCGATCGCTTTGACCATATTTCTGCCGTTATCTCGCACTATAGAATGTATTTTGGTTGGATTGATATCCCATAAAGTAGGTATTTCTTCTAGATGTTGTTTTATATTATCAGCCATGTGTAAACCAGAAAAATGTTTCATTTGTAATACTGTGTGTTGAAGTTGGAAATTGTCGTTTAACCAGCGAGCAGTGAAACTTAAAAAGCTTTGTAAATTGTTGGTGTTTGTCCATAAATCTGTAGTGACAGAAATTGCGATGGTACTGACAATTCCTTTTTTTATTTCAGCTTTCGTCTCCGAGTAAATATATGGTATAATATTGTCGGAAAAATATTTTCTACTAGGCAAATTATAATTTGGTTTTAATTTCTTCATCAAACTAGTGAAACCCATATTTTCGACTATAGATATTGGTTGGTTGTCAAGCGCAATCATCTTACCTATAGAAATATTTATTTCCCTCGATCTCAAATCGTCAATTGACCACTTGACAGCTATGGACTCCTGTATCGTTTGTTGAGATAGTTGACATTTAACAGCAGAAGTTGACGCGACCGATGCCTGTGACGATGAAAACTGAGACGGAGATGGTGAACGCTCCGTGGAAGAATCTTTATCACGGCAGTTAGCTGTGCCATCAACTCACTATGTTTGTATTTAATATGATTAGTCATACTAGTGTTATTGGCCGATTTACCAACACCACCACGTGAAATCACTGCTTGACATTGATTACATTTCACTTTACTCACTTCACCTACTATCTGATCAAAAAATGTCCAAATACGTGACTTTCGTCGCGACATTATGATCAAAAAGCTTTTTTTTGTTTTCTACACGGAGACAAATAATTTTACGCAATACGCAAACAAAGCAAACTCGTGCACTGACCGGCAGCAACTTGCGAAAGAGGCCTCGTGTAGGGGAGCTCTTGCCACGTCCGAACGCCACACGAATACAACGAAGACACACGAAGTGTTTTCGCACGCTTTTAAGAGCAGATTCAAAATAGTCGGCAAAGCTGACTAGTCGGCTTTTTCTCAGCCGACTAGTCGGTAGTCGGCTAGTAGGCCAACCTCTAGTCGGCCCATCTCTATCTAACACCTATTGTCCTACAAGAGGGGGAACAATAAATAATATAAATAAGTGTAAATTCCAGCGCCAATCCCCTCCCACCAGCAACCCCCACCACACACACCCACATCCCATAACCGTTACTGTACAGACATTCAGTATTTGAAAACCCATTGAGAAAGACGAATACGACGTCGAAACGTCTGGGTAATCAAAATCTAAAAGTAAGTTCACAGTGAAAGTGTTAATATATATTTATATAAATATTAATAAGTGTATGAAGAGGATGTACCAACAAGCTAATTACAAGTATAAAGATGTTAAAATATTAAACATTACATATCAAACAGATGATAGAGTTAAATATTTGTTAAACAACATAGCAAATGAACAAAACAAAAATCTTCAAATAACTCACATGAAGTTATCACCACTATCTAGTAGATATACGATAAAAAATAGTATATTGTACAAACTCGTCAATTATAATTGGAAAATAGTCCTATCACCAGAGATGCTAAAAACACTAACTATACCATGTCATCAAAGTTTAGCACATGCGTCTGCTTTAAAATGTCATTTAGCTTTAAAGGAAGACTTCATATGAATAATATGTTTAGAAGAATAAAAGCAATCTTAAAAGGATGTTACGAATGTCAAACAGCACGACATCCGAATCTTCACACCTACGTAGATATGCAAAATATCAAGACACAGGAAAAGGGAGAATTAGTAGCAGTAGACTTCCTGGGCCCATTTCCGAGAGCTATTCACGGGGGTACAAAGCACATACTTGTATGTATAGATGTGTTCACCAAGGCAGTTCGACTCTACGCTATTCGAAGACCCACCACAAAAAGTGTACTGAATGTCATACTACGCAAATACGTACCGAAGTATGGTCAAATCAAAAAGATATTGAGTGACAAAGGTAAACAATTTCAAAATAAAGCATGGACAGAAACGCTAACTCAGCACGGCATACAACCAGTGTTAACGTCAATACGACATCCACAAGGAAACCTTGCTGAAACGGTAAATAAAGAGTTAGGAAAAAATTTACTCATCTACTGTAATGAACAACATAACCGATGGGCAGAGTACCTACCATTTTTTGAACAAGCTATAAATGCTACATACAGTGAAGCTACGGGATATACAACGGTGGAACTGGAAACCAATAAAAAATCTAATAGATTCTGGTCGAGAAACATTGACAAACCTCCAAACCAAAACCTGCAAATTCCATTGAGTCACAAGTACGACAATGCGAAGAAGAGGATGGAAAAACTTGGAGAGAAGAGGATCGAGAGATTCAACAGAACGCACAAACACATCACATTCCTCGAAGGAGAGAGAGTGCTACTAAGAAGCAATCCAGTGGGAAAACGAATCGACAATACAGCAAAGAATCTATTCAGACTGTACAAGGGACCCTACTTATTACAAAAAAGGAAAGGACGACACACATTTATCGTCTACGATCCGACAAGAAGAAAAACTATTGGAAAGTACCATGCATCAGCATTCCGTAAATTCTATGGATGAATAAATAAAAAGTCAACTTATAAATCTATGGGAGGGACGTAATCTACCCAGGGAAAGAGTAAATAAAAATTTTTTAAGAACCCTTATAAACACTAAGTGTGAGTTGTAATAAAAAAAAAAGAAAATAAAATAAATAATTTCTGAGTAAAGAAATAAAATTTGAATAAAATTAAAATTTTATTTTACCCAGCAGGGGAATTTATGCAACGATACGTTTAGCATAAGTATATGTATCAACCCCTGACTGAGGTATGATAACATACGAACGCACGTATGAGATATATAAGATGTAAATAATAAAAATAATGTAATAATTAAGCATTAGTTATAAGAGATAATAAAATAAATAAATGTAGTATTTAATTTTAAATAAATAAATATTGTAAGTGAGCCTGCATATGGAATTAAAAGCTTCGTTGGTTTTTAATCGTAGCGAAGGGGAGAAACTGACACGCGCTGACTGGCAGAGGTGACGTCATAGTGACAGGCAACCGATTGTGTATCAGTCTGCGTGTGTGTGCTAGTATCCACACTCAATCAACGACCAAAGCCTGCGACCCAGCCGGGGAACATGAAGGTAAATACTGCAGAAGAAGAGTATACCTTCGAGACGTGGCTAAGTGCGCACAAATGAGTAACAGCGTATGTGTAAAAGTAAGCGTCTACAAATAACGTTGTAATATATATATATAAACTTATCAAGTTTAAAAATTTGAAGTTCAATCAGTTGTATTATTGTGTATCACTAATACAAGGATTGTTCAATAGAAACACGTTTAGAGCTGTAAAGCATTTTTTATTCAAAGATTTTAAAAGAGGTCTCCATCAACAATGAGTCCCACTGTTGCACTAATCTCTAGATTCCCTGCTAGTAAAATTCTTACGGCTGTTTGTGGAACCATTCGCTAACAGCAAACTCTACCTCATCATCCGATTTGAACCACCGTCCTTTTAGTGATTCCTTAAAAAAAATTTAAGGTAAGACTTTTGCCTTTCATTAACTACTAGCTTCACCACTGGTCTATACCATCTTTTATAACCATTAAGACTGGTCCTCCTGACCTACCTGGTGTTTGCTTTGGAATTTCTCTTTGAAACAGCTGTTTTATCTAGCAATATACCACAGTGTATATTGAAAGGCTATCTGTTGCCTGGTTGATTACACTAGGGACTCATGTCCATCAAAATTGATATCTGCCAGTAGCAAGGCCCAGCACATCAATTTTGATTTTGTACCACAGACTATAAAGCCACTGAAGAGGCGAGTTATCAGTGTATAGCTGGAATTTTCTAACTTCTAGGTAGCCTCAAAATTTTCCAACAGCCCATACCACTGCTAATGCCTCCTTTTCTGCTGTGCAATAATGTCTTTTTTGGTGGGGACTGTTTCCTACTGGCATCTTAAACTGTCTCTTCCTCCATCCTCATTTTCTTGGAATATCATACCATACCCCTAATCCCATATCACTGGCATCAGTTTGAAGACAGTCTGCCACTTGGCATCTAGGTAGGCAAGTCGAGGAGCACCACAGATTGCTTCTTTGATTTTATGGAAGGTGTGTTTCTCCATGTCAGACCATTTGAAAGGATGTTTCTTATTCTGTTAGTGGAGCTGCTTTTGCCTCAAAATGTACAAAGCTGCTATACCACTGACAATGCCCTACGAACTGATGAATTTGGCATTTACTATGGGGTCTCTCCATTTCTTCAATAGCCTTATTCTCCTCTGGCTGCCTTTTCAGTCCTGCAAGTGTTAAGATATGTTCTAAATATTCCAACTTTGGTGCCCAAAAGTCATTTCTTCAGTTAGCAGGTTAGACCATGATTCTTAAGTCTTCCCAAAACTCAACCGAGGTGTTCAGTGTTCCTGTCAGTTCTTACTGTATATCAGAATTTCATCCAGATAGACTTGGCAGAATTCTACAGTGTAGCCAGACAACACTTGCATCCATCAGGCACATGAAGGTAGCTGATGCATTCTTTAGACTAAATGGCAGAATCTTGAACCGATACAGCCCTTGTGGTGTAGTGAAGGCTATCATTTGCCTGGAGCTTTTTCAACTTAATCTATCAATACCTCTAGTTGAGATTCAGTTTACTGAATACTCACTTGCTTCAGCAGGTTCTTCAAATCTGGCATCAGATAGCCATCTGATGTGATTTGCTTGTTTAACTTCCTGAAGTCTACACACAATCAATATGTTCCATCCTTCTTTTGCAAAATAATGGGTGATAACAAACTATATATTGATGGTTCTCTTAATCCTTGGCTTCCATTTCTTTAAGCTTATCCACAACAAACTTTCTTTTCTAAATATAATTATTTTACTACGACTCAGAACACAAAACTTTTTTATGGGTAAAAATGTAAAAACTTTACCTTATAACATGAACCGGTTTTCACTTTTAAAAAGCTTCTTCAGAGGTTGCCGCTGGTAGTACTGTCCGTCTTGTTGTTGGCGACAAAATCGATTTTCGAAAGATCAATGTTGTGTGTGTGAGGTGTGATATGTTCGAATAATGCGTGTGATTTGAATTGCGTCTGTTCGTTTAGAATGTCGTTTTTATTTGTTTTCGTGTGTTTGTATATTTCCTACACAACAAAGTACAAAACTTCATGGAACAAAACAACATCACAGAACTAAAACATGACCATGACCCACAGATACCAAAACACAGTAAAACAACTAATCAACAAAGCCAAACACATAATGACACACAAACAAAAGCCCTACATGAGACAAATCCGACCATCAGCCCCTACCCTCCAAGCGCTTCCCAAAATCCATAAACAAGAAATTCCGATCCGCCCCATTATCAATTACCGCAATGCCCCTGCATACAAACTCGCAAAACATCTAGACAAAATTATCAGACAACACACACAACTAGACAACAACATTGCAGTAAAAAACAACACAGACCTAGTAACAAAAATAAAAGACATACACATCCCCCATAATGCCACATTAGCCTCCTTTGACATTAAAAACCTGTACACAAACATCCCCATCTCTGAAACAATCACCATCCTACAAAACAAACTCAAACAGAATAACACACCAGACGAACTTATCAACGAAATAACAGAAACTCTGAACATTATCACAAAACAAAACTACTGCAACAGTACAATCATTAACGGTACTGTGCATTGCCAAAATAAAATAAATAAATAATAAAAATAAATAAATATGGATTAATAAACATGATTCAGATTGCATACGCTGTATTGTAATTAAAAATAGGGAGCGCAGAATTCATACATGGACACGCATTCCTGGCACACCTGTGACTAGCGTTGTGTACACACGTATTTTGTTTGTGTGTGTGAAGCCTGTCCGTTCCTGAAATGTAACCAACCCTTTTCAAGTAGGATAGTTTTTATGTTTTATTTTAATTATAAGAAAAATATGTATGATATGGTAAAACAAAAGATATCAAAGTATATAGAAATTAAAGGTGAACAAAGGGTTAAAAGACTGTGCTAATGTGATAAAAAGTGCAATTACTATACGTAAAAAGTAAATAGCTCTTTTTGTAATTACAATAAAGAAGTGTAATTTATGTATAGTAAACATAGAAAAATTAGCGATCGATTGAACATTGTGTACTGTGAAACAGACTTTGTAATTCCCGAAGATACGCGAAAATAGTGAATTGAACCAGAGTGGGGAAAAGACGCTTCGACAAAATCTGACAAGTTGAAAATTGTTCAGACCTGAGCTTTTGCACAACCTGACTACAAATACCAGGTCGTGCTAATAAAGTTTCTTCTTCTCGATTCAACCATTGCCACAGGAGGCTATGTCAGTCGATGACGCTATTTTAAATCTATAGTAAGAGTCACAGGACAAACTAGAAGTCCAACCAGAGCAGCAGAGTACATATGATGAGGTCTATGGACACACCTGCAGCATATGATGTGAGGCGTGACGACTATTAAACAACACATGCAGTGGAATCCGACCAGAGGACCAGGAGGACACGGACTGAGGACCAAAGGAGGACGTACGGATGATTAACCATGTCAAACGGGGTGATGAAAAACCATTGTAATTACAGACATTTGAAAGACACTAATTAAAGTTAGAATGAAAGACATTCAACCTGTATTAAAATAACTAATTGTACATAAATGTAAAAGCAGAGTGAAATTTAGAATCTCTTGTATAAAATTTAGTAATTGAGAGTAACATAAATGATAAGAGAAATATTTGATTTTTGAGTTAACGTAATTAATAAAGTCTTTGTTGATAAAAGAGAATGCATATGCAGTAGACAGTTTTAAAACCAATTAATATTAAAGAAATGGGAATACAAGTAAATTCATTATTGAAGTAAATTAATCAGCAATTACAAACAGATGACCACACAATGAGTAAGCCGAGAGCAATAATATTTAATTAATTAAAATTAGATAATAAGATTTATGTATAACCTGTTGTATGTAATTTGTTAGCTATAAGTTGTGTACGAAAGAGTTGTACAAACGATTTAATAATGAGTACTATTTAAATATGCAAAATAAAAGATTTTGTTTAATAAAAAAAATAAATAATGGAACAATTTTAAACTTAAATAACGCATCATCTTATTATTACGATTATACCCATGAATTCAATACATTATATAACTTGTTATGTTATACTACTTTACATATAACAATAAATTCTAGACACAGAATGATGGTCTACCCATGGGCTCACCCATATCCAGCATTCTAGCAGAAGTCTTCCTCCAACACTTAGAAAAAACAAAAATCCTCACAAACAATGACAGACACTCACATAAAATACTATACTGGCACAGGTACGTTGATGACATTCTAATACTATACAGGGGAAACAAAAGGCAATGTAAACAAATGCACATAAACAAAATACATAAAAACATAACCTTTACTGCCAAATACGAACACAACAACAGCATAAACTTCTTAGACCTCCCCATCACAAAACTTGAACACAGACACAAATTCAATATATTGTAACAGTACATATATTTGCCAAAATACAAACATTCATAAGCAAAAGTAATAATCCACAAAAGGCCATCAGAACAATTAAACTTGAATTTTAAAGGAGGAAGAAAACTAAATAATAAACTAAATGAGAAGAATAAAGAGATCAGCATTAAGAAATAATTGACTATGAAAGAAATGAAGACAACTGACTAGAGACAAGACCAACGTTGACCCAATATACCCAATAGATCAGACAGTGAGAAGAAGACTGGAACATATACCAAAGGAATATAAATTGAAGAAGGCTAATGAATTAAGTTAAAATAGGGAAGAATTGAATTAACTCAACCAAGAGAATAAATAAATAAAGAAAGAATGTAACAAATAAAGTGAATAGAAATTGAGGTTCATGATTGAGAAGAATAATTAGTTTAAAACATTATGCAGACCCTATGCCATAACTTAACAATGACATCAAACCATTAATAGACGATTATAGGTGACTTGACTGTGACCATAACTTCAATGTAAATTAATGATATAAGCAAAGATAACCAGGAGAGTGAAATTAAATCTGGTATTAATATGATTTAATAATGTGTAAAAGATAAACAGATTGTACCTTATCTACTATTTGTGTAAGTAATATAGACACAGAGATGTCAGAAAAACTGATAATCACCAATAATGTTGTCAAAATAATATAAAAAAGAAACTGGAAAAGAAATACCAAACAAATGAATAATAATAACAGTATTAGTGCATGTAAATAATTAAGTAAAATGTATAAAAAGCAACTATCAAATGGACCCATTGTTGAAGCCAGAATAGGGACACATAACCTAGATTAACAAGCATATTGCACTTAGAATGATAAGAATGGATAACAAAAATGTTATTAAACCATATTCTATTGTACGGTAATTAAACTAGAGATTATAAGGATCATACTAGTAATAAGAATAATTACCAAGAAGAGATTTGTATTTGTGATTAGTGTCAATGAACATACTGAAATGGACAGATTGAAATTTACACAATAACCAATCTAAAAAAACCTGTAGCAATATTAATAAAAAAGGAAAGAGATGGGTATCAGTAGGATTAATGATATGTGATATCACTAATATAATATACACCAATAATTATTATCATGAAAGTAAGTCATAATAATGAAAATTAAAAATACTTGTCATGTAGCACTAGATGCAAGAACTATTGATAAATTAACAACAAATGGGAATATCATGGTGCAAACCAAAACCTTGTAAAACTTTATAATTATTGTGATGACCATGTACGTAAGAGGTAATGACTAAAAAAAAAATGATTATGTAATGTATAATGAATACAAATAATGTGACACCCAATAGTACATAGCCACGGGCTGTTATAAACAATAAATGTAAGAAAATAACAATGTAATAACTAAAACTGAGGTGATGAGAAGTTGTAATGGTCATTTCAGAATAATTGTGTCATAACAGAAATGGTTAAGAAACCACTATTAAAAGACAATAAGCAAAACTAATTGGTAGAGTCATAGGCCAAGATGCCTAGCCAAGGTATTTGTAATGTTTATTAGGAATAAGGATTTACTTATGTCAAAAGGAATATTGTAACAGTGATAAGATGTAGTGGACAACAGTTATGAATGATGATATTACAGTAAAAGGGAAGTAATATAAATAAAAAAGGGGAATGAAAATGTAGTAACTAATATTGAGTTAGCCCTAAACAGCCAAAGACAATTTTTATCAAAATACAACTTTATAACTGATTGTAAAGAGTTTATACTCGAGTATCAGGGAGTAATCATCAATGTTCATTGAAATTTATTTATACAAATAAATAAAACAAACATTATTATAGATAAATAGCAGTGGTGGCTCGTCCATAAGGGCTGCAGGGCTGCAGCCCTCCCTACAATTTTTAAGGAAAACTAATTACCGTATTTGAATAAATTTTTATTTAGGAAATTATGTATTCTTCAAAGATTCGCCAGTATAAGAAATACATTTTTATATTCGCGTTCAGCCACAACTGATGGTCATGTACAATAGATAGATGCGTGAGCGTGACACTCAGGCGGGCTGCGCCCTACTTAGACAAGTGCGCGTTGCGTCTGCGCTTGAGCACGTGGTGGGAGAACGCTTCATTACCAAGCCAAGTTTGGGCTGCAGTCAATCCAGCCCGAGGCTGCCGAGAAGTCGAACGTGTGCATGCAAATCTTTTGCTGACGGCATGTTCCGTGTTTGTAGACTGTGCTAATTTCTACCATTACAGTTTTAAAACAAATATGAATAAAAATAGTGTTTTATATTTGCAAAACATAAATTTTTCATCGTCATCATTAGCAGAGAAGAATGAAATTAAGAATTTAGGTCGCGAGACTTCTGATTTATTAATTTCTCAGTCATTGTCAAGCAGAAATCAGACTTATTGTAGGAAATTTAATGTGTCCATTTATTCCAAACATAAGTGGTTGTGTGGCTGTCCTGAAAAGAATGCATTATCTTGCTTTCCTTGTTTATTATTTGGAGGTGATGCAACTTGGACAAAGGTTGGAGTTAATGATTTAAAACATTTAGGCGAGAAAGTGAAAAAACATGAAGATTCAGTAAAACATATGAAGAATGTAATTGATTTAGCTATGTTAGGAAAAGTAAACATTGCACATCAGTTAAATGATGCTTACAAACAACAAACAAACAAACACAATGAAAAAGTGAGACAAAATCGAGAAATTCTCTCAAAAATTTTTGACTGCCTCAAGTTTTGCGGAAAATTTGAGCTTCCGTTACGTGGTCACAATGAAACTTCACGGTCATCGAATCCTGGTATATTTTGATGATTGTTAGAATTTGCTGGAAAGTTAGATGAGTCTCTTATAAGTCATTTTATGAAGTCAACAGTGTTTAAGGGAACGTCTAAGACAATTCAGAACAAACTTCTAGACTGTATCCTTGAGGTGTGTCATGATGAAATACGTGCTGAAATTAAACAATCTAAATTTTTATCAGTAATGTCGGATGAAACATCAGATGTGTCAGGTCTTACGCAGCAAGTTATTGTTTTTCGTTATGAACTGAGCGGAATTGTGCATGAAAGATTCTGGGGATTTTTTAACCCAAAATGCTGAAGTGTTAGCAGAATCCATTTTAGAACAGGTAAATATAGTCCTGTAGGCCTGAATGGCAAGAGTGACAAACTTACAGCTCAGACTTATGACGGAGCCCCCGTTTTTAGTGGCGAGAAGGGAGGTGTTCATAAAATAATTCAAAAGTCACACAAATATGCACATTTTGTGCACTGTTATGCGCATCAATTAAATTTAATTTTAGAAAAGGCAGCATCAAAAAACTCACAAGCTCATCTTTTTTTCAGTAGTCTTGCCGCTATACCTGCATTTTTTTCAAAGTCACCCTCACGATTGTCTATTTTAGACAGTATTTCTAAACGAATACCTCGAGTATCAAACACAAGATGGAATTTTAAAAGCCGGTTAGTGAACACCGTTTTTGAAAACATGGAAAATCTAATAGTAAGCATTGAGAAACTTCAAATTGACCGAAATCTTCCACTGTCCAAGCGGCTGCAGGTATTCTCCGTACGCTGAATGACCAGGACTTCAACTTTTAGCTAGAATTTTCTCATCACATCATGTCTCATGTGGATATTTTATATAACCAGCTGCAGCATCATAATCCAAACTCCAGTAGTATCTATAATGCAGTAAATAAATTTCTTGAGGCGATCATGAATGAAAGAAATAGACTTCCTTCTGTTACTGACCAACAAGAAGACACTCCACTCATGAAGAAAAGGAAAACGTTATCGCATAATCTTGTTTCTGCGAAGGAGGTGTGTGATATTATTTGTTATCAGATAAAAGAGATTTTCTTTTAATAACCATCTGTCAACAGCAAAACTGTTAAATTTATCCCTCTCCAAAGACAATATAAGTTCTTCACCCGAATTTGCTGAAACTATTGAAGCTTACCCTTTCTTGTGTAAAGAACGTTTGGAAACTGAACTATCTGTTTTGTACGAGAGGCAAGAATTCCGCAGTAATTCAGAAGTTATGAAAACTTCATCCAAATCATGCTGGATACAGGAATTTCCGAGTCCTGCACTGAAGTGTTCACTCTCCTCCAAATAATTCTAACTACTCCCATGACTACTGCTGAGCCCGAGAGGTGCTTCTCCACGTTGAAAAGAGTTAAGAGTTTCCTAAGAAGTACAATGATACAAGAGTATCTTGCTGATTTAGCAATGTTAAGGATAGAAAAAGAAATGATTGAAAATATTATTAACTTTAATGACAAAGTTATCAATCAGTTTTCCAGTTGCAAAGAAAGGAGAATGGACTTCATGTTTAAATAAAATTGTGAAAGAAACAGTGATTTATTTCTAATTTTATTTAAGAACATAACTCACTATTATATTTTCATTTGAAAATTTTAATGTCTGTTAGGTTAATGTGTAAATTAAAAATTATAATTTGTTTGCATTTTGACGTGTAGGCCTTAGTATTTAAACTTAGTGTTTGGAACTTAAATCATAATTAGTCTAATCATAATCATAAATATCATCACCAACAAAGAGGACTGGACCAATGTTTTGTCACAGCTTCAGCTTCAATACAGGTAAAAGACCTAGTAATAGTAAATATATGAAAAATATATTATACTAACCGTCTGTGACTTGTCTTTTGATGTCCCTTCTTATTACGACATGTTTCAAGACTCTTGTCCCATTGTCAAGCATAAAATTTGTAGCACATTATCAGATATGTTTGTCAAACGTTAAAAACCATGTCATAATGACCACAAATAACGGATTATTAAAATAACGAACTATACTAATTTGTAACTTGAATACGCGCATCGGGCGAACAGTGTACACTGCACAGCGACCCACCGCGCATTAACCGCAACTGATTCTAGTTATCTCAATATCTCAACGCGGTGTCATACAATACATTATACTTGAATAGTAACTGGTCGTTCAAAATGTGTGGCTTGGTATTAGTGTCCCTGAACGCTTTGTACACCTCAAATTCCTCGAGTGTGTTCATATAACGTCCTTTACTGCAAAAGTGGAGGGGTTTTAAATTAGTTCTGAAATCAGTATAACTATGATTTTCATTAATAAGATGTTTGGCGAAACTTGATTTGATAGTATCATAGTTAAGACGGATAGTGGGTGGTTTGTGTTCATTGAATCTTTTGAGAAAACCACGGCCCGTCTGGCCCACATAGAAAGCGTCACAATCATTGCATGACAATATGCCCGTTTTATTCTCAATACAAGTAGATTCGTGGGTACGAAGATTATTTAAGATATTATTTGTAGTCTTGTAAGTGACTATGATATCAGTGTTTTTGTTTATGAGAGATTTTAAAATGTTCGGCATGAAATTGGTATATGTTGCGGCGATATATCTATGTGGCTTTTTCTCCCGTGCAGTCATTGATAATTGGTTAATGGTCCTTATTCTATTTTTATGTTTCTTGAGAATATTGTTTACGACGTTGGTATTGTAACCATTTGCGACTGCGATATATTTGATGGTATTTAACTCGGTAAGAAAATCTTTGTTATCAGGGGGTAAAGATAAAAGTCTATGTATCATGCTGTGAAACGCAGCCATTTTTTGCGATATGGGATGAAATGACGTGGTGTGTATCACGGTGTCTGTCGTCGTTGGTTTTCTGTATATATTAAAATGTAAATTATTGTTGGTGTTTTTTGTGATTATCAGATCTAAGAAGTTTAGTTGTCCATTGTCCTCATGTTCCAAGGTGAATTTCATATGTTTGTTAATATTATTTAGATAACCGTGTAAACGCTCAATCTGCCGCTGTGTACCTTTATAAATTAAGAACGTGTCATCGACATATCTACCATAAAATATAATATTGTTGCTATGTATATCATTCTCAAAGATATAGGAATTCTCGAAGTAATTTAAGTATATATCTGCAAGAAGGCTTGATAGAGGTGAACCCATAGCTAATCCTTCTCGTTGGCTGAAATATAATTTGTTATGGGTAAAGTAATTTTGGTCAAGGAGCAACTTTAATAACTCAATCAATTCATGTATACTTTTGATATCTAATTTTTTGGTATTTATAAGATTCTTCTTCAGTAACTGTAGAGTATCGGATATCGGTATATTTGTATATAAGTTAACGATGTCAAGGGACGCCATTTTATATGAAGGTTCGATTTTTAGTTTTTTAACCTTATTAACAAAGTCAATGCTATTAGTTAAGCTGTAGTTATTCTCAAATATTATATTCTGTTTGATTATGTTGAGTAGTTTTTTGGTGGTTTTATAACCCGGGGCAGTGGTAAAATTCACTAACGGTCTTATAGGGGTATTTTCTTTATGCAACTTCGGTAATCCTGTTAACAAGGGCGCTTTTGCGTTGATAGGTTTCAAATGTCTCCTAGTCTGTTCATCAAATAGATGTATGCATTTATTTATACATTGATTTAGACTTTTAGTATATTGTTCTGTAGGGTCAGAAGTTAATCTAACTATGTTATTGTCTGTTATAAAATCTTGTATCTTCTCATTATAAATATTCGTGTCCATGATAACTACAGTGTTGCCTTTATCTGCTTTAGTAACTAAAGCGTGGTTATCAGTTAATTTCTTTTTGAGATTAATTAGAGTTTTTCGTTCTTTGTTATAATTGGCTGAAAAAACAGAGCGAATGTTCTTATTGATGTTATGTCTTTCAATAATCTTATTAAACTTATCATTTATTAAAAACCGAACCTTATTTTGTTCTTGTTGGTCAGATATCGCTTTGACGACAGTTTCGGCGTTTAAAATTTCTGCAATGATATGTTTGCGGCTAAAATTGGATGTATGTACCGGTAAATTATATTTCAAACCTTTATTTAGTAATTCAGTTTCGTCTGAGTTTAATTTGATGGAAGTTAAATTCTGTAGTCGTGTATAGAATGTTTGTTTATGTTTAATTTTGAGTTTAAATAAGCTTTCTTGATGTAAAGAGATTTTAATTCCTCTTTAATTCTATATGTTTCAGCATGCTTTTTTGTTTTTCTGTCAGCAATATTTGAGCATTTCATATGTACGGTAGCATAGTTTGGTGTGACACCGTGTTTCAAGCAAGATTTATTAAATTTGATGTGCAAAATAGTTTTGTGGAGTTTGGTTTTAACGTTTTGAAATTCTCGTACTAGATTTGTTCGACTAACTGTAGAGTAAACTCAAAATTATATAAAACACATTTGAAGTTACTAGACAGCACACATCCTGCCGCATTGGAATACTATCTTGACTTTATAAACAGAGATATACAACAGATTACTTATCGCATGCGTATCACACAGGCAAACAAACTTCAAAGATTAATAAACGATCAGTTACAGACAGTTGATAATATTAAACATAAACAAACATTCTATACACGACTACAGAATTTAACTTCCATCAAATTAAACTCAGACGAAACTGAATTACTAAATAAAGGTTTGAAATATAATTTACCGGTACATACATCCAATTTTAGCCGCAAACATATCATTGCAGAAATTTTAAACGCCGAAACTGTCGTCAAAGCGATATCTGACCAACAAGAACAAAATAAGGTTCGGTTTTTAATAAATGATAAGTTTAATAAGATTATTGAAAGACATAACATCAATAAGAACATTCGCTCTGTTTTTTCAGCCAATTATAACAAAGAACGAAAAACTCTAATTAATCTCAAAAAGAAATTAACTGATAACCACGCTTTAGTTACTAAAGCAGATAAAGGCAACACTGTAGTTATCATGGACACGAATATTTATAATGAGAAGATACAAGATTTTATAACAGACAATAACATAGTTAGATTAACTTCTGACCCTACAGAACAATATACTAAAAGTCTAAATCAATGTATAAATAAATGCATACATCTATTTGATGAACAGACTAGGAGACATTTGAAACCTATCAACGCAAAAGCGCCCTTGTTAACAGGATTACCGAAGTTGCATAAAGAAAATACCCCTATAAGACCGTTAGTGAATTTTACCACTGCCCCGGGTTATAAAACCACCAAAAAACTACTCAACATAATCAAACAGAATATAATATTTGAGAATAACTACAGCTTAACTAATAGCATTGACTTTGTTAATAAGGTTAAAAAACTAAAAATCGAACCTTCATATAAAATGGCGTCCCTTGACATCGTTAACTTATATACAAATATACCGATATCCGATACTCTACAGTTACTGAAGAAGAATCTTATAAATACCAAAAAATTAGATATCAAAAGTATACATGAATTGATTGAGTTATTAAAGTTGCTCCTTGACCAAAATTACTTTACCCATAACAAATTATATTTCAGCCAACGAGAAGGATTAGCTATGGGTTCACCTCTATCAAGCCTTCTTGCAGATATATACTTAAATTACTTCGAGAATTCCTATATCTTTGAGAATGATATACATAGCAACAATATTATATTTTATGGTAGATATGTCGATGACACGTTCTTAATTTATAAAGGTACACAGCGGCAGATTGAGCGTTTACACGGTTATCTAAATAATATTAACAAACATATGAAATTCACCTTGGAACATGAGGACAATGGACAACTAAACTTCTTAGATCTGATAATCACAAAAAACACCAACAATAATTTACATTTTAATATATACAGAAAACCAACGACGACAGACACCGTGATACACACCACGTCATTTCATCCCATATCGCAAAAAATGGCTGCGTTTCACAGCATGATACATAGACTTTTATCTTTACCCCTTGATAACAAAGATTTTCTTACCGAGTTAAATACCATCAAATATATCGCAGTCGCAAATGGTTACAATACCAACGTCGTAAACAATATTCTCAAGAAACATAAAAATAGAATAAGGACCATTAACCAATTATCAATGACTGCACGGGAGAAAAAGCCACATAGATATATCGCCGCAACATATACCAATTTCATGCCGAACATTTTAAAATCTCTCATAAACAAAAACACTGATATCATAGTCACTTACAAGACTACAAATAATATCTTAAATAATCTTCGTACCCACGAATCTACTTGTATTGAGAATAAAACGGGCATTTATAAATTGTCATGCAATGATTGTGATGCTTTCTATGTGGGCCAGACGGGCCGTGGTTTTCTCAAAAGATTCAATGAACACAAACCACCCACTATCCATCGTAACTATGATACTATCAAATCAAGTTTCGCCAAACATCTTATTAATGAAAATCATAGTTATACTGATTGCAGAACTAATTTAAAACCCCTCCACTTTTGCAGTAAAGGACGTTATATGAACACACTCGAGGAATTTGAGGTGTACAAAGCGTTCAGGGACACTAATACCAAGCCACACATTTTGAACGACCAGTTACTATTCAAGTATAATGTATTGTATGACACCGCGTTGAGATATTGAGATAACTAGAATCAGTTGCGGTTAATGCGCGGTGGGTCGCTGTGCAGTGTACACTGTTCGCCCGATGCGCGTATTCAAGTTACAAATTAGTATAGTTCGTTATTTTAATAATCCGTTATTTGTGGTCATTATGACATGGTTTTTAACGTTTGACAAACATATCTGATAATGTGCTACAAATTTTATGCTTGACAATGGGACAAGAGTCTTGAAACATGTCGTAATAAGAAGGGACATCAAAAGAGAAGTCACAGACGGTTAGTATAATATATTTTTCATATATTTAACGGAAACGTGGCTTGGTACTAAAAACAGATTTATTCCTAGTAATAGTACATAAATTTCACTAATATATGATAATGGTAAATGTTGAAAGTTGAAAATTGTAGTGCAGCCCCACCAAACTAAAACCTCACCAGCCACTACTGATAAATAGACAATAAGAAATGTTAGTAATTTTAAATTTATTAATAATGATCAAATACATATGGTGTGGGGAATCAAATTGTTCGTCTCAGAAAGCCCTGAGCAATGGTAATAATGAATTGTTGATTAGAGCAAAGATAAGTGGACAATACTAATTATAAAGAATTAATAATATACAATCCCTTGGGCATCATAATATAAACCAATTTATCATAATCTCAAACCCAGTCAAAAGACGCGTTGAAGGCGTCTATTTTGCCGAGTTGTACCGAAGAGTTACGGAAATTGAGAAAATTAACCAATCAGCGATCACCATCGAGCATTAGAAGCCAGATTCGTACACCGAAGAGGACACAGTTCATCTCAGTATCCAGATGGGTAAGCCATGCCGACCAGCGTGGACCAATTTTATGAATTCACACCGACCAGCTGACGGGGAGCGATAACCTCAAAAAGTGAAAGTTAGGTTATGCCGGTAGTAAACAAAGTCGGGTTAACCTTATATCAGTGATTATGTACGGAGTATGTGCGCATAGGTAGTGAACTAAATATTAATAAAAAAGTTAAAAGTGCAATTACAAAAAAAAATATATACAAGCAAGTATAGTGATAATTAAACTCTATTTAGAGCAAATATGACTTGTCACAATAAAAAATTTTATTGAGTACAATTAATAAGACTTATCGAATAAATCAAAAGATAATTAAAATACGAAAACATAAGGAATATTGGACCTTATCAATTTAATTAATTTATTAATTGCTAAAGGAGTTAGGGACAATTGACTTTATTTATAAAGGTTATTCAATTATTTGATGGATTTCATAAAAAACGATGAAGTAAAAATTTTCATATGAACACTAAGAGTGCAATGAACCTTATTATTTTGATTAATATATTAACAATTTAAGAAGTGTGACAAAAGCTAATTATAATTTTAATATTCGTCAACAGACATGATGAACTTTATCAGAGATAATTAATAAAATAATTTATAATGAACCTTAAGAAAGAGTTACCCAGTATTGAATTAATCAATTTGTTACTAGTTAAAAGAATTTAACAAGCTGAACATGTTTACCAGAGTTATAACGTAATCACTCTCCTACTACTCAATGATTATAGTAGTATAATGATTCAGTTTTTTTTTGTTTTTTGTATCTTGCAGTCTAAAAGGACCTACAGTTTAGATAAAACTTTTAACCAAACAATAACGTTTTATGTTCTGAATACTAAGAATCAGAATAACCAACCCTGAGACAAAAGATTTTCATAAAGCTAATCATTATTGTAAAATGAACAAAATTTCAATTTTAATTATTCTTTAAAGTAAATTCATGAGCATTATCGAACAATAAACCACATTTTTACCCAATAAAATTAGTTAACTAAATTATTTCAGTAGACTAGACAATTACAGGTTAGGTGGACAGCTCGCAACAGTTGGTACTGTTGGTAGCGGCAATTGAGATAATTTAAATTATTTTAAATTTAAATTACCATCTCAACTCTGAATAATTAACAGGACTTTATTCCAAGTAAGTACATCACTAATAAATGAAATCTACCTTCAGCGAGAAGTCAACTTAGCCGATTCGTCTCATCAACTGAAGAACGTCGAATTACAAAATACAAGTGAACATTTTTTTTTTTCAAATAAATAAGAAGACTTTCACCACAACTAATCAAGATCAAATTTTAATTTGTCATACAAATCATTAATAAAATAAATAACAAAAATAATAATAATAATCGAACTTTAAAATTTTAATTCAACCAAGTTATAAAACCATTAAGAGAGAGGGAAGGACGTCACAGTATAATATACAGAAAACCGACTACAACTGACACACTAATACACAACTCCTCCAATCACCCAATACAACACAAACTAGCTGCCTTCAGAACCATGATACATAGACTTAACAATATCCCCCTAGATGAAAAAGACTACAAAGACGAACTAAACACGATAAAATATCTAGCAGAATCCAACAGATATGACAGAACAATAGTCAATAAACTCCTACACAAAACAAACAACAGACAAAGACAGAAAACAACATATTCATAACACTAACATACACCAACAAACAAACTGAAAAAAATAGCCCACAAATTCAAAAAAGTAGGATACAAAATCACTTACAAACTACTAACAAAACAGAACACACACTATCAAAACACACACACAAAGCACAAAACAAATTCGATCTTCCTGGTGTTTACAAACTAAATTGCTCAGATTGCAACAAATTCTACATAGGCCAGACAGAGGACGTAGCTTCAAACAAAGATACATTGAACACACAAAGGCACTCCACTCCACTACAGAATCCACCTTTGCAAATCACCTCATTGAAGCAAACCACACATACAAAAACATCGACAATAACATGAACATTCTACACGTACACACAAAAGGCCGAAAACTAGACACTCTAGAACAATTGGAAATATACAAACACACGAAAACAAATAAAAACGACATCCTAAACAAACAGACGCAATTCAAATCACACGCATTATTCGAACATATCACACCTCACACACACATTGATCTTTTTCGAAAATCGATTTTGTTGCCAACAAAAATACGGACAGTACTACCAGCGGCAACCTCTGAAGAAGCTTTTTAAAAGTGAAAACCGGTTCAGGTAAAGCTTTTACGTTTTTACCCATAAAAAAGTTTTGTGTTCTGAGTTGTAGTGAAATAATTATATTTAGTTAAGAAATGGACACGTCATGGACAACGAAAACCAAAAAAACTTTCTTTTATCTGTGTTTATAGGATAAGGTCTTTGTTTTTTGGGTTCTTTGTTAACATTCTTCAGTTAATTCTGTGCTTAACTGTCACTGTATAGCCTATCTTATCTGTAATAACTTTTGGATAACTATGCAGCAATTTTCTGAGCTCCATCTCCTATTCATTGTCCAAGGCCCCTATTTGGAGATCATCCTATACTGAGGTAGTTGTAGTTGTTTCCTTTGTAATTGTACTGTCATATCTCAATCTCAACTGTTTAGCTTTCCCTAAAAATATTTCATGTGCTACTGTATGAGTATTGCATGAGTAGTGTAATCACTTCACACATCTCTAAAAAGTTATGACCCAAGATAACATCTGGTGTCAAATCCTTGATAATTTGAGCAGGCTATTCTATGTGTACACCCGAACACTTTGCTTTCAAGGATGTCTGGGTTCCCACTTGATATTCTATGTACTTCACAGCTCCCTGAACTCCCTCATGCTTACATAGTTCTCCTGGCTGATGTAATTTGGCTACATTCATATCAGTAAATCATTTGTTTGCCTGGGTATCAAGTACAGCTGTAAACGACTTGTCTTTGATGTTAATGCTAATGGATGGGTACAGCTAGTAAGAGTCCAAGTAAACTGCCCAATGCCACTTGTCTATAACCACCTATCTCTACATATGAGAACTTATTTCTGGGAGCAACCCACATTCCCGGTACCATCCTGCCCCAGCTTAGAATGGCTTGGCTCTAGTTTTTCCACCATAGGACATTTTTTATTAAAATGCCCTTCCTTGCCACAAGTGAAACATTTTCTGTGAGTACCTTCCGTGTCTTCGCAGGATGTTCCTCTTCTAATTGTCTGATGATGTCCCGCAGTTCTTCAGATGTTTTGGGATGGGAGACTTTTACTAATGATCTGATCTTATCCTGGAGCAGCTCAATAATAAAAGGAACAGATTCATCACCACTCTTCTCTGGATTTATCCTTTTGAATAATTGCGATTTGTGGATAACAAATAAGCCTGCTTCTATTCCTGTTGGCTCAACTTCATTAGGATAAAAATAGTTACATTCTCTTAGTGAATTAAAATTGAAAAAAAAGTTCAAATTTTAATTTGGTTTTTTATTCATAAAAACTGGAGCTTAGATGAGTGAGAAATTGGTAGTTAAATTTTTGCAGTAAACAGTACAATTTCAGAAAGCAGTTTCCCCAGTCAATAATAACCAGTGCCTCATGACAATTACCTATATTAAATGTCCTTGAGGTAATTATCTCATGACAATTACATATATATTATTGTGAACAATATATGTATGTTAAGTACTGAACATGGTACCATTTAGACATATTTACAGAAGGAAATAATATGAAAACAGAAGTAATTATAATGTTGATTTTATATTCATGATGAGTAATTAAATACTGAATGAAAAACTTGAAATTTTCATATTTCCCAAACGTCGTTAACTATTTTTAAATGTAATAATTGTAACTTATATTCCTTACCTTCACTGATCTTGGAGTATCAAGTCTGCCAAACCAAAACCTCCTAAAATTACAAAGCCGTACAATAGAAAAGCTGTGATAGAAATGATACAATAGAAATGATAGAAAAGCTGTGATGTCACAAAGCAACAAACTACTGAATTTGTAGTCACCATTTTGTTCGCAAGAGAGGCAACAATACAAGTTGAGGGTGAAATGTTTTTTCATATACATTTCTTTTATTTCAGAATGTTGAAACAATTGGTAATTTTAGGCAATGAATCTGTGGATGTGAATTTATATTTTAGTGTTATGAGTCAAACGTTTTCTGTTCTTTTCTTATTGTAACTTCCAGTTGTGCTGGTATTGCTTTGGCTCAAATCTTCATACAAGTCAGCATAGGCGTGCGCAGGGCAATTACAATGGGGGGACCACTATACGAGGGGATATGGAATACCCTCAATAAAATGGTCTATAAAATTAACATTAAGAAAAGGTACTGGTTTAATAAAAAACATATCATTATAACACAATTTTGTCACTGTCTTTTCTCGCTTTTCATTTTACAGAATTTGGTTTTTCTTTTTTGTAAACTATTGTGGAGCCCATTTTAACTTATGGCTGTGAATGCTGGCAACTCTCAGATAAAGAGAAAAATATGATAGAAACTGTGGAAATGGACTTCTTAAGAGGAGCATGCAATATTTCTAGAATGCAACATGTTAGAAACGAAGATATAAGAAGGAAAACAGGGTCCGTATTTACAACAGCCGACCAACTCTTCTCGGTAAAACAGATACTAAGATGCGGATGGGAACGTGATATTGATGTGTACCAGATCTTTGTGGACTTCAGGCAAGCGTATGACTCTACTAATAGAGACAAACTCTACACCATAATGCATGAATTTGGAATACCAGGCAAGCTGGTAAGATTAACGCAAGTGACTATGCAGCAGACTGAAGCCCAAGTAAAGGTGGATAGCCAACTAACTGAACCCATAAATATTACACGAGGACTAAAGCAAGGAGATGGGTTAGCCCCAACACTATTTAATATTGAATTGGAATATGTAATTAGAGGCTTATCAATAAATAGCTCCAATCTGTTAACAAATAAAACTGTACAGATATGCATATGCAGATGACATTAACATCATGTCAAGACGGATCACGGCAGCTAAAGAAATATTTATAGAGCTTAAAAACAAAGCCAAGGAAGTTGGGCTAGCCATAAATACGGATAAAACAAAAATGCTTATCCAAACAAGAAGGGACCAGGTTCATAACAACATCGAGATAGAGGAGGACACAATTGAAGTGGTGGACAATTTCACGTATCTCGGAGTGAATCTAGCAAAGACTGGATCAGAGGAGCCGGAGATCCAAAGACGGACCACCATGGCTAACAAGGCGTACTTCGCATTGCTGCCATCATTTAGGTCTGGGGATGTGCACAGGGAAACAAAAATGAAAATATATAGGACTGTCATCAGACCGGTGTTATGCTACGGGTGTGAGGCATGGACAATCACACAGAAAACAGTCGACATAGTAGACACCTTTGAAAGGAAAATCCTCAGACGCATTATAGGCCCAATACAAGAAAATGGCTCATGGAGACTGAGATACAACAACGAACTGTATCAAATATATAAAGAGATACCAGTCTCAAAATTTATAAGAATTCAAAGATTGCGTTGGGCCGGACATGTTTTGAGAATGGAGGATGGCAGGAACCCTAAGAGGCCTTTGCTGGGTACATGGGAGGGAATGAGACCTAGAGGTAGACCGAGGAAGAGGTGGGAAGATGGCGTTGCAGAGGACGCGAGAGACATGGGGATAAGAAACTGGAGGAGGGTTGCAGTGGATAGAGTGGATTGGAGGCAGAGATTGGTGGAGGCCAGGGCTCGATTTGGGCTGTAGCGCCATAGGAGAGAGGAGAGAGAGGTTTACAACAGCAGAAAGAATAGAATCCAGACAGTTCCTATGGTATGGTCATGTAATGAGGATGGAGGAGAAGCAATGGCGAAAGAATACATTGACTTACACACCACAAAACAGGAGAAGAAAAGGAAAACTGACAACACAATGGAGAACAGGAATTAGGAAAAGCATGAGAGATCGAGCTATTGAAGATGATGACTGGAAGGATAGGGAGAAATGGCGATCAAAATGTGCGGGATGCAGCATAGACTGTAGGACCCCCGCTAAAAAAAAAAAAAAAATGGGGGGACCAAGGTCCCTCTGGCCCCTCCCGTGCCATGCAAGTCAGGGTAAAAGTATAGCCGTTACCCTATGATGTGGTTTTTACAGAACTAGTGAAAAGTTCATTTTTTGTTTTCCTAGATATATTAGAGGCCTAAATTAGGTACAGAATTGAAAAAATCTGTTAAAAATATGTAAGGCCATACATGTACAGAATTAAACATACAAAAACCGATGTTTTAAATGAAAAACTGACCACAACTAACCTTTTTTGGTTTTCATTTGGGAATCGTTTAAGCAAGGTACACACTTTCTTCTAAAATTTATTTGCAATTTTACAAAACTAACCCAAACAACTTTTGTCATCTAACCTTTGTCATATCTGTGCGGAATTCATTTGCTCAGAATGCACCCTTTCCTGCAAATCTGATACGTAATTTTTTATAATTACTCGCAATGTGTGATTAAAAACAGCCCTTCACCATTTTGTTTAGTCTCTTAATATACAGAAACAAAAAACAAAAAATTTTTTTGCATTAGGTAGGTCTGCCAGTAGTGATTCCATGCTAGTACTCAATTCAGTGTTTTAAAAATGAACAAATTATCTGGTAACTTACCTAATGTATCTATGGAAGTGAATTTATGTTCTAGTGTTGTGTTAGTGATCAAACGTTTTTCTTTTATTCCAAAATGGTTCCATAATAGTGTAGTGTAGTTTAGTGTATAAGAGTGCAACTTTTAGTTGTGCTGGTGTTACTTTGGGTTAAAACTTCAGTATGCCAAGTATATGTTGTGTACCTTTATGCAAGGGAAACTATTAAACAGGAGCGAAAATGTCTATTTACAGCTTCCACAATCTGGAGCTCAGCAAAGACTTTGGCTGTTCCAATCAAATAGAAATATTTTATTCCAACTAAACACTCAAAAGTAAAATGCATTTAAGAAATACTGAATAATGTACAATAAGTTAATGAGTGTTGTTCAGACTTTGAACTTGTAATCTCTGTACTTTAAATACTGCAATGCGACACGCGCAGATGACGTCACATTTTTCTTATCTACCGTCTACAGCCGGCTCAGCTGGGCTGTCTGTAGCGAAATTTTCGTTAGTTGATTTAAATACTCCGAGTCGATCACTCATAACATTCCCAGCCGCGGCTACTGGCTTTAATTATTTAATTATTATTATGTGCAACATGCACTGATCATACTTGGCGATCTCTGCCTTATTCATTATGTCTTTCGACTTTTATTACTAATTAATTAACGGGCATCATGGCGAGTAAACTTCTGCACGTGTCAGCAATAGTATCAAAATTCAACAGTTTTCAATAAAAGATTATTACATCAAAAATTATACAGTCCACTTCAGTTTACTTCCGAACCAGCCCTCTTCATTTAGCGTTCCAGGAATAGCTCAAGAGCCTTCAAGAGCTTCCAGACGCAACATTTTCTGGTCCACCAATCCGGATCTTATTTTCGCCTTAAGGGCAACATTTTGGTTCACTATTTCAAAATATTTCATTTAATGAGCACAAAAAGCCTGTGTCCCAAACAAGCTTCAAAATTGAAATATTTTCAAATTGAGATTGCTGGCCGTGGCATGTCCTTTGTTGCCGCAAAGACGACCTCCAGGAGTCACACACAAGATACAACAGAGCGTCAGATCTGACACGACAGGAAACGGCAAGACAGTTATTCAACAGCAGCAAATTCCACAACGGTAAATCACGCTGAGATGCGACAACAACCTTCATCCAACCAGCACGAACAGGCGGGGCACCAACATCACAGGATTGACGGACGGGATCAGAGCGGAATCAACAGGACCGAAGCAGTTCTGAACACGCCAGGATTCCACGTGATTATAAACTTTTATTTTTCATATAATTGTTCATATAATGCATGAATATAACAATCTGAGCAATATTTTATAGTCAATATGCTATTATTGATGCTTTTCTGCAAACATATATCATTATAATATGAGTATATTTTCATAAATGCGTAATAACGCATTAGAAGTTCAAGTGTCGAGATAAAGTTATATGTATTATTAGTTAAATTCATTATTTCAATATCGCTGATGGCTGTTTTTTAAAAAAAAAGATAATAAGTATAGGTCATAGTAAGTAATGTGTTAAGTTATGTGACGATCAATAGCTCCCGCATTATATCAAATTTTATCAAAATTACGTCAATTATTCACCTGCTCTGCGCTTAAATTCTTTTAAATTACATTTTTTAATTGCAATCATGGCTGATGTGAAAGCTCTGATAAAGAAACGGGGCACTATTAAAGCATCTATACCCCGCGTGAACACGTTCGCGGATAATTTCGATCCGGAAACCAGCGATCATCACGCATTAAAAATAAAGCTTCGGCATTTAATGGAATTATCCACTAAATACGATGATATTCAGTCTCAAATTGAATCTGATGACGCTGATTTCGCATTAGCAAGTGATAGAGTCCAAACTGAGGACGATCTTTGCAGCACCGAATGCAAGTTGCAACACTTGTTAAAGCAAGTGGAACAGGTGAATCAAAAACCGCTGATTAATACCGAAATTACGCCTCTTAAACCCCCCCCTATACAGTTGGAACCGATCAAATTACCTCGGTTTTCGGGTAACATTATTGAGTGGCAACACTATTATAACATATTTCTCGAATTAATACACGCCAGAACCGATCTGACGAATATTCAAAAGCTACACTACTTGCACTCGTCATTAAATGACGAGGCGCTGAACGTGATAAAATCGCTGCCAATTACTCATGAAAATTATGCGGTAGCTATTGATCTACTAAAAAATAGGTACGACAGTAAGTTGATTGTCTCAGCCCATCATATGGGGAATGCCTTGGGTGTACAATCGGTTCAACACGAGTCCAAAACTAGTATTTCCAGATTTATTGACGAGATAACCGCTAATATCAATGCGTTAAACACCTTAAACTTACCCGTAAATACATTCGAAATTATTCTTATTCATTACTTGGCCCAAAAACTCGATAATTACATGCTTCGACTGTGGAAAGAAAGTTTGTCAGAAGAACGATTTCCTAACTTTAATAATTT
The DNA here is from genome assembly GCA_034769895.1 of Magicicada septendecula. NCBI lineage: Eukaryota > Metazoa > Arthropoda > Insecta > Hemiptera > Cicadidae > Magicicada > Magicicada septendecula. The sequence continues at coordinate 118,656,393 of CM068376.1, forward strand.
CATAAAATTTCTAAATACACGTAGACAGTTATTGCAAAATCTGGACAGCGCAACCACTTCAACAAGCAAGATAAACGTTTGCGATAAGGCCCATTATCGCAAGGCAATTAAAATGGTGAATGCAGCCAAAGCAGCATTCCACTCCCATGTCGGAAATAATGTATGTCAGCTGTGCAAGGGTAAACACAGAATTACTGATTGTTCACAATTTATAACGCTTACTATACACGAGAGAAAAAACATTATAATCAAAAATAAACTCTGTCTAAATTGCTTTCGCCCAGGCCACGATAGTGCCCACTGCCCATCTAAAATTCTTGCAGAACGTGTGCGAAACGTCATCATACCATGATTCATATGCCTAACAAGAACGGATCGTCCAGTAACAACCAGTGTTCGCTAAAATTACAAACAAATAAGTCTATATTATTATCTACCGCAGTCTGCATGACAACTGATCATGCAGGTAGAAAGCACCCGGTTAGGATTTTATTGGACTCTGGATCGCAGGCTAACTTCTGTACCATGGATTTCGCACGTCGCATGGGTCTGAAACTAATCAAATCTTAATTGCCCATAACGGGTATAAACAGTTCATTGTCCCAAGCTGACTTCAGTACCAGAGTAAGGTTACAGTCTCGCTATAAACATTTTAGTTTAAATATACATTGCGCTGTGCTTCCCAGCATCACTAATAATCTCCCGGGGGAATCATTTGACGTAGCATCTTTAAATTTACCTAAGGGCATATTTTTAGCTGACCCACAACTCAACTTCTCGTCGCAAGTCGATTTATTGCTCGGTGCTCAGTATTATTTGCAGTTAATTGAACCTATTAAATTTATCCGTAGCCCACATTTTCCCATAATTCAGGAGACAAAGCTAGGATTCATTCCCGCAGGTAATTTGCCGTTTAATGTCGACATGACGAAACCGGTTTCATCCTTTATGGTATGTGATAATGATAGTGCAATTTCCTCGCAACTAAAGGAATTTTGGAAGTTGGAGGAAGTTTCTATTCGTGATATCTCCGCTGAGGACTCGGCATGCGAGAATCATTTTGTGTCCAATACTGTCCGTAATGACGATGGCAGATTTGTGGTATCCCTGCCTCGAAAGGCAGACAAGTCTCATTTGGCTGATTCTCTTCGCGGAGCTATCCGCAGGTTTCAGTCATTAGAACTTAAGTTCAAGCAGAACCCTGCCCTTTACAAAGTTTATAGCGAGTTCATGCGTGAATATTTAAATCTTGGTCACATGTCTTCACTTAATGAGTACGATTTATCGATTGACAAGTCAGACACCTTTTATTTGCCTCACCACTCAGTCTTTAAAGGTTCCAGCATAACTACCAAGTTACGAGTTGTTTTCGACGGCTCCGCTAAGACGACAAATAATTTGTCCTTGAACGATACTCTGATGGTCGGTCCCACGATCCAGCAGGATCTGTTCTCTATTATGACTCGATTCCGAACTCACCGATACGTCCTCATTGCAGACGTTGAAAAAATGTATCGACAAATTTTAGTTAATCCAAAGGATTCCAATTTGCAGCGTATTGTTTGGCGCGACGCCCCGCATAAAGAGCTCCAACATTACGCCTTGAGGACAGTCACGTATGGGACTGCAAGTGCCTCCTTTCTTGCTACAAGATGTCTAGCTCAAATAGCCCAAGAAAATAAAACCGAATACCCTATAGCTTGCTTTGCCATAGCCAATGATTTTTATGTGGACAATCTCATGACGGGCTCAGACAACCCGAACGTCCTACCTAAGATGAAATCTGACATCATAAATTTACTGAGCCGATATGGTTTTACCTTACATAAATGGTTTTCTAATGACCAGACCATTATGGCCTCTCGCGCTCAAGTCTCCCATGACTTTAGCAAAAATCAAAATGTGCGTACATTGGGCATTCAATGGAACATCAAAGAAGACAGTTTTTTATATAACGTTCAGAGGAATGTCAATGCTGCGGTGGTCAACAAAAGAAGTGTGTTATCGGTCATTGCAGGAATTTACGGCCCTTTGGGCCTCATTGACCCTATTACATTTTGGTGCAAGCATTTTGTACAACGATTGTGGTTAGCGGGTACGAGTTGGGACGAACCCTTATCAGGTTCACTGTCTGATCAATGGTTAGAACTCTATGTCTCAATTGGTCTCAGACACTCATTTTAAAATTTTGAGGTCTGTCAAGAGTCTAAACAATTACCGAATCATTTCATTACAGCTTCATGGATTCGCCGACGCGTCAGCTAAAGGTTACGCGTGCTGTATCTATGTGCGGACGGTCTACTCAAACGGCGCCATATCATCACACCTGTTATGTGCAAAATCTAGGGTCGCTCCGCTGAAACAGATAACGCTACCCAGGCTTGAACTTTGCGCTTGCCTATTGCTGACTCAGTTAGCTTCCAAGGTAATAGACGCCGTCAACTACAAATTCGACGAATTATATTTCTACTCGGACTCGATGATAGCCTTACATTGGATCCATCAGCAATCTTCCCGTTGGAAGGTGTTTGTCGCCAACCGTGTCGCTGAAATACAGCGTCTCACTACCCGGGGAACTTGGCACCATGTATCATCACTGGACAACCCTGCCGACATTTTATCGCGCGGTTGCCTCCCTAGCATTTTACACAACCACCCTCAATGGTGGCATGGTCTGTCCTGGTTATCCCATGAGTCATCATCATGGCCCATCAGTGCCTTCGATACTCATTCTCCCTGCACTTATCCCGATCTGGAACAAGAACGACGCAAGCAGGCCCAAACCTCATTAATTGTCGCTTCATCCACCTCCAGTTATGTTGAAAATTACTCTTCCCTTACAAGACTCATTCGCATTTTCTCATATTGCCGTAGGTTTATTCGTAACACTAGGCTCCCCGTTGTAGACAGGGGAACTTCTTTTTTGTCAGCCCAGGAGTTGCATGATACTCTTTTGGTTTTTATTCGCCAGTCTCAGCAATTGCACTTCGGCATTGAGGTTAAGGAGCTTGAGGCACATCGCTGCATCCCCAACAGCAGTAAAATTCTCTCGCTCAACCCCTTCCTTGATGAGTCAGGTATATTGAGTGTGGGTGGACGTCTGCAGCTCTCCCAGCTTAACTACGCGACCAAACATCAAATAATTCTACATGCATTCTCATCTCACCAAGTTGATCATAGAAAACGAGCATCTTCGTTTATTGCACTCTGGTGTACAATTAACCCAGTTTTCTCTGAGACAGAAATATTGGATCGTTAACGATAAATCCTATATACACTCGGGAATACATAAATGCATCACTTGTTTCCGTTACCGTGCTAGGGACGCGAACCAATTATTGGGACAGTTACCCCCTTCCAGGGTCACGCCTGCTAAGCCATTCTCCCAATCTGCTGTGGACTATGCCGGACCCGTACTTATACGTCATGGCGGGCAGCGCTCAAAATCGACATCAAAAGCGTATATTGCGTTATTTATATGCATGAGCACTAAGGCCATTCATTTGGAACTTGTATCAGATCTTACCTCAGACGCCTTCTTAGCGGCCTTAAAACGGTTCATCGCGCGTAGAGGCAGTGGCGGCGCTAACGAAACGGGGGCCCCCCGCGAAACTAATTAGGGGGCCCTATAAAAACGGTTAAATTTTGTATAGGTAATAGGGGAAAACACTCAAATGAGTTTCTATTTACGTGTGTTTCACAACAATGGTTTGTGAATACTTTCTCGTCTATCACAAAGCGTTTGCAATTTGCAAAGGACGTTTTACACGTGTACAAACTCTTAAAATTCATTGTTGCTAAACAGATAAAGTTCTATACAAACTATAAAAAAAAACAAAATAAAAAGAATGATTTATTTTTACGTCAAAGATCTAAATTCAGACTATGAAACAGTACCGCACACAGAGTGTTAAAAATTTATTATTTAAAAGCGAATATCAAAGTAACATTCTAGCTTTTTTCAAACATTTAAATTAGTTTGTAACTGAATTTGTAAAATTCTTGAATATACACTATACAAGTTCTCCTTAAGTCTAATCCAATTCAATAACATTCGAACTCAAGTAATGTACAATATTTACAGATGAGGATCAACCAAAGTTCACTGTTTTCCTAAGCCTAGTCTTCTTTTTTTAATAGCTAAGAACTTTTCAACCACTTCGTTGATATTAGTTTTCTGTGTCTCTTCATGCTCAATGCTTAACAGTGCCAAGTCACTCAACCGAGTTTGGCCATGGTACTTCTTAAGTATGACTTAATTAATTTAAGTTTTGAAAAGATTCTTTCCGCTGTAGCTGTTGTGACAGGTATGGTTAAATAAAACTGCAAAGCTGTAGTTAAGTCTGGGAGGCAACTCATAAGGCAGCTGTTTTCTTCAACCAGTAAATTCATCATTTCTCGAATTCTTTTCTTGTGTACAATTTCTTTGGCCATCAGCTTTGAAGGATATTACTTGGTCAGGCAGTGATGTGGAAAGGTCACCAGGATACACATTTACCAGAGCCTTACTTTTCTCCACTATTGTCTCTTGTGAGAAGTTTACTAAATTCTGAGGCGTCAGGAATGAAAACCTATCATCAATGCAACGCAATCCTTCGAATCTCATTTGTAGCTGAGCTATTACAATATCTAGTGTTGCATTGAAAACTTTTACTTCAAATGATTTCACTGGGTCGTCAATTCTATGGTCAACTGATAATTCAACAAAGAAGTGTTTTACAACTCGTTTACGCTTATTTTTCATGTTACAAGTTATGTCCCATGACTGGGCCAACTGGGGCCCCCCATGAAGGTCGGGGCCCCCCCGCGCCGCGGGGTCTGCGGGGGCCTTATCGCCGCCACTGCGTAGAGGTATTCCCACTCAGATATTTTCAGACAATGGTACGAATTTTCGTCGTGCTAGCAGCACATTACACGAATTGTACAGGCTTTTGAAATCGAAGGGATTTGAGCAAGCAACTCAGGAGTTTATCAGTTCCCAGGGCATTAAGTGGTCCTTTATTCCACCCTCTGCCCCTCATTTCGGTGGTTTGTGGAAAAGCGGAGTAAAAAGTGTCAAATTTCATTTGCGTCGCGTGATTGGCTGTTCCGTTTTGAATTTCGAGGAGTATTCTACAATTCTAACTCAAATAGAGTCTTGCCTTAATTCACGCCCTGTATTCTCTATATCCAATGATTTTAGGGACCCTGAACCGCTAACTCCCGCTCATTTCCTGGTCGGTTCTCCACTTACAGCACTCCCGGAGCCCGACTATACCCAAGTCAGTATTAGTCGTTTGGGCAGATGGCAGCTGCTCCAAAGATTCACACAATCCATCTGGAAACGATGGTCCAAAGATTATTTGCACCAGTTGCAGCAGCGCAACAAATGGCGCACCACTTCAAGGAATTTAACTGTCGGACAGCTCGTCCTCATTCTAGACGATAATGCACCCCCCCTTCAATGGAAATGTGGGGTAATCACAAATGTTTACGCGGGTCAGGACTCAATAGTGCGCGTTGTCGAAGTTCGCACCGCACAGGGTATCCTACGTCGACCCATCCATAAATTATGCCCCCTTCCGGTGGCATCAGACTAGCCGCATGAGCTTCATACGGGCACGTACCAGGAATGTGAACTTGTCGCATTGCCTTGTATCACTCCCGGGACATTCCCGGGGCAATCATACAATCCAATTTTATTATTATTGTAATTATTATTATTATTGTCGTGTAGCTATTATTGCAATAGTTACTACGCCATTATTGTATCAATCATTATGTATTTGTCATTGTGCTGTTATTATGATTATATATTTTTAAACTTTTTGGGAACTATTATTGTAATCTTATTGTATCAATTATTATGTGTTTGTCATTGTATTTTCCAATGGCTATGTATTGTTGAATTTATTAAGGGATTGTTGTTTCAATATCATGCACGCAAATTATTACATCTTTTTATTGTATTATTGCTTGTTACTTATTATTGAATTCGTTGTGATCATTATTGGGTATTATGTGGGATAAATTAATGTGTCTACTTGATTATTTTATTATTGTGCATCATAGCATGTTATTATGTATTGGGTAATTTCATTGTCAGTTTTTTATGACTACAAAATTCGAATCATTATGTATTTTGTAATTATTTCAGCTTTTCCTGGTTATCCTACAAGCAGCTGTCACTCAGCACCAACTAGTAGGCAGTCTCCAAATAAAAAAGGCAAATAAGAGAAAATAGTTTTAGGTTGTATAAAAAAATCTAGTTGTATAAATTCTACCTTCCTGAAGGGTTGCAACAAACGATGATTTTGAGTGTTTAGTGTATATAGAAACAGATTCTGTACTATTTATTAAGTATTGCATAAAGACAAATAAAGAATTACAGGTTAAAGTAATTAAACAGTAATTAGGTTTAAATTACCCCCCCTCCAAATCACAAATTTTACCGAGATTACAAAATTATAAATCAGCTGAAAAATTGTATAGTCTAAGATCAAAAAGACAACATCACTCAAATCTTTTTTGAAGTAATCAAAATAATCAAATTTACTGTCACAGTTGGTGTTGAATAAAAGTGATAATTTAAAAAAAAATCATCATTGAACAGTACCGATTAAGTAAAAAAAAAATTTGAAAAATTGTTATACCACTTACTTGTTAGTTTTGCTTGCTTGTTAAATATGATTTTTCCACATCCAAACACATTTTAAAAAGTATGTATAATAGAAACATATCCCTATTGGACTTAAGAATGAAACATTTTGTACATACTATCTGGAAAGATGCAGACAGACCATCTGGAAGAAAGGTTTGATATACACAGACAAGTTTAAAACCTAAAATTAGAAATGGTACCATTAAAATTTTTAGATTGAATATATTATCCTGATGATTTGTGTATATAAAATAACTGCACCCCCATGTATAACAAACCAATATGTATTATGTGCGAGAACATATTTAGCTGGTTATTGCTGCCACACATTTTTAAATAAAGAACAAAACATAAGTAGACTATTACTTGGACAAAACAATTCAATTATATAATTCATTTAATTTAATCAGAAGTCTTGACCGTGGTGGAACGTTATGTCCAATAACATGTAATTGTAGATATGATTGTAACATGTAATATGCAATTGTAGATATAGATTTATCTAATTACATTGCATTCAGCAAACTGGCAGAATGTAATGCTTTTTTTCATTCCTAATCAAAGAGAGTATGTTACAGATATTACACATATACCAGATACTAGAATCTAATGAAATAACATTAGATGAACTAAACAAAAGTTGCCATGACTCTGGATAGGTATTTACTGCATACTGTATGGTGTTCAACAAATATAATGCTGAATAATTTGTAATAATCTGAATGACATACAAACTAGACAGGCTAAAAAGAGAAAACTCAGTACATTAAGTAAATTATAGTGTTACATCTAAAGAAGCCAACTTGGTTAAAACACATTTATAAAAACATTTTGGCTAACAATAAATTTTGGTTTCAAAAAAACTTAGATGTCTTTACAATATTTAGAACATTACTCCTATAACTATATTTTATGATTGTCTTATCATACCTTTCCTGTGCAAACTCTTTTAAATTTGTGTTGTTAAAATAAGCATTCTGTAAAAGAATATCAAGCTTCTGTTATATTTATTGTAATCATTTTTAAATTGTATAGACTGAGATAGAGATTTGTTGTGGTAGAGATTTGTTTTCTATTTGCATTATAGTATGTACTTTATCTTCTCAATATTCTTCCAATTATTCTAGTCAAAGTGAATGTAATGCCATAAACCACAAGTAACATACTGTTTTGTTTATTATAAAGGAGATAATATTGTTTGCTTTTTAAGATTGTGTGTAATTACATAAATTTGTTGAAAATTTTATAGTATCCTATTCTATGCTTTACTGAGGACACTATAACAATGAAGTGTTGCATTTTTTTTTCATTAGAATTGTTACGACGGTCTAATTGATCGTCGTATGGTACAGTGGAAAACAAAATACAAGACACCAATTAAGTCACTAATCACCAGCTATAATCATCACAATTAAACTGTTGGTACAAGATAGTCTCTTACAACAAATCAAATAAAAAATGTTCACACGCAATAATAATGTCACACACAATGAGTATAAAACACAATTGTATTACAACTGTCCCGCACAAATATAAAACACAACACTTCGCCACAATACTTCGAACTGCACTGGAATATATCGCAACTCAAAACTGACTTGAGCGTCGCTGAGTACTTTATTTATACCCTGTCAAAATACCAGAATATTCCATACTGCACGTCAAGAATGCTACTAGAAAACACCAGAACGTAATTGATCGCAGCCTTCCACACAGCGAACGCGGAATCTGGTGAAATCTGGATCAGTCTCCATGGATGCGTGACAAGTGTCACGTAATTGTCCATCATCTCAAAGTAGCAGCAATATGTATGCACACACACATTACAACCGGGATAGCCGAGAAACATGTAGAATGTTTTGTAATGGTGCAACACTTTTTCTGCATTATGTAACAGAATTTTATCTGCAATTACCGTGTTGTTAATAACCCACCTGTCATTTCCTTATAAGGAAGTGTCGTACTTTTTTGTTCTTGAGTAAAATTTTCTATAGTTAATAATCATACTTTTGAAATATGTACAAAATCCATTCCAATAAAAATATATGATTCTGTTGTCCATGACATGTCCGTTGATTAACTAATTATAAGTAATCAACTAAACTAAATTAAATTATAAGTTTTTATTGGTAGAAATTTTACATTTTTACCAATAAAAAGCTTAGTGTTCCGAGTCAGTAGTATTATACTCATAATTAGTTAAAAATATACATTTAATTTCCAAGTTAGTATATGTTGTAGAAATTATTACATATTATTTATTTATTAAACTGGTATTAAACATAAATTACAATTTTTGATAAACTGTAAACAAAATGAGATATAGATTTAATATATACCGATTGTTTTAAATTGGGGAAAAATTAATTTAGTATCTCTGAGACAGTGCACTTTTGAGGTTTTTGGTTGGTAATAAAAATTACTAAATGAAGAAAAACTTTTAAGTTTGCAGACCCCATTAAAGCCTTCTCATCAAGATAAAAAAACCTCGAACACACAAACCTTTGAGCAAAATTAAGTCAAGCATAACTGGCAATGGTGAATATTAGCTATACATTTTCAAGTGTTTTATCAGGAAAACTAAAATTAATAAACATAGGATTAAATTAAAACAATAGTTGTAAAATTATAAAAGTACTCTATAAATTCACACCAGCTACCTATCCCAGCTCATGCACGCATACATGCACAGACCTGAAAAAATAATTAGTCATGATCAGTGGTTGAGTACCGTATACATTGTACTGAGTTTGTGGTTCACACTTTTTGATTAGTCACTTGTTATAAAAATGGAAATGAGTAAGTGGTTCTGGAAGTACTACCTAGAATCTCTTGTTATACAGACTGAAAGTGAACACAAAAGAAAATGTAGGCGCTAGTTGTAAGAGAATGTAGAGGACAAAATAAAAGCTAATACTAGGAGAGATAATAAAGAAACTAACACTTAAGACAGTTCCACTACTTACAGAATATTATTACACAAGACTATAAAGTTTCGGCTGAAGTGAAAAGAAGATCGTCATTTGCACAACAAGGTCAGTATTGTAGGGGAAGTGTAATACTGAAACTCCTTTTTCCTTTAAAATTTTGTCAGTGACAAATTTTTTTAAATTTGTTTTTCCTAACTGAATTACATTATATGATATTCTACTTTTAGCATATTTTCCGCTCTTGTACAACCACTCAAAAAAATATCATTGTTGTAATAATCTCCAGTATATCGACTGGATTTACAGACAGTGAACCAGAAGTCAAGAAACAAGAACAATCATAATAACCAGTCTTTCACAGCTGGGTTAGTAGATGCAAAACATGGCCACTGTCAGTCCTCTACTAAAAAAAATTTTGCAGTATGCTCATGGTAGCCATTTTCAGTGGTGTAAACATGAGGTAGTAGAGTCTGTACAATATTTGCCACTCTGTTGTGACCTCTGTATGGGCTCTTTATGCTGCTGAAAGTGGCTACCAGTGATGTTGATGGAACATTCAGGCAGAGGATTTGAAGAGTGGCCACAGCCTACAATCCGGGAAAGTTTTAATCTAAAAACAACTATAATCTACAAAATTTTGTAATTGTATAAATATAAAACCAGGCCCTTAAAATATAAAGCAACTCCTCTTCTCTTTTCGTGTGTCATCACTGGGTGCTTGTAAATAATGGTTTCAAGATTTGGGCTTCAACTTGTGATGTAAAGAATGTTGGTTTTCATAGCAGGAATCTGACTAATTGATTTCTGAGCTGTTAGGTTGTAGTTTTAAATTTATTAAAAATAAATAATTTATTACTTGTTATTGTTATTGTTCACATTGGAAGTAATAACAACAGTCAAGAAAACTCTAAAACTTAAATGGAGAAACACACTGATATTTGTAACTTTAAACAGAAGCAGGAACACTTTGTTAGCCAGTCACATCATGATGCTTCTGATAATATGGGACCCCCACATACTTAGTAGGAAAACTGAAGACCCTCAATGTTGGACTCGACAACATCTTGGTCAGCTTCGATGTGGTGCCAATGTTTATAATGGTTCCTCTGACAGAAAACTCTTAGAGCATACCGGCCAAATGGTTTTGGTGGATCTCTTGTCAGGTCTGGACAACTACATACTATCAATGGAATGGGTCATTCTATGAGCAGACAGACTCAGTTGCTATGTGGAACCTTCTGAGTATGGTGCTGGCCAACTTTTACATAGGGAGATTTGAAGAGGCATTGTTGACATCTACACCCTGGAAGACAAAGTGTTGGTTCCGCTATGTGGACAACACTATCGTTGTATGGAGCCTCTGTGATGAGGAGCTTCTGTTGTTTCTGGACCATTTGAACAGTATCCACCAAACAGTTCACCATGGAGAGGGAAGCAAACAGCTAGCTGGCGTTCTTGGACTTGTTTTAAGTACCTATGGTACTTAAAAGTATCATAGGTGGCTTCTGACACAAAGTTTATAGAAAGCTGATGCCCACTGACTACTATGTGCATTGTGGCTCTAATCACCATCCTTGGCAGAAGCACGTCTTGATGAAGATGTTGGACTAGGCGAGGCACACCTGCAAAACTCAATTCCTTGTAGGGGAGCTCGAAGATCTGAACACGGTCCGGCAGACTAATGGTAACTCCACTGCAGAGGTGAATAGAGCATTGCAGCCGCATAAATGTGGCTGGGTGAAAGTGTTGGATGAGCAGCAGCTGGTCAGCACTGTGTTCTTGCCTTACGTCAGGAGTGTGACAGACTGTACCACGAGGTTGCTTAAGTGGCATGGGGTGCATCCTGTTTATTTTCCTACACAGAAAACCCAACAATGCTTGTAATCAGTAAAGAACTTCATGGACCCGCTGTCCTCATGCAGGATACACACAGAGTGCCATGCTCGTATGGTAAGGTGTATATTGGCACTACGAAGCTCAGTGTGAACACCCGAATTGGTGACCCTAAGCAACACTGGTGTCATAAGCAGCACTTGACAAACAATTGTCATAATTTAAAAATTAAGAAAAACCTGGTATATGGTTTCTCCATGAAAAATTTTCAATCAGTTTACAAAGAAGAGTTGTACACTTTTCAACAAGACGTTTATAATAATTTTAATGTAATAAAGGACTATTTCTGTATCCATTATAAACAACACTACTATCAACAACACTACAATTCTTGCATAACTGATATTATCTTAAACTTGTACTGACTTTGCATTCTAATGATGTCGTGCATAACTTGACTTACATTTTTCCTATCAAAAAGAATTCATGATAGTTCCTGTCCAAATGTTGATACAGTGAGCACAGTTTTTTCTGGTTTATAACAGTTATAATCATCCTCTTCATCATTCCACTATCAAGGATAAGTACATGCTTCATACAGATATAAGACACTAGAGTTGCCATCATGGAAATAGTCCTGTCAAGGTCACACCGCTTACAGCATCACCACTAAGCAACTGTCAATTTTGTAAATAAAGCCGAAAGTACTTAATGTAAAGAATATAACAATGTATTTTTTAAATTAAATAGGTTTTTTTTGTCAATGTGACTTCCATTAAATTCACAATTAAAATTAATTTTTGTACTTTAAACTGTTGAAAATTCTAAAATCAGTGACAAAAGAGGACTGAAAAACAATGACACATTTTGAAGGTTCATAGATGCCTACAGCAGACTTTTTATAGATAAAATTTCATATTATTTAAAGTAAAAAAACATGTTAAAACCTTATAAGTGTCGTACAGTTGTTCTGATTTTGTAAGATAGTGGTAATGTAAGATTTTTCGCTAGTTAACCTTTGTTTTACTATATTTTTATGTAACATCTTAAAGCGAGTACATTTCTAATACATTAATAACAATTAATTTACATAACTTGTACATAAAATTCAATTCGATGTGTCAGCTATAGTTTGTTTGAACGAATTTTCATACACGTACTGTGTCTTATGCTCACCCCATTTACTTATTGAGGCAACATCGCACTACTCTGAAAAATATTCTATTTTTATTTCTTCTGCTACTATCATTAATACTTAACTAAACAATCAGCAGTATAGTATAAGACGTTACATGCACAAGAACCATAAAAATAATAGTATGTAGAAATGTGAAAAAGAATTTATTAAGAAAATATGGATAATTTTGTAAGAAAAAATACTAATCCCTTAGGATATAAATTAAAAATTCCTTATTTATATATCAAGATATTATAATTATTTAAATTTATAATTCTATATTTTATAAATTTTCCTTATAAATTTTATAATTAAAATTTTCCTTATTTTATAAATTACAGAATTCCTTATGAGTTATAAATAAGCAGTATGTTGAAAAACTCACCTCAAATATGGTTAGTCACACAATTATCACTTTGAAAAGTCGCTTTGTTATAGTACCGAGCACATTCATAACACTCCTGGAGAAAACACACACACACACATAGTTTTTTATGTTTCAATAAAAATAAAAAATTCTACACTTTGCTATACACATGTTTATCATCTATATACACTTTTTAAGGCACCTGTTAGTAATTCGTCTTCGGATTCACTGGACTCAAGTTCTCTGTCACTAATCACACATAAGCGTATGATGACGGGTTCCACTGTGGTGTCTCTAGTATACTGCTTTGAGTAATTGGATTCTTGTAGTGCCTCTGCATGTCTTACACACTTTGCCTAGTCTTCCTGTGTTATCCTGACCAGACCTTCATGTGCAAGTTTTTCAATATTGGCTACTCTTGTTCGCAATATACTGTTTTTAACTTGGGCCCATATCAGCTCAACCAGATTATACTGACAATGATACGGTGGGAGGCACACCATTGTATGTCCCATTTCATTTGCCAGTTGACCCAATTCGTATGTGTTCTTGGACATTTGGATCTCTTCTTTAGAAAGAATTTCATCCCTGGTTTCAGGTGGGAAAATGAAATGCCCTTCTTATGCAGCCACTCCATGATGTCTGCTTTATACCAGTTTCAACACAGTGGCTTATCTATTTGTAAAGAATGATAGCTGGCATTATCCATCATGATGACAGAGCCTTCTTCCAAGGAGCACAACATACCAACAAACCAGGTCAATTGGTCAATCATATTTATCTTTGTGCAATGGATAAAAGGTAGTAGCGCGGGCAGTAAACATACACAGTTTTGTGGGGGGGGGGGGTAAAAATGACAAAGACATTCATAAAAGTGTCAGACAGCAATATTTGCTGAAAAGACATGCCAACAGGATATACGCAGTTTACAAACCAACAGTGCAAAAATACTTAACAGAAGTTCCAAACCATATGGTTTAGGAACGACTGTGCATAGAACAAAAACAGGTTCAAATGTTTTACAAAAAGGAAAAGAACGTAAGTACGAAAAAATTAAAGCAACAACGGCAGGCAGGGTCAGCGTTCTCAGAAAACTGACAGTCTGTAAGATAACTGTAATGAAGAAAACAGTAAAACTTCAAATAAGTAAGTTCACTGTATGAAAAACATAAGGTAACTGACTTAACAGTATTCTGTAAAGTTAGGGTGTGTATTGCTAAAAGCTTAAGATTATAACATAAGAAAACCCAGTGCATTGTAAATTTAAGTTTCAGAGAAGTACAAATTGAAACAAACGAAGCCAAAGAAAAAAGAGAAACACAAAGATAGAAATTCTGTAGATATTTATGCGATAACAAAAAATATGCTGCCGACTCAAAGAAATTCTTTATTGGCACCCAGCATTTAACTGAGTTATGTTACCCACAACTAATTATGCCTGATACAAAATTTCATTTATGTGATACACATAAATAAAATTTAAACAATCCATATAAAGTGGATGTATGAAATTTGTTTATGTATCACTGCTAAAACTGCTACACAATATAGTAGCTGGCAAGGAGAGCGGAGGAGACAGCGAGAAGCAGTGAAACTGAGTGGCCTTGATGGGACTATTTCCATGAAGGCAACTATGTACTAATTAATGGGACTGCCATCAAATCACATCCTACAAATTTTTTTCATTTAAAGTTAAATTGATTATTTTAATGCATATAATTTTGATGTAACAATTTTAAAGATCTGTTAAGGTTTAAAATATACAACAATACCTTATTTTTTCTTGGATCATGCCCATTAAGATAATGTCTGTGATTTTAACTAGCTTGTGGTTTATATACTAACTGGACATACTTTGAATATATTGAACTAAGATGGCTCTTACACATTCATAGGTTGTAATATAACAGTCATAGTACTATTCTATTAATAGTATTCATATTCATCTATTAATAATATTTTACTTTTTCAGTGTACCTGCAGAGGCCAGCTCAACTTGGAAACAGAAAAACAGCATTATTTACTTTGTTTGTAAACAAGCAAATCATTTTGGTAATTTATAAGTCACGTATTAAATATGTTACCAAAAATGAGATTTATGAGTGTCTGATTCCAGATGACACCCTCTATTAGACTATGAAATTAGTAATAGTGATAATAAAAAAGATGAAAGTAGCGACATTCAAAGTTGTGAAAAAGTGATATACTGAATATTCAACAGATTCAAACATTTTTTACAAAATATTTTGACAAACATTTTCAATGATCAAACTGAATTATACAGTAACATGTGTTGACTCTTGATGCAAAATAAATGAACAATAACAGTTACTAGTGTTTGAGAAAGAGGGTGGTATTATAATCTTAACTGACAACACATCATCTGCTTTCAATTGTTTTAATGCATTTTTTATATGACTTTATTCAAACTAATAAAAAATGAACATATTTGTTCTTAGTTATATTTGTTATATTATTTTCAAGTGACATATTTCTTAAAAATATTATTGAAAATATCGTATTAAAAAAAATTAAGATATCTGAAAATGGTATACTTTGGATGTCTACAGTGGTTTACACTTAACACATTTCTGGATACAAATTATGTCACATGAAACTGGGTGATTTGAACTTTTATGCAGTATCCATACGTTAGATGTGAATAAAAATAGAATTTTTTCATTTAAGTTCACATAACTGTATAAGTACTTAGAGTGAGAGCTGGCACCGAAAATGCTTACGGTATTTCAGTACGCAATGCCATAATAAGAGTGCTATTACAGTGAAACTTCGATTAACCATCAGTTTCTGTTAACCGTCACTCTTTTAACCGTCAGTTTCTGTTAACTGTCAGTCCGTACTCTATGTACAGTAACCAGATTCAAGGCCGTAGCCAGCGGGGGGGTTAGGGGGTTAGAACCCCCCCCCAAAATGTTGAGGTAAAAATAGAAATTTTTTAGGATAAAAACAAACGTAAATAAAAATATAATGAAAAATGCTCTTATAAAAAAGGAACTGTGCAATAATTCAGTTATTTTGTGTTTCTGGTACGAGTCTTTCCATTATATGTCTAGTCTACATGTCATACAGTTGTGCTAGAGATATCAATGTATAGGCCTAGTATTATATTTTTTGTATTATATTTAATTAGAACTGGGGTTATGACTATTAACTTTACGAATTTCCTCCGTAGGTTATAAAGATTTGTAATTATATAAAAAAACGTTCTTGAATGCTTAATTTAATTAAGAATCTTATTGATAGGATTTTTGATCCCGGAAATATAGTTAATTCATTTAATTGATTACACTCTTAAGCAGTGGCGAGTTGTGACATGCAAAATATATCGACTGTGTTTTGGTAAAATGCTGTAACCCTAATTTATAAAATTTATTTTTCAGGAGAGACAAAAAGCATAGTGCACATAATATTTGAAACTTTTCAGGTTATTGCCTACGGTTCTATTACACACATTTGTTATGTTATTTCATACATAAATTACATTTAAGGTGAAAAATGTGGTTACAGCATTTTACTAATCAGTACATAGGCAGCACTCCTTAGATGTAACCCACTTGATGCCTTTTTCTTAACCGAAACTACACACAGTTGAACCAGGTTTTCGGGCAATAATGCTGTAAGCCTCACTATTGACATCATACAAGACAATAAGGTACCTTATTAAACTTTTATAAAAAAAAAACATAATTACTTTTATAACGATAATAATGCTTCAAACATAGAGTAATGCAGTATGGAAAGTTTTACATGATGGGAGTGTATGGAATTAGAATAAAAGTCAGTAATGTCAGATAATGACAGCAAAAATGTAAGGGTTACAGCCTTTTACCAAAACACCGTCGATATAAAAAACAACTTTTACACCTTCGTGGAATACAAATACTATGCAATCATTTTCAACAATGCTCTCTACCATGCGAAATTATTTTTTCTAGTTTCTTTTATTTATTTTTAGGAGACGTTAAACTATAATGGCTAAACGTCCAGGCTCACAACTGTCGATAAAGAACTTTCTCGCCCAGGCTAAGAAAACCAGTGACATAGAGCCCAAAGAACCTGCAGAGCCTGTTGCAAGTACTTCTACTGTAAATGAAAAAGTAACATCAGAATTCGACTTTTATCCTACTGTAAATTCACAAACAAATCCTGAGCATGATGATTGGTATAATGTTGACGTAGGAAAATATGTGCACACTCCCGGTGATAAAATTGATCGGGAAACCAAACTAAATGTACTGAAAAATCCATGGGTTCCTAAAATGGAATTTGAATTCCCACCTAGTGGGAAAAGAAATCTAAGATTTCAAAGACAGTGGCTACATCGTTTTCCCTGGCTTGCCTACACAAAAACTGACGGGGCTCTGTGTAAATATTGTGTGCTATTTTCAAAAGATACAGCTGGTAAAGGTGGTCATCAGAAATTGAAATCGTTAGTCAAAGAACCCTATAAAAATTGGAAAGATGCTTTAGAATTATTTAAAAGTCATGAATCCAATACATACCATAAAGAAGCAATGATTTCAGGGAGCAACTTCTTAAGTGTCTCCAAAGAGCCTAACCGTGACATAAGAAACATCATTGATTCAACAAGGAAGAAACAGGTAAAAGAAAATCGAGACAAGTTATTTTCCATAGTTGAAACTATCAAGTGTTGTGGTCGACAAGAACTTGCTCTCAGGGGAACTAAAGATTCAGGACCCATATCGCTAAAAGATGAAGAGCCTTTTCATAATGATGGCAATTTTAGGGCTTTATTAAGGATGAGAATACTATGTGGTGACCGAAAATTGATCAATCACACAGAGAGTATGTCTTTAAATGCCTCTTACATGAGTCCAACAGTCCAGAACGATCTTATTCAGATATGTGGAGAAATTATTCAGAAGTAAATTGTCAATGATATAACTGAAGCCAATATGTTCTCCATTTTAGTAGATGAAACTGCAGACATTGCTGGACATGAACAGCTATCTCTCTGTGTACGATACACAAAAAAAGAAGATAATTATTGTGTGTCAAAAGAGGACTTCTTAGGCTTTGTTCGTCTTCATCATACTACCGGACAAGATATAGCTAGGAATAAAACTTCATATTTGGAAGATCTTGGTTTGGATTGCAAAATGATAGTTGGGCAAGGCTATGATGGTGCCTCTGTGATGAAAGGATCATTCACTAATCAGAAAAGATTATCCAGAAGCTCTGTATGTCCATTGCTGTTCCCACTCGTTAAATCTAGCTTTATGCCACTCGTGCAATTTACAAAGTGTAAGAAACTGTGTTGGTACAGTTAAGACTACGATCACTTTTTTGAAGAGCTCTCCTAAAAGAATAAGTGTATTGCAATCAAATAAATCTGACTCCCAGTGAAAAACTTTAACATCCAAGTGCGAGACCAGATGGGTTGAAAATCATAGTAGTCTTTTGAAATTCAAGAACCTTTTCAAACCCATTCTCACCACGTTAGAAGATTTAAGCGATGATCCAGACATGGATACCTCATCCAAAGCCTCATCTTTAGTAACAGCTCTGCTTAATGGAGAGTTTGTTCTTAGTCTCTGTTTCTTAGCCAAAGTGTTTTCTTATACCTTGACTTTGTGTAAGGTATTGCAGTCACCTCTGTGTGATTTGAAATCAGCAACTGATCACGTTCAAAATATTGTTGACCTCTTTCAGAATATTCGCATGAATATTGAGTGTGAATTCTCCATTATATACAAGTCTGCAAAATCCTTACTAGCTGATGTTGGCGGAGAAATCACGCTTCCCCGTTTAACTCCATCACAACGTAACCGTTGTAACATACAAACGGAAGACCCAGAAAAGTATTTTCGCATCTCTATGGCTATTCCACTTCTCGATGATTTTAACAATCAGCTAAAAATAAGATTTCTTGATCACAAAGAAGTATTTGCAAATTTAAACTCTCTTTTACCATCCGTTTGCTGTAAGCCTACTACTTTTTTAGACACTGAAAGGTTGAAGTTGTACCAAAACAAAGTTAATTTGGATCTGTTACAATCAGAGTTTGACCTATGGAGAATTTTTTGGGAGAAGAGGGATGAGACTGACCGCCCATCCTGTGCTATCGAAGCTTTAACGAGGATGTAACGAGGAGTTTACCCGAATATCTTCATTCTGTTAAATATATTCTCCACTTTGCCAGTTACCACTTGTACACCTGAACGTACCTTTTCCACATTAAGAAGACTGAAGACCTCCTTGAGAAACTCTTGTGGACAGAGTCGCCTCAGTGGATTAGCGTTGATGTCCATGCAGAAAAACAGGGACATTTCAACAGATGAAGTCATAAATAAATTTGCATCGAAAAAAGATATAAGATTGGACTTTGTTTTATAAGTTTATCTCTTTGAAGATTTGAGACTTTGCAATGTATTAATGCCACTGCGGTAACAAATTTAATATAAACCTTTGAACAGTAGCCTATACTCAGCAAATAAAATTAATGTTTTTGCTAAAAACACGAAAAGACGTACAGCAAACTCAATTATCCGTGTGCTGATTATCCGGTTTGTTGGTTATCTGTGCATCCCCGAGGTTTATTGTATTATTTTATTTCCTTTATTTTCGTCACGGCATTTTGAATAATGTGAACTGCGCGCTTGGAATTCGAGCGCTCTCTCGTCTGCAAGTGACCTGGCGGCATGCTTTGTTCAAGAATTAAACACCAAACAATGTACTGTATAGCAGTTCTTTGTTGCTGTTCTGTGATAACAGTCATGGCAGAATTGACGTCTTGTATAGTTTTTGTACCTCAAGTGTTTTACCAACAATAGACGTAAACAATTTTTATTTCGGCTTACCTTATTGCTAACAGTGATAATTGAATGTGTTAAATGTTTGACATTATTGCATTTTCAAACAGTATTGTATGTTCCCTATTATTAAAAGTTTCGTTGTGCATTAAAAAGCACAAACTCGCATTATCCGTGTTTTTAGCTATCCGTGCGCATTTGTCCGGTGATTAGCCTAGATAATCGAGAGTTTGCTGTATTTTTTTAATAATATACCTATTTCCAGTGGAAACTCCTGGGCATCTGGGAGGTATGACTCATACTCCTAGAAGAATATCCATACTCCCCAAACCTCTCGGTAACCAAACAACCCCCCCCCCCCGAAAATTTTTTCTAGCTACGGCGTTGACCAGATTGCCGCAAAAAATCATCCTCGCTTTACTGCTGAGCGGCAGAGGCGCCAGAGTGGCGCACTATTATTCTATTGATGAGTCACGTTCTTGGCCCGCCTATCTATCACACACGTGGTCAGTTTCAGTCTGGCTGAGAAGCTGTTGTGTTCGGTGCTGTACGTTATTTGTTGCGTAGTGGCTTAGTTGTTTCGGCATAAGATAGTGACATTCACACCAGTAAGTTTTGTTGTTAAGGTTTCTTTTCTTTTTTGTTTTTGTGCAACAGCTAAAAAATGGCTGAAAAGCGTAAACGGGTCGTGTTAGATCTCAACCAGAAAATTGAGATTATTAAACATTTGAAAAAAGGTGAAACTCCCACTAGTATTGCTCTCATTTACGGCGTTGGAAGAACCACAGTGAATGACATTAAACGCGATGCTGAAAAAATAGAACATGTTTCAAAAATGCAAAACATCAATGGAGATCCTAAGACTCGTAAAACCATGAAATCAGCAAAATATGACCAACTGGACACTGTTGTTATGTATCAATGGTTTATACAAGCACGGAGTCAAGGAATCCCACTTTCAGGCCCCGTAATAATGGCCAAGGCGGTTGAAATAAACAAAAAACTTGATGGAGATCCTAATTTTAAAGCAAGCATAGGATGGCTCGATAAGTTTAAGTGTCACCATGGCATTCGGAAACTATTCATTAGTGGTGAAAAACGTAGTGCAAATAGCGCAGTTATTGCCGAGTACAGAGAACAATTTAAAGAGAAGGTGGCCAAATTAAACCTCGTTAGGGAACAAGTGTACAATTGCGATGAAACCGGGCTCAATTGGAAAGCTTTATCACAAAAGACATTGGCATCACTTTCGGAGACATCAGGCCCGGGTTTTCAAGTCCAAAAAGATCGGATCACTTTAATGGTTTGTAAAAATGTCACCGGCAATCACAGGTTACCCCTGCTTGTGATTGGAAAAGCAAAAACACTTCGTGCATTCAAAAATTTTAATTTGAACGCATTGCCTGCTACCTATTACGCTCAAAAGAGTGCTTGGATATCTTAAAATATTTTTTCCGATTGGTTCCACAAAGTGTTTGTGCCACAAGTTAGAGCTCATTTGGCTGAAATGCAGTTACCACAAGAAGCATTGCTGCTAATGGACAATGCTCCAGCACATCCCACTTGCGGAATTAAAAGTGGCAAAATAACATGCCTCTTCCTTCCAGCAAATATAACACCACTAATCCAGCGTATGGACCTGGGCATAATCGAAAATATGAAACGTCATTATAGGAAAGCTTTTATTGGAAGTTTGATTTCATCTGAAGAAGAAATGCCTGTAAAAGAGTTTTGGAAAACGTACAACATAAAAGATGCAATTTTCAATGTTGCTGCTGCATGGGATGATCTTCAAGTGTCAAATCTTAAAAATGGGTGGAATAAACTCTGGCCTGAAGCTAATGATGGTGAACCTAAGGAAACTGGGAATGTTAGTGTCGACAAAATTGTGCAACTGTGAAATAATCTACCGAATGCTGAAGACATAACGCCAGCAGAAGTAACAGAGTGGTTGGGATGTGACAAACTGGACAGAGGCTTTGACATTTTGAACGACGATGAAATTTTTTCCAGTGTGATTGGCAACGAAGAAGAAGAAATTGACGAAGATGAGTGTTATATTTTGAATGAAAAAAACTATGTTAAGCCATACAGAAGCAGAAACAATGTTATCAAAATGCATTGAGTGGTTTGAGGGGCAAGAAGAGGCAAACGCAACGCAGGTACTTCTACGTAAAGTACAGAACATTGCCATGCAGAAAGCACGAGCCTAATAAACAAAAGAAAATAACAGACTATTTTAAAATTTGAATATGTATGTATGTCTAGAGCATAAGTTCATGTAACAATATGTACAGTACATATCTCCTACATATACTGTACTTAATGTAAATTGTATATTGTTTGTTTCTGTAAAATAAAATACATGTATGTACAGTGTATTTCCAGTTCGTAAACGTGCTTTTTTATCATTCGTTCATATGCAATGGATGGGGGTGGGTTGTTGTTTAAGGTTTTTCTGTTATCCGTCTATTCGATTAACCGTAATGGTCCCGGTCCCGACCCTGACGGTCAATCGAAGTTTCACTGTACTTTGTATAGAACTTCAAATCGATTTGATAAAAATGGAGTGTGGCGACTTGCTATTGGTTCTCTTGCTACCCTCGAGGACTCAAAGGATTAGAAAATTAATAAATTCAATGTTATAGCATTATATCTGGTGTTTTGATATACTGAATTTGATAATGTTGTTACGATGGTCTAACTGATCATCGTATGGTACAGTGGAAACTAACACAGACACCAATGAAATCACTAATCATCAGCTTTAATTAACACAAATAACAGTCTGCAATTAACAAGTTATTCAACAAGATTATACTCGTACAATATTTCAAGTTAATTTCTCAACACGCAATAATAATGTCAACTACTAGAGTCCCACACAATAATCACTTTTCACCAATAACCACTTGAGATGCACTGAGTAAATCGCCAATGGAAACTGAAAACTAAGTGGCAGCTGTTGCCTACTTATAGCCCGCAGGATTCCAGACTAATGTTTCATAATATGCAACATTCAAACTCGAAAACTCTGGAGGATACTTGAGTGCGGCCTTGGCAGAAACTCGCACCTGCTGGCCTAGCCATGAAACATGTAGAACGACAATCTCCATTGTTCGAGAATGTTCCATAATTATGGAACACTGCCCGATCCTTAAGCCTGTTCATCCCGAACTGGCAATGCGTCTCTGAAGTAATACTTCCACCTGATTTGGGTGGATGACCTTGAATTTTCACTGTCCTTCCTGTTGTATCCAATAGACAACATCACTGATTCTCTTTTTCACAGTGTAAGACCCTTCCCAGTTAGTCTGAAATTTAGGTGAGCGACCCTGACAGCCATTTGGGCTGTAAAACCAAATCAAATCTCCATCTTAGAAACCCACACTATTGCTGTGAATGTCATACCGAGTTTTCATTTTATTGCTGGCTATCTTCAGACGTCCTCTTATTAATCGCTTCATTTCTTCTAGTTGGTTTTCTAATTGTGAGGAATAGTTCTGTGGCTTTTGGGACTGAGTCTTAGGTGATCCGAACATCAAGTCCCCAGGAAGACGAATTTTCTGCCCAAACTTTTCTGGAGTCATGCCGGTTGTCAGGGGCGAACCTAGGATTTCGTTTCGGGGGGGGGGATTTTTTCAACCATATATCGTTTTCTTAGAGTATTTTTTCTCATATAGGGGGAATGAAAATCGTACCAACAAATAAAAACTAATGGTTAAATAAAGGTTGTAATTCACTAATTTCATAAAAATCAAGTAATAACATACAGTTTGACTTGGAAGCCTAATAATACCTTTCTGTGGATTATAAATACTTTAAAGAGAATGTTAAAATAAAGAAAGTACATTTTGTATGTGTAGGCCTATATGTGTGTTTGTGTTGTAGGGTTAACACATGCAAGAACACACAAATTTTTTAATGAACGTATGTTTAATTTTAAAATATTTTGTTTCATAGAGCTAGGTAGAGTCTGTTACAACAACCCATCTCCATTATGAAAAACAACTTTAAGAAATTAAAACTCATTCACATTATGTACTTTGTGATTGAAGTTATCAACAGTAACATTAAGTTAAAATATAAAAAGATATGTCCCTATTTATCATAACCAGCAGAAAAACGTACCGTATCCTACTCTCTTCCAAGCCCGCTTCTTTTCATTTTTTACCATTTCTTTCAACATCTGCTACACGGTATTTATTATTGAGTAGGCTATAAGGCCTATTATTATAGATTAGTTAAACTTGTCATTGAACCAAATAGTAATTTTTTAAAATTGACAAAACTTGGAAGTCAATTAATTAGATTTCAAAAAAACAAACAGTTTTAAATTTTTTGCTCCAAAATTTTTTAACTTTTTTAGGATTTCGGAAGGGGATATATCCCCCATATCCCCCCTTATGTTCGCCCCTGCCGGTAGTGTTGTGTACTGATGACCTATACAGCATGAGGAATAGTGGTATACGTTGGTCCCAGTCTGTTTGGTTCTCGTCAACAATCTTCAAAAGATGCTGCTCAAGTGTCGTATTGAACCTCTCAACCATTCTGTCCAACTGAGGATGAAAAGACGACCTGGTCTTTTGAATTCTGAGTATATGGCATAATTCTTTAAACACTCCTGACTCGAAATTCCTCCCTTGGTCCATATGGATTTCCATAGGGACTCCATAATGGTAACAGAATTGTGAACTAATGCTTTTGCCACAGTGGTAACTTCCTGATTTAGAATTGCATACGCTTCCACCCACTTAGTAAAGTAGTCACCTATAACAATGATGTACTGGTTTCCATTGTCAGTAACTGCGAAAGGTCCAGCAATGTCTATGGCAATTCTCTCAAATGGCAGTCCAATATTATACTGTCTCATTTCACCCTGCTTCTGGTTTGTTGGCTCTTGCTTGCAGCATGTATTTCACATGTCCGACACCATTCCTGTATGTCATGATGAAGATGAAGCCAATAGAATCGCTTCCGTATTTTGTCAAGAGTTTTGTTAACGACCTCCAGACGTTCCATTGTGCATCTCCTACAAAACAGACTGCACTTTACTTCGAGGGACTATCAGCTGCATGACCATGTCTTATCCATCTGCACTTTCCCAAGCCCTTTTCAGCAATCCATTATCCAGGGTAAGAAATTCCCATTGTGCCCAGTAGCCCTTCAGCACTTCTGAACCATGGCAGACACTTTGTCAATCTGGGCGGGGCGACCTTGCTCTTTAGCTGTCAAGATTGGTCCAATGTCTTCATCAGTCATCTGTTCTTGATGAAAATCTCGTGTTGTCCAGCTGTTTGCCAGGAAATCTACAGTGATGCCATGACCATGTTCACTTGTGTCCTCTTCTTCCTTTTTGTGGCATTGTCGGCAGTCTTCCAACCATGGTCTTCGAGATAAGCCATCTGCATTACCATGCAGGCACCCCTGCCCATGTTGTACCTTGAAGTTGTACTGTTGCAGATGTTCGAGCCATCTTGCCAACTCCCCTTCCGGATTTTTAAATCTCAAGAGCCATGCAAGCGCGGCATGGTTGGTGCATAGTGAAAACTCTCTCCCATAGATGTATTTATGGAAGTGCTCCAAAACTCAGACATTTCCAGCAACTCTCTCCTTGTAATGCAATAATTTCTTTCTAATTTACAAAGCCTCTTGCTGAAATATGCTGTTACTCGTTCTTCACTGTTTTGCACTTGAGACAAAACTCCTACTAGACCAGTATTGCTTGCATCTGTGTCTATGATGTACTTCCATTCGGAAGCTGTGAAAGCTACAATTGGCTGCAAACACAATGCAATTTTCAAAGTCCTGAATGCTTGGTCACACTCTTTCGACCACTGGAAGTTTCATTTATTTTCCATTAGCTCATGTAGTGGTTTAGCAATAGTAGCAAAGCCTTTCACAAAACACCTGTAATATGAGCATAACCCCAGGAAACTGCAAACTTCATGTTTACTCTTTGGAACTGGCCAGTCTCTCATAGTGTCTACATTAGTGAGATCCATACTAACACCTGCTGCCGAAACCAGATAGCCCAAATATTGTACTTTCTTCTGAAATAGAGAACACTTCTCCGGGCTCATCTTTAATTGTGCACCGTGAATTCAAGTTAGAACCTCCTTCAGGTTTTCTAAATGGTCTTTGAAAGTCTTCCTTATAACTATGACATCGTCTAAATAAATAAGGCAAGTGTTCCATGTCAGGCCTCAGAGGACCAGATCCATCAGTCTTTTAAATGTTGCCGGTGCATTACAGAGGCCAAATAGCATGACGCTAAATTGGAATAGGGCACTTGGGGTTGAGAAAGCTGTCTTTTCCTTGTCTTCTTCATGAAGAGTCACTTGCCAGTTCCACTCTTCAGGTCCAATATGGAAAACAACTCAGCTCCAAACAGCATGTCGAGTGTGTTGTCAACGCGAGGTAATGGATAGCAGTCTTTCTTTGTAACGTTGTTCAACCTACGGTAATCTACGCAGAAACATAATCCATCGGTACCAGCACTACTGGAGATCAAGCACTTGATGAAGGTTGGTTTTTTCCTTCTGTTAATATGCCATTTGTACTAAGGGAGACATTTCCCCTTGCTTAGCTAATGGAGGTCTTTGAGGAGGTTGGCGTATCGGTGTTGAATCCCCTGTACTGATGTGATGTTGTACAAGAGAGGTTCTTCCCAATGAATAGCCCTAAACTGCAAAACAATCTTTAAATTCTTGTAAAAACCGCTTTAGTTCTTTTACCTCACCACTTGAGAGATAGTTAAAAGATCTGTTCAACAATTCCCGAAGTTCCTCTGGTAATTTTGAAGTGTCCAAAGCACTGGATCTTCGTTGCATCATTCCGGCTATCCAGGCCACAGAGGACATTCTACCTAGGTGCATGCTGCTTTATAAAGTGACAGTTTGATCCAAAATATTCACCACTCTAATAGTTACATTTCTGGTTTCATCAGGTTTTACTAAACTTGTGACAATTAGTATGCTCAGTGTGCTGACTACCTGGGGTTCGAATATAGACCACTGGTTGCCCCTCAGTTCTAACCTTGTGATCTTTTTAGAGTTTGGCGATAAAGTTATGGCTGCTTGATTTATCACGTCCATCGATTTTTCTTAAGTATTTATTGTGGAGAGCATTACCTATCTTTTCTGATTCTCAAGACATTGTTTTTGAAGTTGACCATATACGTTCATAATGTCCACACCAAGAATTGCTTCGTCCACAATGTCTGCAACAAGTACTTGACGATCAAACTCAAGTCGACTGGGGTGTAGGTGTATCTCCTCTTTTCCAAACACTTTTACAGGCACCAGATTGGCTTGCGATTTTTCACCACATCAGGGCACACAATGGAAACTTGCATCTGCTGGGCTAGCCGTGAAATGTGTAGAACAACAATCTCCACTGTTCGAAAACGTTTCATAATTGCCTAACAATATAATAATTATAAGAAAGAAATTCAAGACACTTTTTTTGGTTCCAAGTTGATGATAGATGATTTTGAAGTGCTGAAGTAAATGTATTATTAACGTTGTAGCAGTAAAGCTGCATTTTATACATGTTTTTTAAATACATTTTTATAACTTCTTGCAAGTAGTTAGACAAATATTCCGGTTCCAACATCCTGCCAGACCACATATAGGAAGAACTAACGATGATGCCAGCAGCCAGAATAGCTTGAAGGTATTTTTTTTTTTCAATCCATCGATATAATCAAACGTGACTACAACTACAACACCTGGCTTATGTTTGTCATATTGGCACATACAATATTAAGACACTGCAAAATTTATATTCTGTTATCTTTCCATACTTTTCCCCAATGAATCAATTGACAGAACAGTTTTATTGAAAACGGTTGGCCATCAATCTTTAAAATCTTTCACAATATTATTACCTTAAAAAAAACTGCACGTTGACTGAGTTTTGAAATAAGTCTACTATTAATCTAACATATTGCATTGGTGTATACACTCTGCCAATTAAAATTTTTTTTTAATTACATCAAATATGTGATTGCAGGGTAAGAATGAGTACCAAGAAATGTTTTCCCCTTTTTAAATTTTCAGCTTCCACTAACCCTAGAAGATAATTATCGTGGTATTTTTTGCTTTCAAGTTCTTTGAACTTGACCACAATATGTTCTCTTTCAATTTCATTAACAGTTTTTTAATAACCAATTTTGTCTAACAAAGACAGTAAAGAATAGTTATAAGCAAAGGCATATTTTAGGTTATAACAGATGATTTTTGCTTTGGTCTCATATTATTGTGATCAGCAAGGTTTTAATAGCTATTTATTTTGAAAATATCATGCGTCCAGTTATGATGTTTGGTATGAAAAAGTCGTTGGACTTGGACTCATAACCTTCTCATCCTAACTCTATTTTTAAAACGCAATATTTTACTATACAGACATGGGACTTATGCTTTGTCATACAAAATGATGTGTCTAGAGGCATACAGCAATACTATACAAAGAACTCATTTTATGAAAAAAGTGACTAATGAACTTATCATAACTGATTCAATTACACATGCACAAACATAGCCTATTTTCATCAGACTAATACTAAATACGTTCTTTCCAATTACATTTTACTTCATTTATATCTGTCACTCGTTTTTAAAGAAGGAGTGAAGTTTCACCCCCTAAATCTTGTAAAATTTCACTGAATGGTATTTCTTCTATATATTTGTATACTTGTATTCCAAAAAAGTATTTCAAAAGGTACAATACTGTTACTATAATGAAATTACAATCAAACTTCCATATAATAATTATCCCATTTACAAATTTCTACATTTTCGCTAATTTTTTCTATAGTCTTTTGAATCCATGCAACTGATTCTACATATGAATTTATTTATCCTCACATACACTGCATTTTTATATAAGAAAAACATTTTGTACACCAGTCTCTCAACAGTGACAATACTGATGCTAAAAAATTACCATTTTAGCTCAGTTCCTAAAAAAAAATTAACAGTATTAAAAATATCACTGAGTTACATATACAACTAGTTGCATGCGTATTCCTAACAGGAAATAAAAATCTAAGTGTATTATTTGAACCCTGCAGTATGTAAAACAAGGAATTTCCATTACAGATTTCCCATACAGTCATATGTTGTTAAACTGTGTTTAGTACAGTTTAAATTTTACTATCTATTTTAATAATATTACAGCAACTGTCTCTGATACTTTATAAGTACTACCAAGCAAGTTAGTACAGTACAACCCCGTGAATCCGAACTAATTGGGACTGACCCCTGTTCGGATTAAGCGGTCGTAAAAGGTAAGTTATGTGGAATGTGTATTAATTTCACTGCAGACTACAATCCGCTTGCCCGTCAGTGTCAATGACCACACACACACAAGTAAAATTGACCATAGTCACCCCCCCCTATTTTATGTATGAATATTGTGCACAGTACATGGTGTTGCAACTCTCTTCAGTTAGTTATAAACAACTGCTTGTTTACTTAGTCCTTCAGTACTGTCTTCTATTTACAGTGTATTATAATATTCTATTTACAGTGTATTATAATCTTGTTTTTATTAAAACGTCTTTATTAACTTTATGTACACTACAGTAAAAATGTCGAGTAAGCGTAAACACAATTCGTGTTCATTAAAAGACAAGTTAGAAGTGATTTAAACGTTTGGATAAAGGTGAAAGTGCTACTAAATTGGCTACAGAGTTTGGTGTCGGAAAAGCAACTGTCAGCGATTGGGAAAAGAACTGTGTTACAATTGAACAGTTCTGTGCAAACACATCTGCTGATACTATCAAGAAACGGAGAAATTCAAATGTGTCACCATTTGGCAAAATTGACGAAGCATTGTATTTATGGTTTACACAAGAAAGGGAAAAAGGAACTCCATTAAGTGGGCTACTCATACAAGAAAAGGCTAAACAACTGAACTCTCCTTTAAAGGGTGATGTTTCATTAACCGTGAGAAATGGTTGGTTAGATCGATGGAAGAAGAGACATGGAATTTGTCAACTATCCATACGCGGTGAAATTTTATCTTCTGATAAAACTGTCACTGATGATTATAAAATTAAATTTAAAAATTTGCTATCTTCTTCAAACTGTCTATGAAGCAAGTTTACAACTGTGATGAAACATGTTTAAATTTTAAAATGTTTCCATCTAAAAGTTTGGTGTCTCAAAATGAAGCCTGCGCTCATGGATATAAAGTAAGCAAAGAGCGCTTAACGGTACTAGCATGTAGGGGTGTAACAGTGACAACTAAAATGCCACTTATGGTCATCGGAAAATTGGATAACCCGAGAGCTTTTAAAAATGTCAATATGAATTCACTTCCAGTTTATTACAAAGATCAGAATAAAGCTTGGATGAATGCACAGTTATTTAAGGAGTGGTTTCTTCATCAATTTGTACCTGCAGTAAAAATATCCTCCGAGAAACACTGTCTGCTTGTTGAAGCATTGTTGGTTATTGACAATGCTCCATCACACCCCAAAGAGTCTGAATTAATCTGTGGCAATATAAGGGCTGTATTTCTTCCTCCAAATGTAACACCATTACTTCAGCCTTTGGATCAGGGTGTGCTGCACAACACGAAATACATGTACAGGAAAAAGCTTCTTCGGTCACTCATTGATGATGACTTTGATATAATCGTTCTTTATCTCAGAAATTAAAGGAAATTACTATCAAAGATATTATTTATTGGTTTGCTGAATCGTGGGACAGTGTAAAGGGTGAGGCCATGTAATAAAATCCTGGAGAAACTTATTGCCTGATGTTATAGATGTTGATCAACGAACGTCAACGGAAGACATAAGTGAAACAGAATCCAATCTTCTGACAGTGAAGCAGTTACTGGGTTGTGAAGAAAGTGATGAGAATGACGTTATCCATTGGGTTAATGTTGACAAAGTCCAGCATTACAATTCAGATAGTTACATCGTGGCTTATGTTCAAGCAGAAGCTGACTACAAAGAAAGTGATGATGCAGATCCTGAGCCGGAACCAGTTTACTTACAGAAGGCACTTCAGCATTGGAGGTGGCACTTCGATACATGTAACAGCACAGCAAAGCTATGCCAACTGATGTCATGTTTACGAAGTGCTGGCGAGATATTGCTGCATCGTCCCAAATGTCCAAACTTCGCCAGAAGAAATTGACTGACTTTGTTTTTAAAAAAGACTAGGCATGATTTTAATAATTTTCATACTTAAATCATTTATTTTCATGTAATATTGTTTATTGTGCAAACTATTTTATTCATATCGTAAATACACCTATCGTTAATTACTGTATACAACTGTTTTCATATAATGCTAGTGTGACGATTTCATTAATAAAAATATGTTATTAATTAAATTGTTAATGTATAAGCTGAGAAATTTTAAAATTTTAATAAAATCTCACATTTTAAACTAAATCTTATTGCTATCATTAAATAATAATAATATTTAATAAAAAGTCTAATAATAAAATAAAAGGGAATACAATTGTACAGAAAGGGTAAAGCTTGTTAATTAATCCTGCATATACAGGCACTGACCAGAATTAACTTGTTTTCTGACCCCTAAACAAACTAAATATAATTGTAAATTTTGTTATTATTTAAATAATTAAATAAGACCACTGTAATGTACTTTGATAACATCTGTAACTAAGAATATCTCTATTTAATTATTTAATCAAACTTTAGTCCTTTAATTAAATTAGAAACATGGAACTACTTTTATGTTGACTAGTAATTGTCGCGAGATTACTACTTTTACCCTTACCCTACTACCCTTACTATTTTTGCCCACTTGCAATGGAGCGCTCACGCCGTAAGCTGCGTACAGCGTTGTTTCGCGACGCGTGTATAATTATGTGAATGGTTGGTTCAATGAATATTTAAATAACTAAATTTGTGCGGCGATGACATCTCTCTCTCAATGAATAAATAACAAACTATGTAATTCATACATTACTACAAACATGAAGGTGATATTCAACTAATCTATAATAATGTGAAGTGTATTACTGTGAAACAAACTTTCTATTTATTTATTATAACTACAAGAACTACAACAGTCGTCTAAGATGAGAGTATCCTACAAGAATTACTACAGTCGCCTAAGATGAGAGTACTTCAGCCCGAATGATATAACAGACTTCAGGAACTTCACCGTCACCGGATACTACGGCAACGACAGACCTTCAGGAAACGCATGAGGACCGAAGAACCAATTCTGCAGCAAATACTGAAAACCAGGTGACATGGAGGCTTGTCTTCCATGGTTATGAGTTACTAAAATTATTACCCACAAAAGACAATTTAACTCACCACTTTTAAGACTTTAAAAGACAGACATTATATGTAACATGTAGTCTGTAATCTAATAACACTGGTTATAGCAAAAGAGTAAATGTTTAAACTAAAAGTTTTCTTGTTTTGAAAGATTAATAAAGTCCATTCTTCAAATGGCTCAATTTTCAATATTGTATATGGCAAGGTGACCATTATTAACTTAATATATATTCAATCCCGGATCCGCGGAATAAATTAAATAGATGTACATCATATTTTGAGGGCCCTTATGAAAGAGTAATATATATATAATTATACTGTAAAATATATATGTTGAGAACTTTAAATAGAGAACTTTATCTCATCATGTAATAAAGAGATGTTATCTGAGTACCGAGTAAACTGAGTGCATAAATCAACAGTCTCCCCTTCCCAATATCCTGATATAAGAATTGTTTTATTTGTTGTGATTAATTTTCAGATCGTCACAACGAAAGGCAGCCTGTATGATTGGCATTTCTAATTAATGCAGGTTCCCTAGGTTATAACACAAGTTAAGATGTTATAAATTGCGCCACTCTGCTGCTAATTAATTTGCTAATTTGCTTAAGAGAAAAGAAAGAAGTAATTGTGTCCCGATATCCCACACACACAAGCTGTTGATCTATTCACTCATGTATTTTAATATGTGTCAGAATTTTAAATAAGATAAAAATAATAATTATTATTATAGTAATATAGTATAGGTAACTTTATTTGTAAATATAATATGTGTAAAGTAATATTAACATATTGTCCCATGTATACAAAACCATGTAGGTGCTTGTCTAAAAGTTTCATTCATCAACGTGTCAATCTGACGACAAACTCGGACAGGTAAATTTCCTGTTGCCGCCTGTAAAACTGTCATAGTCACCCTCCCGCAAGTTGAGTTAGACAATGCATTCACCCTCTAGTTGAGTCCCCCTTTGTAAGCAAAACAATGCCATTGTTTAAAACTAGTCTGACCTACTTTCCAGCGTAACAGCTGATCGCTTAAATAGAAACTAATGCCAATGTTTAATAATCACTGTTCATAAATGTTTACCATGTACTAAAGTGTGTAGGCGATATTTGTGTATAGTATAGTAGAGCAAATAATATTGTGACTTAAATTTCAAATGAATAAATGACTTAGTTAACCCTCCCTTATTAGAGAAAGTATTAAACCCCATGTCCCAAAACAGTAAACTTGTAAACTGAGCAATAAAAAAAAAAAAAAAAAAAAGTAAATAAAGTGTTCTAAATAAATATGGTAAGTCGATAGGAAATAATTCTAGGTAAGTTTTTTTAAAACCCCAAAGTAATAATAAGTGAATAATAATTGCTTGAATAATAAGGCTGAATAAATCTTAAGTTAAACTAAATTTGTGTAACGTGTAGCAGTAAATAAGAGAAAAGTAAATAATAATAAAAGTATAGTTGAATAGTGAACAACCAGTTGTGGCCTGTAAGAGAACAATAAAGCGTGTTAAGAAATGTAGTAAGCAGCCACCGTCCCTATGGTGATAAACCGGTGCTAGTGTAAACATTGAAAACCACCCATGTGTATTACAATGAGTTGTGTAAAGTGTCTCCCCTTCCGCATAATTTGTTTAGTTATTGTTAAAGAGATAAAAGAGAATTATCTTCGTGAGATTCCGCTTCTCTCAAGTAACTATAATCTAGAGTGGAGTATGGGATCCTCTTTAGATTATATTAGAGGTAAATCTATGGTATATAATCAAGAGAGAATTATATATCGGTAAAGTAACAAGTCACAACGGCGCCGACTGAAAGTTGTAATGATGAGGCAGAAAGGTGCCAAGAGATCATTAAAACAGTGCGTGCTGAAAGCTAACTTGTGGAGTTAGAGTAAGCTTATGTCAGTCGGGCCACGATATTGTGAGTTACGAGTAATTAGGGAAATTAGTATTAAGAATTAAAATATAAGTTAGCATTGTAAGAAATGAGAAAAAGGGAATTTCACGAAGGAGAACATTTAAATGAGAACAAGATCATTTAAAGAGATTTAAAAAAAAAAAACCGTGTACTAATAATAAATAAGAGTAATAATAAATAATTTCACACTTTGACACCAAGCATACTCCAAGTCCCCAATTTTAATTAGTCCCCAATACTCACTAAAATTCTTAATGTGGATCTTAAGCGGCGGAGTATGTGACGATTTCATTAATAAAAATATGTTAATTAATTAAATTGTGAATGTATAAGCTGAGAAATTTTAAAATTTTAATAAAATCTCACATTTTAAACTAAATCTTATTGCTATCATTAAATAATAATAATATTTAATAAAAAGTCTAATAATAAAATAAAAGGGAATACAATTGTACAGAAAGGGTAAAGCTTGTTAATTAATCCTGCATATACAGGCACTGACCAGAATTAACTTAATATATATTCAATCCCGGATCCGCGGAATAAATTAAATAGATGTACATCATATTTTGAGGGCCCTTATGAAAGAGTAATATATATATAATTATACTGTAAAATATATATGTTGAGAACTTTAAATAGAGAACTTTATCTCATCATGTAATAAAGAGATGTCATCTGAGTACCGAGTAAACTGAGTGCATAAATCAACAGTCTCCCCTTCCCAATATCCTGATATAAGAATTGTTTTATTTGTTGTGATTAATTTTCAGATCGTCACAACGAAAGGCAGCCTGTATGATTGGCATTTCTAATTAATGCAGGTTCCCTAGGTTATAACACAAGTTAAGATGTTATACTAGTAGCAGAAGAAACTTGTCAAGCTGTAGAACTGCGTACTATTTTGAGGGAAACTCATTTATTATTGGATTAATTTCAATACTAGGTAATGTTTTAGTTGTCAGAACAATTACAAAATCATGATCACTCTACATTTTTTATTATAATAACAATTATTGTAACGAACTCGTACAGTAAATATTAAAAATTCTAAACTCCTGCATTGATTTTTTTAAAGTTAAATTTAGAACTATATAGTGTAAAGTGTGCCAGATTTATATGTAGTCCTAGCTTTTAAGTTTATGTATGTCTCAATGGATATGTAGCTTATAGGCTTATACAGTGGAACCTTGATATAACGCAACCCGTGATGTAACGGTCATTTTTCACAGACAAGCAAATTCCCGATATAAACAATGTAAAATAAACCTTGATATTGCGCTCTAGTTTCAGTGTCCACCCTTGATGTAACGCTCTTTTTGCCGGCAGATGGAAAGGAATTTTCGGAAGTCATAATGCCATTTGTCCCAAAATCGAGGGCCGTCGTAAACCAGGGTACAAGGTATGCACTGCAACACACGCGGCAAATCACATCATTAGATATGTTTTATATTTCACAACAAATCACGTATGTTTTTTTACCCTCCCAATCTTAACTTTTTAATGTATCTCAAAGTCTTCCAGTTACATCTACATCACGCAAAGTATGGAGTTTTTTGGTTACAAATTTCAGGATCAGATCTTATCCTCTTTTAACAAAAAATCCATAGTATTTGATAGCGTATTTGGATTTTTCAGTAGTAATTTGCTTAATTATCCGAAAGACGAATTAATCATATATTGTAGGCATATAAACATGAAGCAATTCCTGAGATAAGCAGATATTGATTTGTTTAATGAACTATTATAGACACTGAGACAGGAGAAAGACATGGGGTGCAAATTCAAGATTGTATTCAGGTGCACGAACGTGTAGCAGCTGTCCTCGGAATGTCCAAGAGAAATTTTATAATTTCTAGGAAGTGTAACAGTTACGAGGAGTGGCTGTGATCGGATGGGCAATTCCATTACAAGCAGTAGCTGTGAACATATATGAGCCTCGAATACCACTTTATACCAGTTAGCCTTTGGATAACCTTATTAACGGTGTAATCTGATCGGTGGATAGAGACAGGGTCCAAAAGTGCTGCACAATTAAGAACACATTATTACATCAAAAGCTTCTGAATGTTAATCTTCTCATTAACTAGCGCCTGTTTATCTTTTTTCTTCCCGTAATTTTCTAATTTTCATTGTGTCAAGTATGGTGAAAAATGTAATTCCTGGAAAACAGTCAGTTATTGTGCAGAGTAATTTAATATGCAGGAAAAGTGGGAACAGAGTTACTGAGAGGGAATTTGGTGTTTCAGAAGCACATGTGTGATACTGAAAACTAAAGGAAGTCAACAATAACAATAAATTTGTATTACGTTTTTCTCACATGCATCACCTATTTTAAGACAATATACCCTTAAAAAGTGTGAACAATATTTAAGTGCATATGATAATTTTCAGCCATATTCAGAACTAAGCTATTTGGAAATTTTTTGTTATGGGTACCAAAGGATTTTTAAATTATGTGTGTTAAAAGCTACAACATATGTTTTCATGAATTGATCAGTTTGTGAAAGATCAATAGGTTGGTTCATGAATCATTTATTGTAAAACACGCTGAATTTCTTTTGAATTGTTACAGAATTGTGTCGTTTAAAGTAAATTATTACTGTATTATATTCTCACGTAGACCTGAGGATACTCACTGAAATATGAATGAAGGATTGTCATACAAGACATTTTTGACACGGTCCGTACAGGAAGAAGACTTCACAAACATATTACTGTATTGTAACTGACACAGACCTAACCAAAAAAATCTGTGTAATTTATTGTATTTGGGAACAGTAACGCCAGCTTCTTTTTAGTAATTTTAATATCATTATAAACAGTTTTAAGCCGGTCAGAATAGTCGCACCGCTCAGTGGTAAAAATATATACAGTGAAACTCCCCGATAACATGATCCGGAATTTAACAATGATTTTGTGAATACCCATCAAAATCCCCATAAGAGCAACTTTATAACGTCTTCTATAAAACGTTCTATTAACCCACAAATAGCACTGTTTTTGATACCACGTGTTTCATGTTTTCAAATACAAATGCTAGGGAAAGTTGTCAGTATACAAGTCCTGTTTATTATTTTGTCTGTACCAGTTTTGTGTCAACAGTAGGCCCACTCTCTTTGTACTGTTACTCAGGTAGAGAAGGTTACTCTTGGATAAAAATAAATTTTTAACTCATTTTTATTTAGTCTATAGTAAAATTCTGGCAAGTCAAACGGTCACAATTTTCCATTCGCCACCCTAAAAAAATCATTTGTTATCTTATTCAAACTGTTCAGTAATTGAAAGTGGTTATGACAAGCCAGAACCATTCACCAGTTGAAGTTCGTTGATTTTCATATATTATGTATGTAGCAATAACAATGATAATTATCTTTTGTACTGAATAACATTTTATTTTGAGGTGGATAATAAAACTGAGCAACTGTTATTTTATGTACCTGACACTGCATAAATATTCAATCCTGTAATTCATTCCACAAAAACATATTACAGCAAGGCTATCACACTTATTGTTTATAAATCCCTATAAGAAAATACACATAGACCTAATCTCCAAAATAATGTTAGAAATGCTGTATAAAAATAATTTTTACTTACATTTTACAATTTTAATTTTGCGTCATTAATTACTACTGTTACAGATTGGTCAGTCGTATAAAATTACATACTTTATTCGATTTTGTCAAGGTATTCGACTCAGCTCAGATTCAGACAGACTATTTTAATTTGCTTGATTCTATATGAAAAAAGGTACTGAATTAACTAGTCAGTAGACTAGTGTTTGTAAATATAACTGCACATTTTACTAACGACTCATAGCTCACTGTTCTAAATGATACAGTAAAACCTCGTTGATCAATTTTGACGTGAATGGAAAATCAAGATGATGAATATGGGAAAATAATAGAAGCAGAAAACCAATAACAATTTAAAGCTAAGAATAATTTAATAACATTTACTATAGAGCTGTATTCTTGCCTGTCATTCGTATTCTTTAGCCTGCTAAAAAATGCTGACTATAAATTTGAGTGAAATAACAAAATTAAAACTTAGGTATTTTAAAACATTAATTTTTGCGATGAAAATATTGTAACAATACATACTGCAAATATAAATTTATTTGTGTTTACGGAGCCCCACGATCTTGGATGCCAAATAAATGTAACGAATCTTTTTACATAAATTTAGGCATGTCGTGCCCCAAGTCCAGGGCGACAAAATTATGTTTCAATACATCATTGCAAATATAATATAATTTAAATTTGTGATGCTCCACGTTGGAAGCAACAATTTATGTAACAATAAATATAATTTAATTTGGGTTTCAGGTGTATCTGCAATAAGAACTCTATGTAACTTGTAACGGTATTTCAGATTTATTTGATATTAATAAAATTGTGCACCTGGCACTTACTTCGACTTAAAACATTCATTATTATATTGTTACTATGCCGTAAGGCTTATGCTATATATATCCTTACTGACTAAATATTCTATTCTACTAATTATTGTATTAAGAAAAAATCTCATTTCCAGACTACTCAGTCAATTAGTGTGTTTCAAAATATCAATGTTAAATATCTTCTTATATATTGTAATGTAACTCAAAAATATCAATAGTTACTGAATTTATCTTTTGTTTCTCAGTACTGATTTATATCAAACGCTAAATTTTACTTAAATGCTTTGTATTCTTTTCATTTCAATACTAATTTGAGCTCTTGTTTACATTAATCTTATTTCAATAACATCTATGATTTTAATTCTAATTTACAATAAACATTGGCTCTTACTTTTAAATAGAACAAGAATGTCTATAATTGTCTTTGAGTTAATTATTCGATTAAGAGATAAATAAGTTGTTTACAACCTTATTGTCGTCAATCATACTCAATCATTGGATCCATCTGTAATCATCCTCGTCTCGAACTCCAGCATCACTTCCTCTTGTCCAGCGTCGTCTCTCTCTTGTCCAGCGTCGCCTCTCTCTTCTCCTCTTGTCCAGCGTCGACTCCCTCTCTGTCCAGTGTCGTATCACTCTTCTCCTCTTGTCCAGAGTTGACTCTCTCTGTCCAGCGTCGTATCGCTCTATTGGAACTACTCCTCATGCTGTTTCGGACGTCAGTTGATCTTCTTATGTGGATCTTCTTATGTAATTTTGTTACTACTTAAAAATTGTTTGTTTTACAAGCCAGTTACATAACTGTATGTAACTAGAAGGATGAAACTATTTACAAAAATTTAAATATTCTGTGCGGACGGGCAGAAGCTCCCGCTGCACTGTGGGTGATTTAAGAAAGAGAACCACTATAGCGTGTGTGTCCTATTTATACCCATGTCTTGGTCAACCCTGCAGTTGTACGAAATCGACATGTCAG
This sequence comes from Magicicada septendecula, assembly GCA_034769895.1. Taxonomy (NCBI): domain Eukaryota; kingdom Metazoa; phylum Arthropoda; class Insecta; order Hemiptera; family Cicadidae; genus Magicicada; species Magicicada septendecula. The sequence continues at coordinate 118,695,715 of CM068376.1, forward strand.
AAACTGTCTCTGGGTTCAGTTCCCCCACTCTTTGTCAATTTCGCTATTTCTTATATTTCTGCGAATTGCAGAGTCCTGTAAGTATACTCTTATACTCATCTTATAACTATTTTCACAACACATGTTCACTGTAATTTTGGACATTGCAACTTAACCCTTTCGATTTGTACACAGTTATTTCACTACTACACTCGTACGGTGTGTCTTTTTTACATGGTTTTTGTACACAGTATTTAGTAAATTTTATTACATTTTACTGTGTTTTTGGATTTTACTTCTTAATTATAGTTTATGAATAATTACGGAAAAACAGTAATTATGCAATTATTCATCTTGGGGTGGTAAACTCGCCTGCATAGACCTGCGTTCACACACACACTAGCAAAATACTGGTGTACACACTTTCTGTTACATTTGTGTGTGTGTGCACGTTGATTCAGGTCGAAACACCTGTTCATATTTTTGTCTGAGCCAAGCTTGCAATCTCTGACATGCTTATTTCTAATACATTATTAATTATTTACAGTTTATTAGGTATATTTAAATTTTTATATTCAATGCTCAGTACATCACTTATTTGTACTGTCGCATTATCATTCTGCTTGGTAACAAAAAAATTTAATAAATTTATTTATTAAATTTTTTTTTATTATTACAATGGTTTAATAAAAAAAAATATAAAAAATAATAAAGAATAGTATTCGTCATTTCACCCTTAATTGGAGTGGACATATACGTCTCACCTCCCCTCTTCACACGCTCACTGCTCGTGCCTTGCAGGGTGGCTTCAACAACAGCTGATCTGACTGGTTTCATTGACCTCGTTATTTTTATGTGTAGAACTTCCTAAATGACGTTGCGTGGAATTTACCAATTTCCTTCTTCTGTAACTCATCATATACGATGAAAGTGTGTTGTCCTACTCGCTGTCTTAACGTATACGGTCCATTATAGTCTGAAGAATTTCTTTGCCGTATTCTCGCTTCTTTTCCCAACAGGATTTGCTTTGAGTAGTACATTCTCTCCTACATTAAATTGTTGAAGTTTGTGAGTTAGATTAAATCTCTCTACTCTCTTGTTACCTCTTTCTATTATTCGTTGCTTTGCGTGTTCAATTTTTACACTTATTGGTACAGGTACATTCTGGTTATTAGGTTTGTATATATACTTGGTCCAAAATCTGTTTGGCTTCTTATCTTCTTCCAATTCCATTGGAGTATATCCTGTTGCTTCACTATAATTTTCGTTGATGGCTTTTTCAAGAAATGGTAAATATTCTGCCCACCTATTGTGTTGATCATGGCAGTATATTCGTAAATATTTACCTAATTCTTTGTTGACTCTCTCAGCAAGGTTTCCTTGAGGATGTCTTATGGATGTGAGTACAGGTTGTATTCCATTTTCCCTTAACATCCTCTCCCATTTTTCACTCTGGAATTGTACACCTTGATCACTGAGTACCTTCTTAATTTTTCCATATGTCGGAATATATTTCTGCAGTAGTATCTTTAGAACAACTTTGGTTGTGGGTCGCATAATTGGGTACACTCGGACTGCCTTGGAAAACACATCGATACATACCAATATGTGCTTCACACCTCGACTTGATCGTGGTAGTGGTCCCAGAAAATCCACTGCAATTAGCTCTCCCTTGTTTCTTTCTGTATGCTCTGCATTTCTACGTATGAGTAAATTCGGTCCTTTCGCCGTTTGACACTCATAACACTTCTTCACTTCCTTCTTTATTTTTCAATACATATTATTAATCGTAAAATCCTCTCGTAGACTCAGGTAACATTTGAGAGCGGCAGCATGTGCTAAACTCTCATGTGCTGGTTAAATTAATTTTTGTAACATGTCGTTCGTTAGTACTATCTTCCAGTCTTGTCTTACTAACCTGAAAAGAATTCCATTAAGTACCTTATAATGATTTGGTAGCTGTTCTTGGTCCTTCATGTCCCTTATTGGCATGTCCAAATCTTGTTGTTGTGCTAAATTTTTCAGCATTTGTTTTACTTCATCATTCTCTTTAAATTTAAATGATAACAATCGTACTTCTTTCTTTTCGCTCTCATAGATTTCTTCACATTCTTCTTTGATGTATCGGCTTAGTGTATCAGCTATAATATTGTCTTTACCTTTACAGTATTTAATGGTGAATGAGTACTCACCAATGGCTAAAATCCATCTTAATAATCAGGCATGTGTTACTTTGCATTTCAATAGAAATGATAATGCTTGGTGGTCAGTATGTATCTCAAAATGAGTACCATAAACATAATATCTGAATTGTTTAAGAGCGTACACTATAGCACTCAGTACACCACTTATTTGTACTGTCGCAATATATTTTTGAAGTTTTAATTTAAAGCGTCTGTATAGCAGGCAGTTGTGAAAAATAATTTACGTCATAATATTCCTTTGGCTGTAAGCCTATGCCACTGTGACCTTTAGCAAGAAAAGGGGTCATTGTTTATCAGTTGCCACATTCTTAAATTGTGCTGATAAGTTGCTGTCAAACCAAGCACACGGCTTCCCCTTTTTACTTCTGACCTTGATTTTTATGTTGCGAAGGAAGATATTTGGTGTAAATCCTCAATAAGAATCTCTCTCTCTTTTCCCCTCGTATAAATTTGACCCCATATAAAGCTCTTTATTGATGAGCACTGTACAGGGGTTTACTGTATTATATATATAATTGAATCCGTGTTTGTTAAAAGGGCATCAGTCACTATTTTGGCAATTTTCGGGTTTTGTTCATTTTGTAAACTACACTAGTAGAGCTATTGTTTTGTATTAAAAAGGCATCAGTCTGCTTTCTAGTATGGCTGTAATTGATGATCAAAAATTTTGTTTTTTGTTAAAAGGTCTTCACTGATGCCCTTTTAACAACTGCAGGTTGGCAATACTGTGTGGTAGGCAGTCACCTGATGATTCTTTACAGCTGTTATTCAGATTCAGTTTAAGGTTATGTTTGATGCATACCATATGTGTATGGTGATTACATTTAAAAGTTACCAGGCATCAGATTGAAGCTTGTACAGTCCCACGCACGTGCGTGTGCACACACCATTAAGAAGTGACCAGCCAATAAATCACTCGTTAACAGTCCTTAAAATCGTTTGGTAATGGAGAGATTTTTGGTATGTGAAGTAACTAATGGCCATTAAAACACTGATAGATAAACTTAAAATTTTGTTTGGTGTTGTCTTGATGTATGTTGTTAATTACTCATTAAATAAAATATATATGCAAAAATTTGGTCCATTCCTGTGTATTTATAAATACTGCATATATGAAAATAGGTACATAAATTTTTCAAAATTGTAATATTTTATAATCTTACACATAAATATGTATAATTATAAATTATATATAATTACATATTATTTTAAATCTTAAAATAATTTTTTTTTTAATCTTCACAATAACTACGATTTTCGGGTTAAATGTTTGCTATTTATAGTTTACTATTATTCCCATTTATATTTTGTTTGTTACTGTAATTGGTTTCTACAGTTGTTTATTGTTTTTGTGAGTCATTTAAGAATGTATATATAAAATTTCTGTAATTCTACTACACACACAAAATTCCATTAACAGAATCCATATCAAATTTCTTTGTTTCCTCTTATCAAAGCCACTGATTTTGTGAAAATATATCTCTATATTTGCATTGTGTGCAGGATTAGCAAACAAAAACAACTACTGTTAAAAATTTTTAATTAATCTACATTTTCTTTGTTAAATTTTTTCCACTCCTCACATATAAACAATTTGTAAAATTCTCGGACTTGACAATTGTTTTTATCGTTTTCCCGGACAGAAAGTCTATCTCTTAAAAAGAGGATGTGGCCGGAAAAAAATGAATAGTAACAATTAACATTAGTTAATTTTAACTCATTAACAATTTTAATGTTGGTTAAAAAAATGGTCAGTTAGGAAGAAAACAAAGAAAGGTTCCTGAAACAGGAGAAGTAGTTAGCCTATAGAATGTCCATTATTCCTTTATAAGTAACTCGTTGAGTTTCCTGCAGGTTTCTCATGTAATATCTTCAAATAAATATACAAGTAGGTTTATTTTTACCTGACGTACGTTTCACAGAAATTATTCTGTATCTTCAGAGGTTTGTTTGAATTGTAATTGAATGTTTCGCTTACAATATAGTTAACGAATATAGGGATAACTATGTTGTAAGCAAAACATTCGATTACAATTCAACAAACCTCTAAGATACAGAATAATCTCTGTGAAACGTACGTCAGGTGAAAATAAACCTACTTGCAGTGTATTTATTTGAACATATTACCCATAGAAAGTGTACAAAATTGCTAAAAATTCTCTATTATGTATCTATATTTCTTTTCAAGTTGCCTACAAAAATGTTTTGTACAAGAAATGTTGGATTATTGGATTTTGTTGTTGACGTGTTGTGCCGGTGTGAAGCCGGCTATCGAAGATTTTAGTTAAAGTTTTTTTCATTGTACTATATTGCGAACGTGAGTAGGCTAAGCCGACCCTTGTACTACAAGATAAAGGCACGGTTGCGTGCGCAGCTTAGGGTTGGGGTCAGCTGGCTTTGTCGGGTGCAGCGCCAGTCTACGCTTCGCCTGGCTCAGAGAATTAACTGACTCCCTCTTCGGACATTTACGACGCAGTTTTCTGTTTCTACATGCTGTGCTAAAGCGTAATCGACTCCCGGGTTCTCGAACTAAGCCGGATTCCTGGCTTGCTGATGGCTGTACACCTGCCTAAGCTGTGAACCATGAACAAGATCTTATACGAAGAGGGAGCTGGAGACTGATTCTCAATGTAATACTTGACAGCTGTGATAAGGTGATATGCACTCTATTATTTTCTTATCAAATATCATTGCATCCATGGGCCCACGTGTGCAGACACTCTGCTAGATTGGGAAGCCGCTGTTCATGACTCAGAACTTTACTAGTTAAATTCAAGTACACCTTTTTCTTATAATTGTATTACATAACGCTAAGTGCACTGCCTGTAAGTGGGTGATGCACTGCGGGAGCGTGCCAGAGTTTTTTTTTCACACTTGTACATTATACAGTTGCTCATCATTTTCATTTTAGTTTTACAAAATGTATTGAACAGGTTAGCATCCCTGTTCCGGCTGGAACAGAGATGAATATATTTAACTTCACTGTGGGTTCACATTTATGGGCTGGGGGTTTTCCTGTGTTTTTTTTTTGGAACGTTTTCTGGGGTTAACAAAAGGGGATTTAGAGTTTCTCTGACTCATGCTGGGGCAACCTCAGACAGGTTGGAGGCCTGTCAAATTTTGTCAACTACATGCGGGCGCGCTCCCACAGATGCTAGAGCACAACCACCTTATTGTATTTCTTTTCTTTTAATTATTTTTATATAGTCATTCGGGGTTAATAGAAACAATTGCTATTTTTCTGGAATATATATATTAGTTGATTTTGCTCCTTGCACAAGGGCTATACTGACTGTTTTCTTAACTGGCAAAACACATATTGATTGACTTTCACTGGTAGTATCTGCTGTTTAATTTTCTTTAACTATAAAACATGTACTCATTATTTTTGGTAAAACATATATTGTCAAAATTTTCTGAAATTGTAAAGCCTCGAGTGATGAATTTCTGATTGTTGAAGTACATAAGGATTTTTGATTCCTTCGGAATTGTGAAGTAAAATAACCATTTAGAATTCTATAATCACTGTTTGAAAGCAGGTGATGTAGTTCTGTTAATTTTTATTTAATACTGTGAAAGGAACTTAAGGTTCATACACTCATGAGGGGTCATTGATCAGTGGAATGCTAGACAAATGGGCGGTCCGGTTTTATTCATGCGTTGTGAATTATTATCATCTTTCTGGGGTTTGGCGTTTATGTAATTCTACAAAACGGGTTGTTGATGGGCAAATATTTTATCACTGCTGGGTGTAGGATTGTAGTCACACGGCCTGCCAGGCGGGTGCATTCCTGTTCGAATTGATGTAATTGTGAGTTTGTGTGCCTTATGTTCTGTATGTATTATGTTTGTCTGTGTCTAGCTAGCCACAAGGAAGGGGGGGAGAATTTTCTATTTATATATATATATATATATATATCTGTTTACTGCATTTATACATATTGGTTATGATATTATATTTACATACATATGTTAACTGAATTTACACACTTTTGTTATGCTATATACTTGTTGTTTCTTTAATATTGTTGAAGCAGGGCTTACATTATGCATGTATGAATTCTAGGAAAACAATAAATTTGTTATTGTTACATTACGGCTGAGTTTCATTGCAAGTCCCGTCATACTGGACCCGGCACAATTTTTGCTTCTCTAGGCTCCAGCCTAATCCTAATTGACTTGTGGCTTCTCTTTCAAAAAAAAAATATTAAAATAAAATAAGTTGTTTTCATACTCATAAAAAAGACATAAAAGGAAAGAGGGGTTACAAATGGTAGCTCAGAGCGTGGTTCATTCTAGGCTTGAACCCTTGGGTCCTGGTGTGTGACGGGGCTTGCAGACTCGGAAATATTAATGCGATTGTTGTGACATAGTTGATATAGGCCCGTGTAGGCTAGTTATAAGTTGTTTAATTGTGAGTCGGGTCGCACCACTGAGGCGGTTAATGGTGTTTAAAAATTTTGATAGCTTGTACGGCTGGGGAGTCGCAAGCGTGGTCTGGAAGATGGAATGTTGATCCGGGGTCGGAGTTTAGCGTGTTATATTGACGGGATGCGGTATGGCCCGATCGGAAATCGTACCGGAACCGACTTGTGTCCGGTTGATGTCTAAGTATTTTTCATTCCCGAATTAGGACTTTCAGTTGATTGTTAGTTGGTTGTTGTGATTTATGTGTTGGTACGGCATGTGTGTCGAGTTGCTGTTTGATGTTATGTGTGTTTAGTATTGTTGCTTGTCTCTTGTCTCCTTCCGTCGTGGATGTGAATGGTTCAGAATAGGCCAGGTTTCCGCAGCGCTAGAGAACCCGGGGGTCTTCTTGATGGAAGAACAGTACTCAAGGTTTTCCTGGTTTAGTGATTTTCGTTTTGATGTTGTTTGTGGTTTATAGGATAAGTGTTTAGAGTATTGGTGGCATGAGTGTGATAAATCCGGATTTATTTCTTAAGCACGAGTTGGAGTTCGAGATTAAGTCCCGGGGTGGGAGGCCCCAAGGGGATGTTGCCTCTTTGAGGAAGCAGTTAAGAGACGCCCTCGCGTCCGGGGGGACGACGGCGCTTGTAAAGGTCACTGATGTGACGGCCGAGCTCGAGTTGTGCCAGGAGAAGTGGGGAGAGTTGCGGGAGGTGATGGAGGATTTGGAGTCGGCCCCTTCCAGCCTCAGGGCGAGACAGAGAGTGCGTCAGCGAGCGGAACATCTGCAACATAGACTGGAGAATCTGTCCGCACAAACTACAATCGCTGAAGTCAGCGCCACGCTGAAGCTGATTGCGGAACAGGTGGCTAAAGCATTGCGGAACTTCGAGCCCGTGAAGTCTACGCTTTCCGTGAGCTCTCCCCAGCCTCCTGAAATGGACATAGCGCAGACGCTGGACCCTGCGGCTCCATTGCCGACGCTTTCGGGAGGATCGAGTGTCTCTTATAATAACTTACCTAACCCCCGTCCTCAATTATTCAGGAGCTTCCGGTTGTCGACGGACTGGACGTGGACCAGTTGATGATCTTTTTTCGAATTTTGTTTCAGCTGTCCGACTTCCCGGGGATGTCGGATAGCACTCTACTCGAACTCGTGTATCCCTATTGTCGGGGGTCTGTGGCTGAGCGGGTCGCGCGAACTATACGAGATGGCGGCAGTGTGGCGTCTTTCCATCGGGGGGTGTTGGATGCATGCGTGCCTGGCCTGTTGCGACAGCAGCTGCAGCAAAAGCATTGTTATCGGGTACAAGCACACGGGGAGAATTTTGCGAAGTTCGTACAGAGCATCCGTGATGCGGTCCGGATTTTAGGGTTGGGACTGCCCGAGAATGAAGTAGTACAGTGGATCTTCGAAGGGGTTACTCCCCAGGAGAGATCGCGTTTAACTTTTGCTGAGCGACCGCGGACTTATGAAGATCTCGAGAAGCTGTGTGCGTTATCTCGTGCTATACAATCGATAGATGAATCCCGTGGGCCAGTAAGGGCCAGTCTTGGCGAACCCCGAGTGGTAGAACGACGGGTCGTTCAGTCCCAACCACGGCCAGAGAGAAATAATGGTGATCGAAGCGGACAAGTGAGAGGTGTTGTGTGCTTTCGCTGTCGTAGACAGGGGCATGTTGCCCGCGATTGTCCGGAGGGTGGTATGCGTCCGGCGCTTCCCCCGAGGGTCCGGTATCCAAAAAACTAAATTATCAGGGGGGGACAAATCGGAGGTTGTCTTCCCCTCGTTGCAAGACTTTTCAGAATTCCAGTGCCTCCAGGCGGAGGATAGGTCCAGACTCTTCTAATATCAAGGTCCTTACTACCGTCCCGCAAAAGGCTTCTGTCTGCCCCTTCCTGTCGCTCGAGGTAAAGAAGGGTCAACTCAGAGCGCTAGTTGACTCCGGGTCAGCCCGATCTATCATATCATCTCGAGTATGTGCGGACCTTGAGAAACAGGGCTTAATAAAAGGGTCGAGTCGGTCGTCTGTGGTATGCTGGACTGCTTCTAGGGAAATTCTGCCCATCTCCCGGGTGGTTTCCTTCAAGTTCAAGATTGATGGCTTTTCTTGGGTGTGGCCTTTTCTGGTTTCTCCGGCTCTGGGAGTTGACTGTATTGTGGGTGCCGATTTCATCGCTAAAAGTGGTCTCGTGTTGGACATCCATGGGCACCAGTGCTATTTTAAATTTAATCGGGGTGTTGTTATTCCATTTCTTGGATACCAGGGAGCTAAGGGAGGTATCCAAGAGGTTGCTTGTCCCGATTCTGCACGAGATCATCTCACTCCCGCCCAGCAGAGAGCTTTAGACCGGTTGTGTGAGGAATTTCCCTCGGTCTTAACTCCTAAGTTGGGACTTACACATTTGTTAGAATATAAAATTCGTTTAACAGACACTAAGATAGTGAGGTCGCACCCATATAAGTTCGCCCCTCCGAAAATGGCCGTTCTGAGGGAGAAGGTTCAAGAGCTTTTAGAGCAAGGGGTAATTGAACCTTCCAATTCCAGCTATGCTAGTCCAGCGTTCCTGGTACCCAAGCCTGGGGGTAAGCACCGTATGGTAATCGATTACCGGAAGTTAAATGCTAATATTGAGGTGGATTCGGTTCCCCTTCCGGATCTCCACTCAGCTTTTGATTGGTTTAGTGAGGCCAAGTACTTCACCGTGATTGATCTCAACGCGGCATATCACCAGATACCCTTATCCAAGGAAAGTAGACCGTACACGGCGTTTTGTGTCCCGTGGAATTTATATCAGTATACGCGGGTTCCCATGGGTCTGGCGGTGGGCGCCCAAACGCTCACGCGTCTGCTTGACCTAGTGTTTCAAGATGTGAAATTTAAGTTTATTTTCAACTATTTAGATGACTTGCTGGTCTACAGCAAAACCTATGATGAACATCTGTGCCATCTCAGGGAGGTGATGAGTAGGTTGAGAAGCGCGGGCCTCACGGTCAATCCAGAGAAAGTGCGAATCGCCCAGGAGAGCATCTCTTTCCTGGGGCATCTGGTCTCGCACCAAGGCGTTACAGTGGACCCTGAAAGGACCCAGGTTATCCGGGATTTTCCCCCGCCAAAGGATGCCAAAGGCATCGCCCGGTTCGTGGGGATGGTTAACTTTTATCGGCGGTTTATCCCCAATGCAGCGGAGATAGCTGCACCCCTGAATGAATTGAGAAAGAAGGGGGCTAAGTTTGTATGGGGCGAAAGCCAGCAGAAGGCTTTTGAAACGCTTAAGGAAGCTATTATTTCCCCGCCGGTGCTCCGGATGCCGGATTTTTCTCAACAGTTCATCCTACAGACGGACGCGAGTTCGGTGGCGCTCGGGGCGGTTCTGTCCCAAGTCGTTGATGGTGCTAGGCACCCTGTGGCCTTTATTTCCCGAACCCTGACCCAGCAAGAAAGAAAGTCTTCTGTATATGAGCTAGAGTGTTTAGCAGTGGTATACGCTCTAGATAAGTTCAGGCGTTTTCTGGAACACGCTGAGTTCCTGCTCGAGACCGACAATCAGGCTCTCTCTTGGCTTCTTGCTCACCCCCGGCAACTGGGTAAAATTGGTAGATGGGTGGTTAAAATCTCATCCTTCAAGTTCAAGGTGCAACACATTAGGGGAACTCAAAATGTGGTTGCAGATGCTTTGTCATGCATGTTTTCCCAACCCAGTGAAGTCCAATCTGAGCAACCCTGTTCTGTTCTACTAGACTTTCCGTTAGCCTTCACTGATGTGTTACCCCATCAGTTGAATGATGAAGAGCTGGGTCCTGTCATCCAGAAAATAAAAGAGGGTAACGCGCAGGCCCCGTACTTCTTGTCCAAGGGCGTCCTGTGTTGTCGAGAAAGAAAGGGACGTGCCCCGAAGAACGTGCTGCCTAGCAAGTTAGTGCCCATGGTCTTCAGCTATTATCACAATTCCCCAGTAGGAGGCCACAAGGGGATTTCGAAGACCATTTCCAGTATTAGGAAGAACTTCATCTGGAAGGGCATGGATAGGGACATAGCAACTCGGGTGAAGGCATGTCATCTGTGTGGCTTAAGCAAGCCTGCTCAAAACACTAAGTTGGGGTTGTTGTCATCAGACGTGGCGAGCAGACCGATGGAGGAGCTATTCATCGACTACGTGGGACCCTTCCCGCGTAGCAAGTCAGGTAACGCTTACCTACTTGTCTGTGTGGATGCTTTTTCGAAGTTTGCCTGGCTACTGCCCTTGCGGCAGGCAACAGCTCGTTTGACCATAAGCGCGCTTCAGAACCATGTTTTTCAGCATTTCGGTCTTCCGACCATCATTGTCTCCGACAATGGACCACAGTTCATCTCGAGCGAGTTCCGGCGGATGTGTTTCGCCAGCGGTATCAAACATGTAACCACTTCCCCGTATTACCCACAGCCGTCCCATGCGGAGAGGTTCAATAGGAATCTCCGGTCCGCACTCATTGCCTATCACGCGGAGAAACAGACCACCTGGGACCAGAACTTGAAGTGGTTGCAGCTAGCTTTTAACACGGCCCTGCATGACAGTCATAAGGCCGTACCTTTTGAGATCATGTTTGGATTCTCGCCCGCACTCCCGTTGACAAACTTGTGGAATATTGACGATCTTCTACCACGGGAGCCCGATAATGGAACTGCGGAGAGATGGAGGGAGGCTCGGAAGAATTTGCTGCGAGCGCACGAGCGGGTCCGTCGACGATATAATCAGGGGCTAATTCCGAACCCCTTTCAGACCGGCGACTGGGTCTACTGCCAGAGCCATCCGATCAGCTCAGCCGCGGACAAAAGAGCCGCTAAATTGTGCTATCGTTGGTCGGGACCATACCGTGTCCTCGGGTTTACGTCTCCGGTGACGGCGCGATTAGAAGAACAGGGTGGTAATCCTAAAGAGATTACCACACACATTTCCAAATTGAAATTATGTCGAAAAGGGTGAACGGGCTGTAAAAGGGGGGGAATGATGGCGGTCTCTGTGCGAGTGGGGATGTTGTCGGTTTTGAGAGGGTGTGCTCCGGGGGCGGTATTGAGAATGCTATGGTAGCGGGTAGATGTTTCCCACAGTCCCAGTGGGGTTCGTCTACTTCAGGGATGCGCCCCTGCCTGCGCGAGCCTTGGTTTCCTCCAATTGTCCTTATGTCCGGAGGGCGCCATGTCCTTACCTTCAGTCCTAGCCTATGACCGTAATCATCCTTGACCATCCACCCTCCGATTTTCCTAACCTTACCTAGAAAAAAAAAAAAAAAACTAGAAAAGGCAAAAAAAAAGGAGTTAGAGAGAGGAGTGAAACCTGCCGCGTGGACGGGGGCGGTTGTGCTCCTCATCCACGCGGTAGGTTTTGGCCATGCCCTTGGAGCACACATGTAAAACTCATATATATATGTTGGAAAGAGGCCATAGTCACAGTTGACATAGCTTTCCGGCAGGTCCCCAGTGGGGACCACCGCATCATGGAGACTGTCATCGCCCCTTTCCCCCTTGGCCCGTGCAGTATGGTATTGTGTAAAATGTGGAATAGTATTAGGGGATTATCCCGTAAGTACATGGGGCAGATGGCCCTGTTTAGGTGGCTATCGTGTTCTGGCTTGGGTGGACAAGCCTCAGGAGGTCGGAACTCAGGGAGCTCCCGTACTTTTCTTTCGTCTTTCTTCTCTGTCCCTCTTTGCTGTGGGCTGGCCCTGATCAGGTCAGCATGCAGCAACCGCACACTTACACTTTACATGTCTTCTTTCCGCTCTTTCGACTTCCCTTCTGAGCCTCTGTTCTCCTGGGAGCAAGTGCCGCCGGGCCACCTTACCCACGATGTCCACCAGAGTATTTTAAGATGGGGGGTACACTGCAGGGTACTTTCCCGAGTTTCAGAGTTGGGCAACCGGGTTGCCCTTTCGGGGTGGGGGTGTGCCGGTGTGAAGCCGGCTATCGAAGATTTTAGTTAAAGTTTTTTTCATTGTACTATATTGCGAACGTGAGTAGGCTAAGCCGACCCTTGTACTACAAGATAAAGGCACGGTTGCGTGCGCAGCTTAGGGTTGGGGTCAGCTGGCTTTGTCGGGTGCAGCGCCAGTCTACGCTTCGCCTGGCTCAGAGAATTAACTGACTCCCTCTTCGGACATTTACGACGCAGTTTTCTGTTTCTACATGCTGTGCTAAAGCGTAATCGACTCCCGGGTTCTCGAACTAAGCCGGATTCCTGGCTTGCTGATGGCTGTACACCTGCCTAAGCTGTGAACCATGAACAAGATCTTATACGAAGAGGGAGCTGGAGACTGATTCTCAATGTAATACTTGACAGCTGTGATAAGGTGATATGCACTCTATTATTTTCTTATCAAATATCATTGCATCCATGGGCCCACGTGTGCAGACACTCTGCTAGATTGGGAAGCCGCTGTTCATGACTCAGAACTTTACTAGTTAAATTCAAGTACACCTTTTTCTTATAATTGTATTACATAACGCTAAGTGCACTGCCTGTAAGTGGGTGATGCACTGCGGGAGCGTGCCAGAGTTTTTTTTTCACACTTGTACATTATACAGTTGCTCATCATTTTCATTTTAGTTTTACAAAATGTATTGAACAGGTTAGCATCCCTGTTCCGGCTGGAACAGAGATGAATATATTTAACTTCACTGTGGGTTCACATTTATGGGCTGGGGGTTTTCCTGGGTTTTTTTTTGGAACGTTTTCTGGGGTTAACAAAAGGGGATTTAGAGTTTCTCTGACTCATGCTGGGGCAACCTCAGACAGGTTGGAGGCCTGTCAAATTTTGTCAACTACATGCGGGCGCGCTCCCACAGATGCTAGAGCACAACCACCTTATTGTATTTCTTTTCTTTTAATTATTTTTATATAGTCATTCGGGGTTAATAGAAACAATTGCTATTTTTCTGGAATATATATATTAGTTGATTTTGCTCCTTGCACAAGGGCTATACTGACTGTTTTCTTAACTGGCAAAACACATATTGATTGACTTTCACTGGTAGTATCTGCTGTTTAATTTTCTTTAACTATAAAACATGTACTCATTATTTTTGGTAAAACATATATTGTCAAAATTTTCTGAAATTGTAAAGCCTCGAGTGATGAATTTCTGATTGTTGAAGTACATAAGGATTTTTGATTCCTTCGGAATTGTGAAGTAAAATAACCATTTAGAATTCTATAATCACTGTTTGAAAGCAGGTGATGTAGTTCTGTTAATTTTTATTTAATACTGTGAAAGGAACTTAAGGTTCATACACTCATGAGGGGTCATTGATCAGTGGAATGCTAGACAAATGGGCGGTCCGGTTTTATTCATGCGTTGTGAATTATTATCATCTTTCTGGGGTTTGGCGTTTATGTAATTCTACAAAACGGGTTGTTGATGGGCAAATATTTTATCACTGCTGGGTGTAGGATTGTAGTCACACGGCCTGCCAGGCGGGTGCATTCCTGTTCGAATTGATGTAATTGTGAGTTTGTGTGCCTTATGTTCTGTATGTATTATGTTTGTCTGTGTCTAGCTAGCCACAAGGAAGGGGGGGAGAATTTTCTATTTATATATATATATATATATCTGTTTACTGCATTTATACATATTGGTTATGATATTATATTTACATACATATGTTAACTGAATTTACACACTTTTGTTATGCTATATACTTGTTGTTTCTTTAATATTGTTGAAGCAGGGCTTACATTATGCATGTATGAATTCTAGGAAAACAATAAATTTGTTATTGTTACATTACGGCTGAGTTTCATTGCAAGTCCCGTCATACTGGACCCGGCACAATTTTTGCTTCTCTAGGCTCCAGCCTAATCCTAATTGACTTGTGGCTTCTCTTTCAAAAAAAAAATATTAAAATAAAATAAGTTGTTTTCATACTCATAAAAAAGACATAAAAGGAAAGAGGGGTTACAAATGGTAGCTCAGAGCGTGGTTCATTCTAGGCTTGAACCCTTGGGTCCTGGTGTGTGACGGGGCTTGCAGACTCGGAAATATTAATGCGATTGTTGTGACATAGTTGATATAGGCCCGTGTAGGCTAGTTATAAGTTGTTTAATTGTGAGTCGGGTCGCACCACTGAGGCGGTTAATGGTGTTTAAAAATTTTGATAGCTTGTACGGCTGGGGAGTCGCAAGCGTGGTCTGGAAGATGGAATGTTGATCCGGGGTCGGAGTTTAGCGTGTTATATTGACGGGATGCGGTATGGCCCGATCGGAAATCGTACCGGAACCGACTTGTGTCCGGTTGATGTCTAAGTATTTTTCATTCCCGAATTAGGACTTTCAGTTGATTGTTAGTTGGTTGTTGTGATTTATGTGTTGGTACGGCATGTGTGTCGAGTTGCTGTTTGATGTTATGTGTGTTTAGTATTGTTGCTTGTCTCTTGTCTCCTTCCGTCGTGGATGTGAATGGTTCAGAATAGGCCAGGTTTCCGCAGCGCTAGAGAACCCGGGGGTCTTCTTGATGGAAGAACAGTACTCAAGGTTTTCCTGGTTTAGTGATTTTCGTTTTGATGTTGTTTGTGGTTTATAGGATAAGTGTTTAGAGTATTGGTGGCATGAGTGTGATAAATCCGGATTTATTTCTTAAGCACGAGTTGGAGTTCGAGATTAAGTCCCGGGGTGGGAGGCCCCAAGGGGATGTTGCCTCTTTGAGGAAGCAGTTAAGAGACGCCCTCGCGTCCGGGGGGACGACGGCGCTTGTAAAGGTCACTGATGTGACGGCCGAGCTCGAGTTGTGCCAGGAGAAGTGGGGAGAGTTGCGGGAGGTGATGGAGGATTTGGAGTCGGCCCCTTCCAGCCTCAGGGCGAGACAGAGAGTGCGTCAGCGAGCGGAACATCTGCAACATAGACTGGAGAATCTGTCCGCACAAACTACAATCGCTGAAGTCAGCGCCACGCTGAAGCTGATTGCGGAACAGGTGGCTAAAGCATTGCGGAACTTCGAGCCCGTGAAGTCTACGCTTTCCGTGAGCTCTCCCCAGCCTCCTGAAATGGACATAGCGCAGACGCTGGACCCTGCGGCTCCATTGCCGACTCTTTCGGGAGGATCGAGCGTCTCTTATAATAACTTACCTAACCCCCGTCCTCAATTATTCAGGAGCTTCCGGTTGTCGACGGACTGGACGTGGACCAGTTGATGATCTTTTTTCGAATTTTGTTTCAGCTGTCCGACTTCCCGGGGATGTCGGATAGCACTCTACTCGAACTCGTGTATCCCTATTGTCGGGGGTCTGTGGCTGAGCGGGTCGCGCGAACTATACGAGATGGCGGCAGTGTGGCGTCTTTCCATCGGGGGGTGTTGGATGCATGCGTGCCTGGCCTGTTGCGACAGCAGCTGCAGCAAAAGCATTGTTATCGGGTACAAGCACACGGGGAGAATTTTGCGAAGTTCGTACAGAGCATCCGTGATGCGGTCCGGATTTTAGGGTTGGGACTGCCCGAGAATGAAGTAGTACAGTGGATCTTCGAAGGGGTTACTCCCCAGGAGAGATCGCGTTTAACTTTTGCTGAGCGACCGCGGACTTATGAAGATCTCGAGAAGCTGTGTGCGTTATCTCGTGCTATACAATCGATAGATGAATCCCGTGGGCCAGTAAGGGCCAGTCTTGGCGAACCCCGAGTGGTAGAACGACGGGTCGTTCAGTCCCAACCACGGCCAGAGAGAAATAATGGTGATCGAAGCGGACAAGTGAGAGGTGTTGTGTGCTTTCGCTGTCGTAGACAGGGGCATGTTGCCCGCGATTGTCCGGAGGGTGGTATGCGTCCGGCGCTTCCCCCGAGGGTCCGGTATCCAAAAAACTAAATTATCAGGGGGGGACAAATCGGAGGTTGTCTTCCCCTCGTTGCAAGACTTTTCAGAATTCCAGTGCCTCCAGGCGGAGGATAGGTCCAGACTCTTCTAATATCAAGGTCCTTACTACCGTCCCGCAAAAGGCTTCTGTCTGCCCCTTCCTGTCGCTCGAGGTAAAGAAGGGTCAACTCAGAGCGCTAGTTGACTCCGGGTCAGCCCGATCTATCATATCATCTCGAGTATGTGCGGACCTTGAGAAACAGGGCTTAATAAAAGGGTCGAGTCGGTCGTCTGTGGTATGCTGGACTGCTTCTAGGGAAATTCTGCCCATCTCCCGGGTGGTTTCCTTCAAGTTCAAGATTGATGGCTTTTCTTGGGTGTGGCCTTTTCTGGTTTCTCCGGCTCTGGGAGTTGACTGTATTGTGGGTGCCGATTTCATCGCTAAAAGTGGTCTCGTGTTGGACATCCATGGGCACCAGTGCTATTTTAAATTTAATCGGGGTGTTGTTATTCCATTTCTTGGATACCAGGGAGCTAAGGGAGGTATCCAAGAGGTTGCTTGTCCCGATTCTGCACGAGATCATCTCACTCCCGCCCAGCAGAGAGCTTTAGACCGGTTGTGTGAGGAATTTCCCTCGGTCTTAACTCCTAAGTTGGGACTTACACATTTGTTAGAATATAAAATTCGTTTAACAGACACTAAGATAGTGAGGTCGCACCCATATAAGTTCGCCCCTCCGAAAATGGCCGTTCTGAGGGAGAAGGTTCAAGAGCTTTTAGAGCAAGGGGTAATTGAACCTTCCAATTCCAGCTATGCTAGTCCAGCGTTCCTGGTACCCAAGCCTGGGGGTAAGCACCGTATGGTAATCGATTACCGGAAGTTAAATGCTAATATTGAGGTGGATTCGGTTCCCCTTCCGGATCTCCACTCAGCTTTTGATTGGTTTAGTGAGGCCAAGTACTTCACCGTGATTGATCTCAACGCGGCATATCACCAGATACCCTTATCCAAGGAAAGTAGACCGTACACGGCGTTTTGTGTCCCGTGGAATTTATATCAGTGTACGCGGGTTCCCATGGGTCTGGCGGTGGGCGCCCAAACGCTCACGCGTCTGCTTGACCTAGTGTTTCAAGATGTGAAATTTAAGTTTATTTTCAACTATTTAGATGACTTGCTGGTCTACAGCAAAACCTATGATGAACATCTGTGCCATCTCAGGGAGGTGATGAGTAGGTTGAGAAGCGCGGGCCTCACGGTCAATCCGGAGAAAGTGCGAATCGCCCAGGAGAGCATCTCTTTCCTGGGGCATCTGGTCTCGCACCAAGGCGTTACAGTGGACCCTGAAAGGACCCAGGGTATCCGGGATTTTCCCCCGCCAAAGGATGCCAAAGGCATCGCCCGGTTCGTGGGGATGGTTAACTTTTATCGGCGGTTTATCCCCAATGCAGCGGAGATAGCTGCACCCCTGAATGAATTGAGAAAGAAGGGGGCTAAGTTTGTATGGGGCGAAAGCCAGCAGAAGGCTTTTGAAACGCTAAAGGAAGCTATTATTTCCCCGCCGGTGCTCCGGATGCCGGATTTTTCTCAACAGTTCATCCTACAGACGGACGCGAGTTCGGTGGCGCTCGGGGCGGTTCTGTCCCAAGTCGTTGATGGTGCTAGGCACCCTGTGGCCTTTATTTCCCGAACCCTGACCCAGCAAGAAAGAAAGTCTTCTGTATATGAGCTAGAGTGTTTAGCAGTGGTATACGCTCTAGATAAGTTCAGGCGTTTTCTGGAACACGCTGAGTTCCTGCTCGAGACCGACAATCAGGCTCTCTCTTGGCTTCTTGCTCACCCCCGGCAACTGGGTAAAATTGGTAGATGGGTGGTTAAAATCTCATCCTTCAAGTTCAAGGTGCAACACATTAGGGGAACTCAAAATGTGGTTGCAGATGCTTTGTCATGCATGTTTTCCCAACCCAGTGAAGTCCAATCTGAGCAACCCTGTTCTGTTCTACTAGACTTTCCGTTAGCCTTCACTGATGTGTTACCCCATCAGTTGAATGATGAAGAGCTGGGTCCTGTCATCCAGAAAATAAAAGAGGGTAACGCGCAGGCCCCGTACTTCTTGTCCAAGGGCGTCCTGTGTTGTCGAGAAAGAAAGGGACGTGCCCCGAAGATCGTGCTGCCTAGCAAGTTAGTGCCCATGGTCTTCAGCTATTATCATAATTCCCCAGTAGGAGGCCACAAGGGGATTTCGAAGACCATTTCCAGTATTAGGAAGAACTTCATCTGGAAGGGCATGGATAGGGACATAGCAACTCGGGTGAAGGCATGTCATCTGTGTGGCTTAAGCAAGCCTGCTCAAAACACTAAGTTGGGGTTGTTGTCATCAGACGTGGCGAGCAGACCGATGGAGAAGCTATTCATCGACTACGTGGGACCCTTCCCGCGTAGCAAGTCAGGTAACGCTTACCTACTTGTCTGTGTGGATGCTTTTTCGAAGTTTGCCTGGCTACTGCCCTTACGGCAGGCAACAGCTCGTTTGACCATAAGCGCGCTTCAGAACCATGTTTTTCAGCATTTCGGTCTTCCGACCATCATTGTCTCCGACAATGGACCACAGTTCATCTCGAGCGAGTTCCGGCGGATGTGTTTCGCCAGCTGTATCAAACATGTAACCACTTCCCCGTATTACCCACAGCCGTCCCATGCGGAGAGGTTCAATAGGAATCTCCGGTCCGCACTCATTGCCTATCACGCGGAGCAACAGACCACCTGGGACCAGAACTTGAAGTGGTTGCAGCTAGCTTTTAACACGGCCCTGCATGACAGTCATAAGGCCGTACCTTTTGAGATTATAACCTCTTCTCTTGAGTTATAACAGAGGGAACCAGTAATAATTGGATGTGCCAATTATACCGGCTGCCTTCGTTGTGAAGCACTGAAAATAATCACAACAAATAAACAATTTATATAGCAGGATATTAGGAAGGGGTGACTGTTGATTTATGCACTCATTTTACTCGGTACTTAGATGACATCTCTTTATTACATTTGGTGATTAAGTTCTCTATTGAAAGTTCTCAAAAAATATAGTTTACTAGATGATTAAATATATAAATTACTACTTTACAAAGGGGCCTCAAAATATGATGTACATCTTATTGATTAATTCCACGGATCCGGGATTAAATATATTAAATGAATTATGGTCACCTTGCCATGTACAATATTGAAACTCTAACCATTTGAAGAATGGTTTTTTACTAATCTTCTAAAACAACAAAACTTTTAGTTTAAACTTTACCTTTTTTGCTATAACTAGCGTTATTAGATTTTATACTACATGTTACCTAAAATGTCAGGTTTCTAAAGTCTTTAATGTTATTACATTTAAACATAAGTTTTAAGTCTTTAATATGATAATTTAAATTGTCTTTTTGGGTTTATAATTTTGTAACTCTTAACCATGGAAGACAAGCCTCCATGTCACCTGTGTGTTTCCTGAAGTTGCTGCAGAATTAGTTCTTCGGTCCTCCTGATGTTTCTTGAAGTTCAGTCGTTACCTTATCATACTGTGATGGTGAAGTTCTAGAAGTATGTGAAATCTTTCCTGGTGTGGTACATTCAACTCCGGCGACTGTAGTTACTCTTAATAATTCTTGTAGTTAGAATACATAGATAGAATGTTTGTTTCACGGTTACACACTTCACATGATGATAGATTAGTTTACTATCACCTTCTTGGTTGTAATACTGTATTATTTACATATTCCGTTATTTTATAATATAGAGAGATGTCATCACCACACAATTTACTCATTTAAATAGTCATAGTATCAACCCTTTCACATTTTTATTTATATACGTAGCGAAACAACGCTTTACGCTGCTTACGGCGTGAGCGCTCCATTACAAGTGGCAGAAAATAGTTAAGGGGAGCGTAGTAATCTCAAGACAATTACTAGGCAACATAAAAGTAGTTCCGTGTTTCCAATTTTAATTAAAGGACTACGGTTGATTAAATAATTAAATCGTGATATTCTTAGTTGCAGAAGTTATCAAAGTACGTAACAATGGTCTTAATTAATTATTTAAATAATAACAAATTTACAATAATACTTAGTTTATTTAGGGGTCAGAAAACAAGTTAATTCTGGTCAGTTCTTGTTTATGCAGGATAAATTAATAAGCTTTACCCTTTCTGTACAATTCTATTCCCTTTTAATTTTATTATTAGACTTATATTAAATATTATTATTATTAAATGATTGCCATAAGATTTAGTTTACAATGTGAGATTTTATTAAGAATTTAAAATTTCTTCGCTTATATATTATCAACTTAATTAATTAACATATTTTTATTAATGAAATCGTCACATACTCCGCCGCTTAAGCCACAGACGCCGGTATAATTTTTTTTTAATATACCGAGAGTATGTTTAGGGATTTCTGTGTGTAATTTCTCTATTATTATTATTTATTATTAGTAGTACACGGTTTGTTTTTTCTAATTCTTTTTTTTAAATGATCTAGTTCTCATTTAAATGTTCGCCTTCGTGAAATTCCCTTTATCTCACTTCTTACAGTACTAACTTATAATACTAATTTCCCTAATTACAGTAACTCACAATATCGTGGCCCGACTGACATCAGCTTACTCTAACTCTACACGTTAGCTTTCAGCATTCATAAATGAACTCTTGGCACCTTTTTGCCTCATCATTATCCTTTTCAGCTGGCGCCGTTGTGACTAGTTACTTTACATGTATATAATTCTATCTTGATTATATACCATAGACTTACTTCTAAAATAATCTAAAGAAGATCCCATACTCCACTCTAGATTATAGTTACTTGAGAGAAGCGGAATCTCACGATGGTAATTCTTATTATCTCTTTAACCATAACTAGACAACTTTGCGGAAGGGGAGAGACTTTACACAATTCATTGTATTTCACGCGCGGTGGTATTCATTGTTTAGGGAGGCAACGGTTTATCACAATAGGGAGAGTGTGTGGCTGCTTACTACAATTTCTTAACACGCTTTATTGTTCTCTTACTGGCCACAACTGGTTGTTGACTATTCAACTATACTTTTATTATTATTTACCTTTCTCTTATTTACTGCTACACGTTACACAAATTTAGTTTAACTTAAGATTTATTCAGCCTTTATTAATCACTTACTATTACTTTGGGGGGTTAAAAAAAACTTACCTAGAATTATTTCCTATCGACTTACCATATTATTTAGCACACTTTATTTATTATTATTAATTTATTTGGCTCAGTTTACAAGTTTACTGTTTTTGGACCTGGGGTTTAATACTTTATCTAACAAGGGAGGGTTAACTAAGTCATTTATTCATTTGAACTTTAAGTCATAATATTATTTGCTCTACTATCCTATACACAATTATCGCCTATACACTTTAGTACATGGTAAACATTTATTAACAGTTATTATTAAACATTTGCATTAGTTGTTATACAACGCTTCCTTTTTCTTTTACACAAAAAATATAAAACTATAAATCAATCGTGTTCTTACTCCTTTTTCTTTTTTTACAAATAACACTTAAAATGTTATGACAACCTTTATCGTTTTACTTTGAGAGAGAGAGAAATTTCACACATGCATGAATATGCGTACGACAAAAGATTCCCCCTTCGGTTACTAACACATGAACAGACACGCTTCTTATAACAATAGACCACACAAGGAGGGTGACTTATTGTCAACTCAACTAAACAATGACCATTTTAAACAAACGGCAACAGGAAACTAACACGTCCGAGATTGTCGAGAATGTGGCACGTTTATGAATGGGACTTTTAACAAGTACCGACATGGTTTGTTTACATGGGATTATATGCTAATATTACGTTACACATATTATATTTACTAATAAAGTTATTTATACTATCTTACTATAATATTAATTATTATTTTTATCTTATTAAAACTCTGACACATATTGAAATACATGAGTGTATAGATCAACAGCTTTTGTGCGTGGGATATCGGGACGCAATTACTTCTTTCTTTTCTCTTACGCAAAAATTGCAAATTCGCAAAAATAGCAAAAATAAGCAAATAGCAGCAGAATAGCAAAATAGAGCAGCAAAGCAGAGTGGCGCAAATTATAACCTCTTCTCTTGAGTTATAACAGAGGGAACCAGTAATAATTGGATGTGCCAATTATACCGGCTGCCTTCGTTGTGAAGCACTGAAAATAATCACAACAAATAAACAATTTATATAGCAGGATATTAGGAAGGGGAGACTGTTGATTTATGCACTCATTTTACTCGGTACTTAGATGACATCTCTTTATTACATTTGGTGATTAAGTTCTCTATTGAAAGTTCTCAAAAAATATAGTTTACTAGATGATTAAATATATAAATTACTACTTTACAAAGGGGCCTCAAAATATGATGTACATCTTATTGATTAATTCCACGGATCCGGGATTAAATATATTAAATGAATTATGGTCACCTTGCCATGTACAATATTGAAACTCTAACCATTTGAAGAATGTTTTTTTTACTAATCTTCTAAAACAACAAAACTTTTAGTTTAAACTTTACCTTTTTTGCTATAACTAGCGTTATTAGATTTTATACTACATGTTACCTAAAATGTCAGGTTTCTAAAGTCTTTAATGTTATTACATTTAAACATAAGTTTTAAGTCTTTAATATGATAATTTAAATTGTCTTTTTGGGTTTATAATTTTGTAACTCTTAACCATGGAAGACAAGCCTCCATGTCACCTGTGTGTTTCCTGAAGTTGCTGCAGAATTAGTTCTTCGGTCCTCCTGATGTTTCTTGAAGTTCAGTCGTTACCTTATCATACTGTGATGGTGAAGTTCTAGAAGTATGTGAAATCTTTCCTGGTGTGGTACATTCAACTCCGGCGACTGTAGTTACTCTTAATAATTCTTGTAGTTAGAATACATAGATAGAATGTTTGTTTCACGGTTACACACTTCACATGATGATAGATTAGTTTACTATCACCTTCTTGGTTGTAATACTGTATTATTTACATATTCCGTTATTTTATAATATAGAGAGATGTCATCACCACACAATTTACTCATTTAAATAGTCATAGTATCAACCCTTTCACATTTTTATTTATATACGTAGCGAAACAACGCTTTACGCTGCTTACGGCGTGAGCGCTCCATTACAAGTGGCAGAAAATAGTTAAGGGGAGCGTAGTAATCTCAAGACAATTACTAGGCAACATAAAAGTAGTTCCGTGTTTCTAATTTTAATTAAAGGACTACGGTTGATTAAATAATTAAATCGTGATATTCTTAGTTGCAGAAGTTATCAAAGTACGTAACAATGGTCTTAATTAATTATTTAAATAATAACAAATTTACAATAATACTTAGTTTATTTAGGGGTCAGAAAACAAGTTAATTCTGGTCAGTTCTTGTTTATGCAGGATAAATTAATAAGCTTTACCCTTTCTGTACAATTCTATTCCCTTTTAATTTTATTATTAGACTTATATTAAATATTATTATTATTAAATGATTGCCATAAGATTTAGTTTACAATGTGAGATTTTATTAAGAATTTAAAATTTCTTCGCTTATATATTATCAACTTAATTAATTAACATATTTTTATTAATGAAATCGTCACAAGATCATGTTTGGATTCTCGCCCGCACTCCCGTTGACAAACTTGTGGAATATTGACGATCTTCTACCACGGGAGCCCGATAATGGAACTGCGGAGAGATGGAGGGAGGCTCGGAAGAATTTGCTGCGAGCGCACGAGCGGGTCCGTCGACGATATAATCAGGGGCTAATTCCGAACCCCTTTCAGACCGGCGACTGGGTCTACTGCCAGAGCCATCCGATCAGCTCAGCCGCGGACAAAAGAGCCGCTAAATTGTGCTATCGTTGGTCGGGACCATACCGTGTCCTCGGGTTTACGTCTCCGGTGACGGCGCGATTAGAAGAACAGGGTGGTAATCCTAAACAGATTACCACACACATTTCCAAATTGAAATTATGTCGAAAAGGGTGAACGGGCTGTAAAAGGGGGGGGGAATGATGGCGGTCTCTGTGCGAGTGGGGATGTTGTCGGTTTTGAGAGGGTGTGCTCCGGGGGCGGTATTGAGAATGCTATGGTAGCGGGTAGATGTTTCCCACAGTCCCAGTGGGGTTCGTCTACTTCAGGGATGCGCCCCTGCCTGCGCGAGCCTTGGTTTCCTCCAATTGTCCTTATGTCCGGAGGGCGCCATGTCCTTACCTTCAGTCCTAGCCTATGACCGTAATCATCCTTGACCATCCACCCTCCGATTTTCCTAACCTTACCTAGAAAAAAAAAAAAAAATAGAAAAGGCAAAAAAAAAGGAGTTAGAGAGAGGAGTGAAACCTGCCGCGTGGACGGGGGCGGTTGTGCTCCTCATCCACGCGGTAGGTTTTGGCCATGCCCTTGGAGCACACATGTAAAACTCATATATATATGTTGGAAAGAGGCCATAGTCACAGTTGACATGGCTTTCCGGCAGGTCCCCAGTGGGGACCACCGCATCATGGAGACTGTCATCGCCCCTTTCCCCCTTGGCCCGTGCAGTATGGTATTGTGTAAAATGGGGAATAGTATTAGGGGATTATCCCGTAAGTACATGGGGGAGATGGCCCTGTTTAGGTGGCTATCGTGTTCTGGCTTGGGTGGACAAGCCTCAGGAGGTCGGAACTCAGGGAGCTCCCGTACTTTTCTTTCGTCTTTCTTCTCTGTCCCTCTTTGCTGTGGGCTGGCCCTGATCAGGTCAGCATGCAGCAACCGCACACTTACACTTTACATGTCTTCTTTCCGCTCTTTCGTCTTCCCTTCTGAGCCTCTGTTCTCCTGGGAGCAAGTGCCGCCGGGCCACCTTACCCACGATGTCCACCAGAGTATTTTAAGATGGGGGGTACACTGCAGGGTACTTTCCCGAGTTTCAGAGTTGGGCAACCGGGTTGCCCTTTCGGGGTGGGGGTGTGCCGGTGTGAAGCCGGCTATCGAAGATTTTAGTTAAAGTTTTTTTCATTGTACTATATTGCGAACGTGAGTAGTTTAAGCCGACCCTTGTACTACAAGATAAAGGCACGGTTGCGTGCGCAGCTTAGGGTTGGGGTCAGCTGGCTTTGTCGGGTGCAGCGCCAGTCTACGCTTCGCCTGGCTCAGAGAATTAACTGACTCCCTCTTCGGACATTTACGACGCAGTTTTCTGTTTCTACATGCTGTGCTAAAGCGTAATCGACTCCCGGGTTCTCGAACTAAGCCGGATTCCTGGCTTGCTGATGGCTGTACACCTGCCTAAGCTGTGAACCATGAACAAGATCTTATACGAAGAGGGAGCTGGAGACTGATTCTCAATGTAATACTTGACAGCTGTGATAAGGTGATATGCACTCTATTATTTTCTTATCAAATATCATTGCATCCATGGGCCCACGTGTGCAGACACTCTGCTAGATTGGGAAGCCGCTGTTCATGACTCAGAACTTTACTAGTTAAATTCAAGTACACCTTTTTCTTATAATTGTATTACATAACGCTAAGTGCACTGCCTGTAAGTGGGTGATGCACTGCGGGAGCGTGCCAGAGTTTTTTTTTCACACTTGTACATTATACAGTTGCTCATCATTTTCATTTTAGTTTTACAAAATGTATTGAACAGGTTAGCATCCCTGTTCCGGCTGGAACAGAGATGAATATATTTAACTTCACTGTGGGTTCACATTTAAGGGCTGGGGGTTTTCCTGGGTTTTTTTTGGAACGTTTTCTGGGGTTAACAAAAGGGGATTTAGAGTTTCTCTGACTCATGCTGGGGCAACCTCAGACAGGTTGGAGGCCTGTCAAATTTTGTCAACTACATGCGGGCGCGCTCCCACAGATGCTAGAGCACAACCACCTTATTGTATTTCTTTTCTTTTAATTATTTTTATATAGTCATTCGGGGTTAATAGAAACAATTGCTATTTTTCTGGAATATATATATTAGTTGATTTTGCTCCTTGCACAAGGGCTATACTGACTGTTTTCTTAACTGGCAAAACACATATTGATTGACTTTCACTGGTAGTATCTGCTGTTTAATTTTCTTTAACTATAAAACATGTACTCATTATTTTTGGTAAAACATATATTGTCAAAATTTTCTGAAATTGTAAAGCCCCGAGTGATGAATTTCTGATTGTTGAAGTACATAACGATTTTTGATTCCTTCGGAATTGTGAAGTAAAATAACCATTTAGAATTCTATAATCACTGTTTGAAAGCAGGTGATGTAGTTCTGTTAATTTTTATTTAATACTGTGAAAGGAACTTAAGGTTCATACACTCATGAGGGGTCATTGATCAGTGGAATGCTAGACAAATGGGCGGTCCGGTTTTATTCATGCGTTGTGAATTATTATCATCTTTCTGGGGTTTGGCGTTTATGTAATTCTACAAAACGGGTTGTTGATGGGCAAATATTTTATCACTGCTGGGTGTAGGATTGTAGTCACACGGCCTGCCAGGCGGGTGCATTCCTGTTCGAATTGATGTAATTGTGAGTTTGTGTGCCTTATGTTCTGTATGTATTATGTTTGTCTGTGTCTAGCTAGCCACAAGGAAGGGGGGGAGAATTTTCTATTTATATATATATATATATATATATCTGTTTACTGCATTTATACATATTGGTTATGATATTATATTTACATACATATGTTAACTGAATTTACACACTTTTGTTATGCTATATACTTGTTGTTTCTTTAATATTGTTGAAGCAGGGCTTACATTATGCATGTATGAATTCTAGGAAAACAATAAATTTGTTATTGTTACATTACGGCTGAGTTTCATTGCAAGTCCCGTCATACTGGACCCGGCACAATTTTTGCTTCTCTAGGCTCCAGCCTAATCCTAATTGACTTGTGGCTTCTCTTTCAAAAAAAAAATATTAAAATAAAATAAGTTGTTTTCATACTCATAAAAAAGACATAAAAGGAAAGAGGGGTTACAAATGGTAGCTCAGAGCGTGGTTCATTCTAGGCTTGAACCCTTGGGTCCTGGTGTGTGACGGGGCTTGCAGACTCGGAAATATTAATGCGATTGTTGTGACATAGTTGATATAGGCCCGTGTAGGCTAGTTATAAGTTGTTTAATTGTGAGTCGGGTCGCACCACTGAGGCGGTTAATGGTGTTTAAAAATTTTGATAGCTTGTACGGCTGGGGAGTCGCAAGCGTGGTCTGGAAGATGGAATGTTGATCCGGGGTCGGAGTTTAGCGTGTTATATTGACGGGATGCGGTATGGCCCGATCGGAAATCGTACCGGAACCGACTTGTGTCCGGTTGATGTCTAAGTATTTTTCATTCCCGAATTAGGACTTTCAGTTGATTGTTAGTTGGTTGTTGTGATTTATGTGTTGGTACGGCATGTGTGTCGAGTTGCTGTTTGATGTTATGTGTGTTTAGTATTGTTGCTTGTCTCTTGTCTCCTTCCGTCGTGGATGTGAATGGTTCAGAATAGGCCAGGTTTCCGCAGCGCTAGAGAACCCGGGGGTCTTCTTGATGGAAGAACAGTACTCAAGGTTTTCCTGGTTTAGTGATTTTCGTTTTGATGTTGTTTGTGGTTTATAGGATAAGTGTTTAGAGTATTGGTGGCATGAGTGTGATAAATCCGGATTTATTTCTTAAGCACGAGTTGGAGTTCGAGATTAAGTCCCGGGGTGGGAGGCCCCAAGGGGATGTTGCCTCTTTGAGGAAGCAGTTAAGAGACGCCCTCGCGTCCGGGGGGACGACGGCGCTTGTAAAGGTCACTGATGTGACGGCCGAGCTCGAGTTGTGCCAGGAGAAGTGGGGAGAGTTGCGGGAGGTGATGGAGGATTTGGAGTCGGCCCCTTCCAGCCTCAGGGCGAGACAGAGAGTGCGTCAGCGAGCGGAACATCTGCAACATAGACTGGAGAATCTGTCCGCACAAACTACAATCGCTGAAGTCAGCGCCACGCTGAAGCTGATTGCGGAACAGGTGGCTAAAGCATTGCGGAACTTCGAGCCCGTGAAGTCTACGCTTTCCGTGAGCTCTCCCCAGCCTCCTGAAATGGACATAGCGCAGACGCTGGACCCTGCGGCTCCATTGCCGACGCTTTCGGGAGGATCGAGCGTCTCTTATAATAACTTACCTAACCCCCGTCCTCAATTATTCAGGAGCTTCCGGTTGTCGACGGACTGGACGTGGACCAGTTGATGATCTTTTTTCGAATTTTGTTTCAGCTGTCCGACTTCCCGGGGATGTCGGATAGCACTCTACTCGAACTCGTGTATCCCTATTGTCGGGGGTCTGTGGCTGAGCGGGTCGCGCGAACTATACGAGATGGCGGCAGTGTGGCGTCTTTCCATCGGGGGGTGTTGGATGCATGCGTGCCTGGCCTGTTGCGACAGCAGCTGCAGCAAAAGCATTGTTATCGGGTACAAGCACACGGGGAGAATTTTGCGAAGTTCGTACAGAGCATCCGTGATGCGGTCCGGATTTTAGGGTTGGGACTGCCCGAGAATGAAGTAGTACAGTGGATCTTCGAAGGGGTTACTCCCCAGGAGAGATCGCGTTTAACTTTTGCTGAGCGACCGCGGACTTATGAAGATCTCGAGAAGCTGTGTGCGTTATCTCGTGCTATACAATCGATAGATGAATCCCGTGGGCCAGTAAGGGCCAGTCTTGGCGAACCCCGAGTGGTAGAACGACGGGTCGTTCAGTCCCAACCACGGCCAGAGAGAAATAATGGTGATCGAAGCGGACAAGTGAGAGGTGTTGTGTGCTTTCGCTGTCGTAGACAGGGGCATGTTGCCCGCGATTGTCCGGAGGGTGGTATGCGTCCGGCGCTTCCCCCGAGGGTCCGGTATCCAAAAAACTAAATTATCAGGGGGGGACAAATCGGAGGTTGTCTTCCCCTCGTTGCAAGACTTTTCAGAATTCCAGTGCCTCCAGGCGGAGGATAGGTCCAGACTCTTCTAATATCAAGGTCCTTACTACCGTCCCGCAAAAGGCTTCTGTCTGCCCCTTCCTGTCGCTCGAGGTAAAGAAGGGTCAACTCAGAGCGCTAGTTGACTCCGGGTCAGCCCGATCTATCATATCATCTCGAGTATGTGCGGACCTTGAGAAACAGGGCTTAATAAAAGGGTCGAGTCGGTCGTCTGTGGTATGCTGGACTGCTTCTAGGGAAATTCTGCCCATCTCCCGGGTGGTTTCCTTCAAGTTCAAGATTGATGGCTTTTCTTGGGTGTGGCCTTTTCTGGTTTCTCCGGCTCTGGGAGTTGACTGTATTGTGGGTGCCGATTTCATCGCTAAAAGTGGTCTCGTGTTGGACATCCATGGGCACCAGTGCTATTTTAAATTTAATCGGGGTGTTGTTATTCCATTTCTTGGATACCAGGGAGCTAAGGGAGGTATCCAAGAGGTTGCTTGTCCCGATTCTGCACGAGATCATCTCACTCCCGCCCAGCAGAGAGCTTTAGACCGGTTGTGTGAGGAATTTCCCTCGGTCTTAACTCCTAAGTTGGGACTTACACATTTGTTAGAATATAAAATTCGTTTAACAGACACTAAGATAGTGAGGTCGCACCCATATAAGTTCGCCCCTCCGAAAATGGCCGTTCTGAGGGAGAAGGTTCAAGAGCTTTTAGAGCAAGGGGTAATTGAACCTTCCAATTCCAGCTATGCTAGTCCAGCGTTCCTGGTACCCAAGCCTGGGGGTAAGCACCGTATGGTAATCGATTACCGGAAGTTAAATGCTAATATTGAGGTGGATTCGGTTCCCCTTCCGGATCTCCACTCAGCTTTTGATTGGTTTAGTGAGGCCAAGTACTTCACCGTGATTGATCTCAACGCGGCATATCACCAGATACCCTTATCCAAGGAAAGTAGACCGTACACGGCGTTTTGTGTCCCGTGGAATTTATATCAGTGTACGCGGGTTCCCATGGGTCTGGCGGTGGGCGCCCAAACGCTCACGCGTCTGCTTGACCTAGTGTTTCAAGATGTGAAATTTAAGTTTATTTTCAACTATTTAGATGACTTGCTGGTCTACAGCAAAACCTATGATGAACATCTGTGCCATCTCAGGGAGGTGATGAGTAGGTTGAGAAGCGCGGGCCTCACGGTCAATCCGGAGAAAGTGCGAATCGCCCAGGAGAGCATCTCTTTCCTGGGGCATCTGGTCTCGCACCAAGGCGTTACAGTGGACCCTGAAAGGACCCAGGGTATCCGGGATTTTCCCCCGCCAAAGGATGCCAAAGGCATCGCCCGGTTCGTGGGGATGGTTAACTTTTATCGGCGGTTTATCCCCAATGCAGCGGAGATAGCTGCACCCCTGAATGAATTGAGAAAGAAGGGGGCTAAGTTTGTATGGGGCGAAAGCCAGCAGAAGGCTTTTGAAACGCTAAAGGAAGCTATTATTTCCCCGCCGGTGCTCCGGATGCCGGATTTTTCTCAACAGTTCATCCTACAGACGGACGCGAGTTCGGTGGCGCTCGGGGCGGTTCTGTCCCAAGTCGTTGATGGTGCTAGGCACCCTGTGGCCTTTATTTCCCGAACCCTGACCCAGCAAGAAAGAAAGTCTTCTGTATATGAGCTAGAGTGTTTAGCAGTGGTATACGCTCTAGATAAGTTCAGGCGTTTTCTGGAACACGCTGAGTTCCTGCTCGAGACCGACAATCAGGCTCTCTCTTGGCTTCTTGCTCACCCCCGGCAACTGGGTAAAATTGGTAGATGGGTGGTTAAAATCTCATCCTTCAAGTTCAAGGTGCAACACATTAGGGGAACTCAAAATGTGGTTGCAGATGCTTTGTCATGCATGTTTTCCCAACCCAGTGAAGTCCAATCTGAGCAACCCTGTTCTGTTCTACTAGACTTTCCGTTAGCCTTCACTGATGTGTTACCCCATCAGTTGAATGATGAAGAGCTGGGTCCTGTCATCCAGAAAATAAAAGAGGGTAACGCGCAGGCCCCGTACTTCTTGTCCAAGGGCGTCCTGTGTTGTCGAGAAAGAAAGGGACGTGCCCCGAAGATCGTGCTGCCTAGCAAGTTAGTGCCCATGGTCTTCAGCTATTATCATAATTCCCCAGTAGGAGGCCACAAGGGGATTTCGAAGACCATTTCCAGTATTAGGAAGAACTTCATCTGGAAGGGCATGGATAGGGACATAGCAACTCGGGTGAAGGCATGTCATCTGTGTGGCTTAAGCAAGCCTGCTCAAAACACTAAGTTGGGGTTGTTGTCATCAGACGTGGCGAGCAGACCGATGGAGAAGCTATTCATCGACTACGTGGGACCCTTCCCGCGTAGCAAGTCAGGTAACGCTTACCTACTTGTCTGTGTGGATGCTTTTTCGAAGTTTGCCTGGCTACTGCCCTTACGGCAGGCAACAGCTCGTTTGACCATAAGCGCGCTTCAGAACCATGTTTTTCAGCATTTCGGTCTTCCGACCATCATTGTCTCCGACAATGGACCACAGTTCATCTCGAGCGAGTTCCGGCGGATGTGTTTCGCCAGCTGTATCAAACATGTAACCACTTCCCCGTATTACCCACAGCCGTCCCATGCGGAGAGGTTCAATAGGAATCTCCGGTCCGCACTCATTGCCTATCACGCGGAGCAACAGACCACCTGGGACCAGAACTTGAAGTGGTTGTAGCTAGCTTTTAACACGGCCCTGCATGACAGTCATAAGGCCGTACCTTTTGAGATCATGTTTGGATTCTCGCCCGCACTCCCGTTGACAAACTTGTGGAATATTGACGATCTTCTACCACGGGAGCCCGATAATGGAACTGCGGAGAGATGGAGGGAGGCTCGGAAGAATTTGCTGCGAGCGCACGAGCGGGTCCGTCGACGATATAATCAGGGGCTAATTCCGAACCCCTTTCAGACCGGCGACTGGGTCTACTGCCAGAGCCATCCGATCAGCTCAGCCGCGGACAAAAGAGCCGCTAAATTGTGCTATCGTTGGTCGGGACCATACCGTGTCCTCGGGTTTACGTCTCCGGTGACGGCGCGATTAGAAGAACAGGGTGGTAATCCTAAAGAGATTACCACACACATTTCCAAATTGAAATTATGTCGAAAAGGGTGAACGGGCTGTAAAAGGGGGGGGAATGATGGCGGTCTCTGTGCGAGTGGGGATGTTGTCGGTTTTGAGAGGGTGTGCTCCGGGGGCGGTATTGAGAATGCTATGGTAGCGGATAGATGTTTCCCACAGTCCCAGTGGGGTTCGTCTACTTCAGGGATGCGCCCCTGCCTGCGCGAGCCTTGGTTTCCTCCAATTGTCTTTATGTCCGGAGGGCGCCATGTCCTTACCTTCAGTCCTAGCCTATGACCGTAATCATCCTTGACCATCCACCCTCCGATTTTCCTAACCTTACCTAGAAAAAAAAAACTAGAAAAGGCAAAAAAAAAGGAGTTAAACCTGCCGCGTGGACGGGGGCGGTTGTGCTCCTCATCCACGCGGTAGGTTTTGGCCATGCCCTTGGAGCACACATGTAAAACTCATATATATATGTTGGAAAGAGGCCATAGTCACAGTTGACATGGCTTTCCGGCAGGTCCCCAGTGGGGACCACCGCATCATGGAGACTGTCATCGCCCCTTTCCCCCTTGGCCCGTGCAGTATGGTATTGTGTAAAATGGGGAATAGTATTAGGGGATTATCCCGTAAGTACATGGGGGAGATGGCCCTGTTTAGGTGGCTATCGTGTTCTGGCTTGGGTGGACAAGCCTCAGGAGGTCGGAACTCAGGGAGCTCCCGTACTTTTCTTTCGTCTTTCTTCTCTGTCCCTCTTTGCTGTGGGCTGGCCCTGATCAGGTCAGCATGCAGCAACCGCACACTTACACTTTACATGTCTTCTTTCCGCTCTTTCGTCTTCCCTTCTGAGCCTCTGTTCTCCTGGGAGCAAGTGCCGCCGGGCCACCTTACCCACGATGTCCACCAGAGTATTTTAAGATGGGGGGTACACTGCAGGGTACTTTCCCGAGTTTCAGAGTTGGGCAACCGGGTTGCCCTTTCGGGGTGGGGGTGTGCCGGTGTGAAGCCGGCTATCGAAGATTTTAATTAAAGTTTTTTTCATTGTACTATATTGCGAACGTGAGTAGGCTAAGCCGACCCTTGTACTACAAGATAAAGGCACGGTTGCGTGCGCAGCTTAGGGTTGGGGTCAGCTGGCTTTGTCGGGTGCAGCGCCAGTCTACGCTTCGCCTGGCTCAGAGAATTAACTGACTCCCTCTTCGGACATTTACGACGCAGTTTTCTGTTTCTACATGCTGTGCTAAAGCGTAATCGACTCCCGGGTTCTCGAACTAAGCCGGATTCCTGGCTTGCTGATGGCTGTACACCTGCCTAAGCTGTGAACCATGAACAAGATCTTATACGAAGAGGGAGCTGGAGACTGATTCTCAATGTAATACTTGACAGCTGTGATAAGGTGATATGCACTCTATTATTTTCTTATCAAATATCATTGCATCCATGGGCCCACGTGTGCAGACACTCTGCTAGATTGGGAAGCCGCTGTTCATGACTCAGAACTTTACTAGTTAAATTCAAGTACACCTTTTTCTTATAATTGTATTACATAACGCTAAGTGCACTGCCTGTAAGTGGGTGATGCACTGCGGGAGCGTGCCAGAGTTTTTTTTTCACACTTGTACATTATACAGTTGCTCATCATTTTCATTTTAGTTTTACAAAATGTATTGAACAGGTTAGCATCCCTGTTCCGGCTGGAACAGAGATGAATATATTTAACTTCACTGTGGGTTCACATTTAAGGGCTGGGGGTTTTCCTGGGTTTTTTTTTGGAACGCTTTCTGGGGTTAACAAAAGGGGATTTAGAGTTTCTCTGACTCATGCTGGGGCAACCTCAGACAGGTTGGAGGCCTGTCAAATTTTGTCAACTACATGCGGGCGCGCTCCCACAGATGCTAGAGCACAACCACCTTATTGTATTTCTTTTCTTTTAATTATTTTTATATAGTCATTCGGGGTTAATAGAAACAATTGCTATTTTTCTGGAATATATATATTAGTTGATTTTGCTCCTTGCACAAGGGCTATACTGACTGTTTTCTTAACTGGCAAAACACATATTGATTGACTTTCACTGGTAGTATCTGCTGTTTAATTTTCTTTAACTATAAAACATGTACTCATTTTTGGTAAAACATATATTGTCAAAATTTTCTGAAATTGTAAAGCCTCGAGTGATGAATTTCTGATTGTTGAAGTACATAAGGATTTTTGATTCCTTCGGAATTGTGAAGTAAAATAACCATTTAGAATTCT
The DNA here is from genome assembly GCA_034769895.1 of Magicicada septendecula. Lineage (NCBI taxonomy): Eukaryota > Metazoa > Arthropoda > Insecta > Hemiptera > Cicadidae > Magicicada > Magicicada septendecula. Next base: position 118,730,466 of record CM068376.1, read on the forward strand.
ATAATCACTGTTTGAAAGCAGGTGATGTAGTTCTGTTAATTTTTATTTAATACTGTGAAAGGAACTTAAGGTTCATACACTCATGAGGGGTCATTGATCAGTGGAATGCTAGACAAATGGGCGGTCCGGTTTTATTCATGCGTTGTGAATTATTATCATCTTTCTGGGGTTTGGCGTTTATGTAATTCTACAAAACGGGTTGTTGATGGGCAAATATTTTATCACTGCTGGGTGTAGGATTGTAGTCACACGGCCTGCCAGGCGGGTGCATTCCTGTTCGAATTGATGTAATTGTGAGTTTGTGTGCCTTATGTTCTGTATGTATTATGTTTGTCTGTGTCTAGCTAGCCACAAGGAAGGGGGGGAGAATTTTCTATTTATATATATATATATATATATCTGTTTACTGCATTTATACATATTGGTTATGATATTATATTTACATACATATGTTAACTGAATTTACACACTTTTGTTATGCTATATACTTGTTGTTTCTTTAATATTGTTGAAGCAGGGCTTACATTATGCATGTATGAATTCTAGGAAAACAATAAATTTGTTATTGTTACATTACGGCTGAGTTTCATTGCAAGTCCCATCATACTGGACCCGGCACAATTTTTGCTTCTCTAGGCTCCAGCCTAGTCCTAATTGACTTGTGGCTTCTCTTTCAAAAAAAAAATATTAAAATAAAATAAGTTGTTTTCATACTCATAAAAAAGACATAAAAGGAAAGAGAGGTTACAGTGTTCCGGTGTCAGTAATAGGTAATTCACTATTTCCGACTATGGAACACTTATTTGTAGATTAAATACCAAATACACCTTCTAACACACACTGTAAGATTGTCTGCAAATAAATTCGACAAGGTCAGTAAAACTGATAGATTTACCAAATGTGAAGATGCTAGTGGTGGAAGCAGCTAAAATGATGGAGGCTGAGCTTATCAGGTATTTTCATGAAGCAAAAGAAGTTGGAGACATGAGCCCTCTGTTGAAGAGATTATTTGTAAAGTATAACAGAGTGTGCCCACTACAAAAAAATGTTCAGTGCTACTGGACTCATTTTAGGGGACAGGCAAGGACAATGACAATAACACAAGCGAGGAATACAGTGTGTTAAAATTAAATGTTTTTTGAAATAATAACTGTAAGGTTAAAAATAATTAATGTTGTCTATAAATTCGTTAATTACTTATTTAAATCTGATTTTAATTATTTCAACAAAGTAGTTTGCTCAATAACAATTATACAGCAAAAACAGAAAAACAAAACCTTTTAACTTTTAATCAGTTAAAAGGGGGAAACAAATTTTAATCATTTTGAAACCAGTCGTGGTACTGTTCGGTAACCGTCATAAAATACGCATCGGGCATTGTGAATAAGAAATTACGGTGAGTGGACTATATAGTCAAACAGTTGTGGTGTGGCTAAGGAATGTACTTGTATCAACGAGGGGGCGCACGCGCTTCCAACCGCGCACTCAGACGGCCAACTTTCCCATGGTCTGGTCACGTATTAAGAAATACCTTTGCGCTGTGTGCGCAGAAAACAGGGCAGTCGGCTAAGAAACCTTCCCCCGGCCGGGTGAACACATAGGCTCGTGAGCCTCAAAACTTCAGTTTATACTTTCAAAATTTTAAAATGTGATTGAATAACAAAAACGGAGTTATAGAAAACGTGTGAGTTCAGTTTAACAGTAACTTACAATGAATTAAAGGTGCGAACAATTATAATTTTGTGACGCAAAAAATTAAAAGTTGGAGAAATAATTTGATACAATAGTGAACTGTAATAAATCGTCAGTACTCAAAATTACACACATGAAAACATATTTCGGAAGATAATGTGATCGAGAGACAGAGTTCGGGAGTGTTGACACCAAGCATCGGATAAAACCAGGAAAGTAAAAATTAACAATTTCAATTAAAATTTTACGTAATTAACAGTTATAATGGGGAAAGAAATCTCTCGTTGTTAAGGGGGTAAGATATGTGAGAATGAGAGCGTGAGCGGGTACTGGGCTGTCTTATATTTAAGCTAACTAGAGTAGGAAAGCTATATTAAATTTTCGATGTAACATTAGTATCAGTAATTGTTCAAAGAAAAAATAAAGATGGAAAGTAAGAAATTTAAAAAGAGAGAATATAAAGAAATGTATTAAAAAGAATAAATCCATTACATTATCTCACTTGATATATATGTGTTAGAATAATCATTTCAAGTACCTAATTTCATTTTCTGTGCTGGTAAATTCGCTATACGAAATAGGGTTACACCACTAGACGATCTGGCCAGAGTTGACAAATAAAAGGTAAGTGGGAGTTTGTGATTATTTAATTAATTATTTAAAAAGTAATAAAACATGACATCAGTTAAACATTTTTATTAACTTACCAAAGTCTGGTCAACAGCATGTCTTGAAATTATAAAGTTGAAAGGCAATTGGCCAAAAACTCTACCTGGCTAGTATAGTAAATAATGGTCATCCATAATAATAGAATTAACATGTTTTAATAAAAATGATTCTTTTGGACATGAGTGTATATTTTGATGTTTTTATATTACATGTTTTACTAATTTGACATTTTCACTGACTTCCATATTTTGTGGTAGAAGAGTACTACAAGACTAAAAACGATATGTGCATGGAAATAATATACAAAATATTCTGTAATAATATACTGTAGTGTTGCAAGGGTAACACATCATTCATTCATGTTGCAGAAAAATATTATAGTGTGGCCACCTTGCATGCAGTTGTCAGTTTGGACCCCCACATCCGAAATGTTAGAACTGCCACTGATCTGAAGTAGTCTCAGATGATTATTTTCTTCATGGGAAACAAGAATAAGGCACGGAAAAATTCGGTTAATATCTTTTATAAAATAGGTTAATTACCTTTCGCCACACTTCTTAAATATCCAAAATTCAGGATTACTCGAGTTTCGACATTGTTATGTCATCATCAGATCCTTAGAATGGGGTTGAAACTACATCTATCGATGTTCACACATCTTGTCAGACGATAAATACGACACACGCGAAGGGACAAAAACATTTAACACTTAAACACATGATATGCGACCGTTGCGGACCTCTACAGGACTGCGATGCGCAGTAAAATTAGTCGACTCCAACTTGACCTTCGATCCTTCCTATCAATCTGTCACAGCTGAGTTCTCGCTCTATATAATTAATTCTGTTAAATAAAATATTATTTTTGTTTTGATTTCTCATTCAAAACGAGATCGTAATTTTCTTTTGTGGCTTTATATATTTCAAACCGTTCAAGGGTGTCTACCTTAAGTGATTTTTTACATTTATGTATTATGTCCAGATTTTCTTTAATACTTTTAATGTTATGATCCTTTATGCTTAGATGTTCAGTGAAAGTGGATCTTTCTACATTTGATTTAGATCTTGGAATGTGTTCCTTGTATCGCACTTTGAATGAGCGAACAGTTTGTCCTATATAGAATTGTGAGCAATCAGAACAATTAAGTTTGTATACTCCAGTGCCGTCATATTCATCAGAGGGTCTACTCTTACTTTGAAAATTGTTTGTTCTCAAACTTATTAGTTGCCTTAGAAGCTAGTACAATGTTTTGTTTTTTCAACTGATTTTTTAGCATGGATGTAATAATTCGCCATATTCTATTGCTACATATTTTTCTTTTTCTTTAGGCATGTCATTATGTGCTGTTCTGTTTTGTTTCTTGTGTATTATTTTATCTATTATATTGCTATTGTATCCGTTGATGGTCGCAATGTATCTAATAATGTTAACTTCGTTTTTGTAGTCTTCTGCAGAGAGGGGCACCGACATTAATCTATGTACGGTATCATGCTATTGAAAAATGCCATTTTGTGAGAATACGGGTGATAAGATGAGGCATGGATAGCGTGATCCGTGGTTGTTGGTTTTCTATAAATGCTGAAGCTGATTTTGTTGTCTATTTTCGTTAAAGTTAAATCTAGGAAATTTATTTTATTTTCCTTTTCTGTTTCTAATGTAAACTGCAGGTTGTTTGTGACGGTATTCAAGTATTTGTTAAGTAGTTCTAATTGTCTGCAATTGCCATTATAGATTACTATCGTGTCATCCACGTAGACGATAAAATAAGATTCTATTAGTGTTTGTTATTAAGCGATATGTTATTGGTTTCTACATGGTTTAAGTAAATTTCTGCTAAGATGGTTGATAGGGGGGATCCCATTGCTAGCCCATCTTGCTGTAGATAATATTTATCATCAAAAGCGAAATAGTTTTGGTTCAATACTATTTTTATCATGCCAATAAGTTCATCAACTGCTTCTTGACTTAGTGTGGCTTTTGATAGTAGAAACTTTTTTGTTATTTCGATAGTTTCATTAATCGGTACATTTGTATACAAATTAACTATGTCAAATGAGGCAAATGTGTGTCTTGGCTCGATTGTAAGGTCTTTTGTGAGATCCACTAGTTCTAAGCTATTTTTCGGACTGTAGTTCTCTTTGAATTCTATATGCTGTCTTAAAATCTTATCAAGTTTTTTAGCAATTTTGTATGATGGTGCTGATGTGAAATTTACTAGAGGACGGACTGGCATATTACTTTTGTGTACTTTAGGAAGGCCTCTAAGGTTGGGCGCTTTAGGGTCAATCATTTTTAAGTACTTTTTTTCTTCATTCGTCATGATACGTTTGGTTTTTTTCAACATTGATTTCACATCAATATTAGCTATTGGTAGGGTTGGTCTCAATTTCAACAATTTTATTGTTAACGATAAAATCCTGTACTTTATTTTTATAATTCTCGTAAACTATAATTACAAGTGTCTGGCCTTTGTCCGCTTTGGTGACAATGCAGTTATTTTCTGCTATTTTTCTTTTTATTTCTTTAAATATTTTGATTTCTTTACTGTAGCCAGTTTTATTATTTTTCGCTTTCAAAATTTCCTTTATTTTAATTATTTTATTATCGATTACATGTCTTACAGCTGTTTTTGTTTCTTCATCGGATATAGAGTTTATAGCAGTTTCAGCATTTATAATTTCATATATGAGTGATTGTTTAGATCCTTTATTTTTAAAACTATATTTTAGGCCTTTGTTTAAAAGATTGCTTTCCTCGTTAGTGAAGTCTATTTCAGTAAGATTAATTACACGAGGATAAAACTGATGAGCTATTGCACTGTTCTTTTGAAGGCTGTTTTGTTCTTTCAACAGATTATTTATTTTCTTATCTTGTGTTTTCTTTTTCCTGAGAACGGCTTTGTTTACTTGTTGCTCTATAAAATATATTACTTTGTCAGTTTGTGTTGGATGTAAATTTTGTAATCGTTCGATATGTTTTTTCATAAGTAGCGTGTTAAGCATGCTCTTTCTATAGTACAAGCATGTATTATAGTATACAATACTATAGCATGCTTAACACAAAAGGTTGAAAAAAATCTACATTCAGTAATTTAGATGTTCTTTCCCTATGGTTTAAGTGGAGTAATATTACAAGAAAAACTAGTCAAATTCCTGAGAGTATGGAGACTGAAGGCCTCCAAGCATCTAACAGGTGGCTGGAAAACTTCAAAAAAAGACACGATCTTGTGTCAAAAAGAATTTGTGGAGAATCAGTGTTACCGGAAGTGAATTGAATAATTTAACTGAAAACTATGAACTCCACCAGATTTATAATATAGATGAGACAGGTCTCTTTTACAGTCTGTTGCCTGACAAGACACTAGCTAGAAAAGAAAAGTGTCATGGAGGAAAGCTCATTGGAAAATATAAGAAGCCCCAATGTTTTAAACATTTAAGAAATCTACCAACTGAATATGAAGCAAATAATAAAGCTTGGGTGACAATGGACATAGTTACAAAATATTTATACAGTCTTGATGCTAAGATGGGAATACAAATTTTCCTATTTTTAGACAGGCGTGCTGCTCATATCAATTTGCCATTGAAGAATATCAAGTTAATAGTCTTTCCTGCAAATTGCACCAACGTTGCAGCCCCTTGACCTTGGCGTAATATATAATTTTAAAGTGCAATATAGGAAAATGCTGGTAAAAAAATATTTATCATTTTTATTTATCATAAATAAAAATATCTAGTTAATGCCATTAGTTATGTTGCTCTAGATGGAGAGCCATAAAAGGTGGAACAATTAAGAAGTGTTTCACAAATACTAGTTTTCAAATAGTTGGCTTCAATGAAGAAGCAAGTACGCAAGACCAAGAATTTGAAGAATGGAGTGATAGGTAAACTAGGTGTCACTTCTCAGAATATGTTAATATTGATGAACATTTAGCAACTACAGCAATGAGGTCAATCGAAGAAATAACTGAAGAAAAACATTGTCAAAATAATTAAGATGCTTACCATGTCGATGACAACAGTGAAGAAGAAGAAACTGATGTTCAGCCAGTTCCTTCTTATGTCGATGCAACTGCAAGACTAAATGTCATTCAACAATATATGTGTGTAGCATAGAAGGTGAAGATAACATTCATATCCGTTTACAAGAAATCGAGATAATTATACATGAAGCGTCACTAAAGAAATCCGTGCAAAAAAATTTTGACATTCAAAAAAAAATGTTAATCTGTGATTGTTACAAAATGTGCTTAATTTATAATTTTTTTTTTAATTTCAGGGACTCAGAGCTTGTAGCGATCACTTTTCATCATTACTATAGTAAGTTTTTAACAGCATTTTAGTATTAACATAGCAACAATTAATTCTTTTTTACTTTCTTATGGAGCTTCTTAAATCTGTTTCCTGAAGGTTTCAGAAGGAACTACAGAATGCCTAGGCAACAGAGAACAACAGCATAATGTAAAAATTATAAATTTTGGTAGTATTCATAACTTGCTGTTAAGTTCTTCAATGTAAACCTCCAGTGCTCCACAGTAATATTGCTAACACTGTCTGATTTTCTACAAATACTTTTTGCTACAAGATCGTATCTATTTTCAAAGTTTTCCAGCCCTCTTAGATGCTTAGATAGTTTTAGCAGTCTAGCTAATTTTTTCTTCTAATACTGGCCCGCAGATCAGAATGTTTATTGTACAAAATACTTCTGAATTCCTGAACATTTTTATAAGAATATTTATTGTACAAAATACTTCTGAGTTCCTGAACATTTTTATAATAATTTCATTAATTTCTTTAATTTAACATTTCCTGTATACATATTTTAATTGAAATTCATAGGTACAGTATGTTTTTGTGTGTATTGTATAAATAATAAATATTGATAATGGCATTATTGAAAAAATTATTTCATTGTTTCTAGTTCTAATGACAGTACATTTTAAACTTCTGTAATGGGTGCATTTTCTTTGTAACGTTTTTGAAGTGCAGAACTAGAACTCACAGTTATATTGAACTGTCACAATTTTCTTTTTTTTTGCAATTATTTTTTTACAGTTTTTAGTGTATTTTTATTAACCTTTCTGTTTATGTTAATTTTTGTATAATTTCTGTAAACAATGTCTATATGTAAATAACTGGCTACATTTAGATTTGATTTTTTCTGTTTTTTAATGTGTATCTTAAATAAATAGAATTTTGTATTCATCAGTATTTGGAATAAAGCTCAAGGCACTTTTGTTATTCTCTATACACTGTTTTTTCTTCATTTTTCATGTTTTCATCCCTAAATTTAGTTCTCAAAAGTTTTAGGATGACAGATTCTCTGTGATTGATAACATATACTATTTTTTGTGTGTACATAACATGCAATAATACAAATGCATGATGCATTATTATTAGTGTTGTATAGTATTTGCAAGACAGGAATATGGTTTACAAGCTTAACTTTATGAGAATTCTTAGAAGAAATCATCCCAAACCACCTCTAATAATTATGAAGTTTAGGTTGCCAAGTGTCACCAAGACACTACATATGATGTAAACACATTTTTTTAAAAATACATTTCTCAAGTTAAACTTGAAAACATTATATAAAGTGGCCCTCAATACAAAGCACTTTTTGGTCGGTCCACAAAAGAGCGTTATATCAAGGTTTCACTGTATATAATATTCTTCTAATAATTCTGGTTATGATAATTTCGCCTGATTTGCTGTAATAAAGTTGTGCATATTATTGTGCTTCATCTGAATTTTATTTTTGAAATACCTGTTCGGATTATCCAAAATTCTGGATTCGCAGGGTTCTACTGTATACTAAAATATGTTCTTTAGTTGACTATGAATTCAGGAAAATTTTCAAAAACGGTTTACTTAAAAAATAGTTTTAATGAACACAAAAATCTTATAGTATTACAAAATTGAACACAACTTTTATCCAAATTCCTTTAGAACTTTGTAAAGTTTTATACATAAAGTATAAAGACACTTTACTTTGTATCGTTATATGTCTATTACTAGTTTACCTAATGAGCAATATTTAAATATAAATGTATAAAAAACTATCCAAAAATTGGTTTGATCTTATTTGAAAAGTAGAATGCAATTGGACCACATTTTGCAGAAAGGAACCAAGCCACAAAAGTTAAAAAATGGAATCAACCCTGTAGTGTACTCCTACATACCGTTTCCATGTTTTGTAGAAAAGAACCAACCTAATTCTGCATTGTAATGCCATCTGTGGGCGGATAAACAAAACACTGATAGCATATCCTGCATTTTCCATTCTGCAGAATGGAACCATGTGGGTTGGTTCCTTTTAGTAGAATGGAAATATTCAGAGGCCACAGGTTCAAGACCAAAATGTGTGACATTTTTCACGATGTGATCATCGCAGATATATGAAAGGAAAATAAAGTTTAGCAAATATTTACCTCGTACTGAATGCATGGCCTGTGAAGAGCCAATAAATTAAATTTCATTGTTAACAAATACTGTTTTGGTTCCTCTTTGCAAAGCATTATGGGACTTGTGTTTGTAAATGTTCGGATGATATTACACGTATGATTGTGTTCTTATGCTAATATTGTTTTGAAATGGATAATTATTTGAGCAGAGGAAGAAGACTTGCAGAATTATGAGCCTTACAAAGTAAACAGGAAAATGTATTGCTCAGCTCAACTCCAGTTCAATGTAATATACAGGTTAGTAATATCAATAATATAGTATTAACAATATTATTTTGTATTATTTGCTACAGTATATTAATAAACTGTCCCTTTTTCACAATTTCAGGAAAGGGAGAAGGAACAAACTACAACTGTAGATGTTTACTATCCTACAGGGAACAATACAGAAAATATCTCTGGTATGGAAACTGAGGTTAGAATTTATTTTTAGTATATATTCCATGTTCATTTATTGACAAACATGCTAGTTAGTTTTATGTTCGCATATTATTTGTTATGTTACGTGTAACCTCTTCATTTTTAAATGGAGAGACTGACATAAGACAGATTAAATCATACCTTGTAGGTGAAACAGGATATTTCAGGTGTGTAGGACGGTGATCATAATATAACAAACAATAAAATCATTATTAGCAGATTGTACATCTAGCTAACCGCTCATTTTATAGCGAAGTGCTCTAAGAATTGTACTACATATACAAACATTTTCAAGCAAATAAACGAATATTTGGTGTTAACATTAGGCAGAACACACGTAAACGCAACATGCACGTGTACTTGTTGTTACTCACAGGTAACAGAGACAACTGTTTCACGGAGGTAGGAATATCACCATTATCGAAACTGAATAAACTCACTGATATGAACATTAGCGTTTTGTATCAGACTACAAATGCTTCCCTAAAGAATTTGACAGTAAGGTCATCACCACCTTTGCAGCGCCTCATTTGTGTAGGATGTTCCCATGTATCAGATGAAGGATGTAATGACGTTGTGTCATTGTGTAATGAACTTGTACTGTTTGACATCAGTGGATGCAATAAAGTTACTGAAGCTGTTATCAAAACAGCAGAAGATTCTGTAAAACTTCGGACTAACAACAAAAAACTCAAAACGGTTGTGGGTGGAACATCAATATCAACAGTACAATCTGCATGTGAACAATTGCATATAGACATGAGTGATAACAGACAACTTGATAATAGGGGGTGTTATTCGAAGGTCGTGGTGAATAACAGCAGGGAGTGGTGAAGATCTTGTTTATCTCTGTGATAATCTAGAAGAATTAGAATCAGAAGAAAACGAAAATTAGAATCAGAAGATGCAAACGGCGAGAAAGCTCCGGCACGCATTTGAATATATATTGTTTCATAACACAGTTTTAACGGAGTATTAAATTGTATTTCGAATTGAACAAAATATCAGGTGCATTGTTTACACTTCATACTTCATTTTATACGTTTTTTTTTTTACTTTGTTTCAGGAGTTTAATAACCCAACTATAGAAAATTTACTTGGTTATGACTCCGATAAAGATAAAGAGTATGCTCCAGATTCATCAAGCACTTCTAGTTCTGATTCCCCAACAGATAAACCTAGTTCTAGGCCCAAGAGAGGAAGACCCCGAAAATTTGAAACCTCAACAGAGGAAAATAAATCAAAAAGAAACAAAAACGAAGAACATTATAACCATAAGGGTGTGAAAGTGAGGAAGGATTTCAAGGATATCGTATGTTGTTGTGCAAGGAAATGCTATGAAACCTTATCAGTGGTATTCCGTAAAGAACAATTCAACAAGTACTGTGAGATTGGTTCGTATGATGCACAAACCATTGCATTGCAGCTTGTGTCTGAAAAACCAAAGAATTGATGCTTCGAACAAACTAATAATACCAGCAGGTCATATTCAAGATTTTACCACTTCGGTGATTTGAACTGCACAGAGATTTCTTTGTCCTCACACTGGGAATATCTACAAAACGAGTCGATACAGTACTAAAGAAAATGCGATCAGCTTCTGTGACTGACAAAAGAGGCAAACAACAAGGTGGACATAACAGGACATCATAGAAGAAGACAGAAGAAATTATGAAACAGATTTGTATGATACCGAAGTATAAGTCTCACTACAGAAGGGAACGATGTGATGCAGAATACCTTCCACCAGGTATGATATGTATGTAAAAGATGTTGCGTAGCCTGTCAGTATTTCTACTTCCAGACGCATATTTCTAAAGAAGTTTAATTTAAAATTTAAAGCATTAAAAAAAGATACATGCAATATGTGTGATGTGTATGCAGCTAAAGTGCAAACCATAAATTCTGAGGAAGAGAAACAGAAATTATTGAAAGAGCACAATGAACATATTGATCTAGGTAAAGAAGCTCAAACCCGTATAAGAGGCGATACGCAAAAAGCAAATGAAGAACATTTTATTGAATGCTTAACATTTGATATGGAAAAAACATTACCACTTCCCAGGATCCCAACTATTGTAATGTTTTACAAGAGGCAATTGTGGCTATACAACTGTGGGATCCATGCAGGGAAGGGAAACAAGGGTTACTGCTATGTTTGGGTTGAGGGAAAGGCTGGTCGGCAATCACAGGAAGCTGGTTCATGTCTACTTCACCACATTGAACATAACATTGAGAAAGACATGGAGGAGCTAATTTTATGGTCTGACAGCTGTGGAGGGCAGGACAGAAACATTAAGTTGACCCTCGTGCTGAAAGCTGCTCTTGATTCTCATCCATCATTTTAAAAAAATACATCTGCGATTTCTCGTATCGGGACAGCTGTCTACCAAACAATGACGACTTTTCAGATATTGAGACCGCACTAAAACATCAGAAATCCCTGTACCTACCTGATGACTACATAAGAGTGATGAAGATATGTCGAAAGAAAAATCCCCTGATAGTTACAGAAATGAATAGTTTCCTTGGAACGTCCCAGCTACAACTCCTGATATGTAATAGAAAGGTGGATGTAAAGAAAGAAAAGATTTCATGGTTAGAAACCAGAGAAATAATGTTGGAGAAAACAAAACCAGTTTCTATTTTTCTGTGGAAATCTTTTGAAGGGGAATATGCAGAGACTGACATTAAGAGTTATTTGTATTTGTGATTTGAAAAAATATGGATTGTAACAAAATTTGATTATGTATTCAATTTATACATCTAATAAAAGTGTTTACTATTAAAAACAAGAAAAATATATGGGTTAGATCATTTCAGAACGTAATTGCCATCATATACCATTTCGCAGAAAGGAACCAACCCACAAAAATATGGATGATATTAGAACTAACTGTCAGTATTTATTTGTGAATTTTTTATTTAGCTTTAACTTTAACTACATTTTACTCAGTTTAGGTAATGTGTGGGGTGGTTCCTTTCTGCAAAATGTGGTCCAATTAGACTTGTAGTAAATGTTGAAAGAACATGCAAGATTTATATATCACTTAATACTAAAAGTAAAGAACAAAGTAAAAATATAGTATTTTTCAAAATACTGTGAGATCATTTTTCCTGACTAGGGTTCATAGTTAACATCAGTAACACGTCTTGTGTTTAAACACTTGAAACGCATCATTTTAGTCATAACACATTTTTTACTGTATAGTATACATACAATAAAGCACCAGATGCACAGCCATCAAACCTTTTAAGAAGTAAGCATAACGTCTGTTCACACCAAGTATTGATGAACTGTCACAATAAGAAATAAGAAACAACACTAAAACTCTCAGTCTTTTCAAAGTGGCATGTCCGCATCAGATGCTATGCCTGTGTCTGCATTCTGAACCAGTTAGCACCAAAGCACCAGATGCGCAGCCATCAAAACTTATTAAGAAGTAAGCATAAAGTCTGTTAACAACAAGTATTGTACTGTCAAAATAAAAGATGAGAAACAGCACTCGTAGCTCAATCCTTTGAAAGCGGCATATCTGCGTCCGATTCTATTCCAGTGTCTGTACCAGATCCACCAGAGCCAATAGTGCATTCTGAACCAGTCGGCGACAGTATTGCTGTTGATGAGACAGTTACTAAATCTGTTCCTATAGCTGCATCAGATACCGAACTGTAAATGTTGGTTACACTATCAGCCATAGGGACATCGGCAGGACAACTTGTTGACGTTGCCGAGCTCGAAGCTGACACAGAAGGAGTTACCAGTTTTGGAATGTCTAATCCTTTTCGTACATAAAAAAGTAAATACGCTGCTTGAGTCTGAAAAGTAAAATTAAAAGATAAATAATTTGAAAATATTACTTATTAAATAAATAAATACCTATGAAATTTTCAAAAAACAGGCTCAATGCATAATTTACTACTACAGTTTAAGTTATGGGACACCACACAAGTAGTCCATACAAGTGGTTACCCATTTTTAGAATTTTATTTAAACCTGAAAAAATGGACGTGATCTATGATTGTATTCACCTACACACACGAAAATGTTCCTTTACTCAATTGCACAACGACATAAGAAAATTACACATACTCTTTTTTTTAAGTCTCAAATGTAAATCTAAAAGTTTCTGTAGGAAAAAATCTACAGGACATAAGATGTTGCATCTTAGGTTCACCATGGCCTAACAGCTTGGAGAGAATTATTACATTTGAAGCGGTTATGAAAGTCTATGTACACATGTTTGTTTGGAAATGGGATTATTTCCTGTAAATTGTATTAGTTAACATGTAAATATATACTGATACACAGACTAAAATCATTTCAATTAGATTAAACACTGTACAGCAACTTATCTGCATAGCATCTCTACAATATCAAAACATTTTCAGCTGTCTTTGTAAATGGCACAGGACACAAATGAAGATTTTATATATATTATAAATTATATTATATATATGTATATAAATTATAAGAGTAAAATTAACACATAAGTACTTACCACAACTTTTGACTCCTTAAGCGGATTCACTACACTGTCATCAAAGCAGTACCATTTCTGATCTCGCTGATTCTTACAGAAAGCGGTATCTGAAATAAAAATATTATTTATAGATATTTTAATATTATTTGATAAAATTATATAATTAAAACATAAAAAATTGATATCTTACGAAACTTTGAATCTTTGTGCAAAATTTAAATCTTAGAGAAATTTTCATTTTATTTTTATACTGTAACAGCATTCCTTCGTCATAAACATTCGTTTGTTCATTGAGTAATATGAGATTGTGTGTCCTATTAGACTGGGAGTATTGTAGTAATTACAATACAGACTACAATATCTATATACATTGTACTGTAGGTAGGTTCATTCAGTTTGTTATAGGTTATCACAATTCCACATTCTTTTTATTTTTGGAGTGTTTCTGTAACAATAGACAGAAACTAACTAACAGAAATGCTCCAAGATAACTTTTCTTTCTTAGAATATTCAGCAATTACAAAGATAAAAACCTTCTGAGTTCAGTGTTAGCATAGGGACTGTTGATGTCACATGAAACCACTTTAAAGGAACTGGCTTATCTTCAAATCAAAGAAAGAGCAACTGGGGCTGTAGAAAAGCAATTACTCCAAAATAAAATAAGGTATCGCTAATCAAATTATAAGAGACAGTAAACTTTTTTTCCTGTACGCTTGAACAAACAGTAGCCAGTAGAACAAAATGTATACATAGTACCTCTTTGCAGAGTTATTGCAGTGTATGATAAGCTTGTCAGCCAGATAAAATCAATCTCGCTAGTAACCTTCATGGGTTTCATTGTTAATAACAATAGATTCTTTTCACATTAATGCATATTAGCAATTTCACATTTTTTATATTAGCATTTTGGCTGTTGATCACCTTATCTGACAAGTCACGAAACATCTGTAGAATGCTGAGCCTGTTATTTGGTGAGACATCTTCAATTTGTGTAATACAAAATCACATCTAGTGACAGAATTCACTGCTGTGTTGTATTTGTAGTAATTTTTTAGCTATGTTTTTAAGATCATGGGTAGGTGGGCAGCCCAACTAAACCAAACTGAAACAACAACTGAATTATATTGGCTGTTTTCAGATATTATATTCACTTTGAAATGTTGAAATGCGTATTATCTGATGCTCAAATCGAAGCAGAAGTGTCCCATATTTTTAGTGATAGTGAAGATGATTTTTTTTCGGATGATATAGATGAAGACAAGTCTGATTATGTTTAAGACGAATCTGATGAAATTTCAGGTTAGTGTGACTTTTATCATTGCAAAATATTGGCTACACTTATGTTACAGGCAAATATTTCTGTTTCACTTGTAACGTGACGAATTTTGAGGGATTTTATTTTTATTAATTTTTAGGGGATCTATTAAAAATATGTTAAATTCATTTTCCAACTGGGTTATGGCCACATGTTGAAATGAAACATTGTGCTAACAAAGGAACAGTACGCCTTAACTGTTGTGCAACCTTTTTCGAAAGAATGTACCAGGGCGTCATTTCTTAGAACTGTGCGGGTGTGTGGCAGTTACATCCGCACGCACCACAGAAGCATGTGCGCAGACGACGCTACTGCAGTAAACTCAAAATGGCTATAAGACGAAAGTTTTATTCGCTTCATGGTACCAAAACGACGGATGTGAGTCTAAGACCAACCTCTTTTGTGATGTCAACCAGTGCTGACCGAATATCATCCACAACCAACACACAAAAAACTACGTGTGTTGAATGGGACACAACAGTGGCGAAGAAATAGCAGGCATTGTTTTCCACCTTGTGAGACGGCTATCTAGTTGACAGTGAACGTAGAGACACTCTTCCGCAGTCCGCTTACAGACTGTGCCTGGCCAGGTACTGGCCCCAAGGGGCTTATTAAAATTTATAAGTTTCAAGTAAAAAGTGAGAAAATAAGTTAACAGTAATGTGACAGTGGTGTTCGGGTTCAACCAAAGGACACAAAAATATATTTTGACATCCAAGAAGTTATAAATGAGTGGCCACGAGTTTGAGAGGACACCTCGTACCGGCGAGGGGTATCTGTATCAATTTCATTAATAATGGGGCGCATTTTTATTAAAAGGGGGTAAATTAGTGTGGATGCGTGAATGTTGGCAGACTGGGCTGTCTGTACCTTAGAATAAGGTAAGATGTTAGCGTAAGGTAGAGGTCGTAGTTGTAGTCATGAAGTAAATAACAAAACAAGAAATTATTATGCTGTTATGACATTTTCTAAATTGTGAGTAAAAAATCTGATAGTTTTTTAAAAAAAGTTAATAAAATAAAATTCATTAATTCTCTTCAAATAATGAGTAGCGTAAGTTATTCCATGAACCCGTAAACCATGTTTGCATCTTACGTTCGTGCGAGAATCCTGGACCCAGATAAATTTTACAGGTAGGTGTAAATAAATTATGTATTTGTATTTATATTTGTAAGTAGTCAATTAACATAACAATGGCTTCTGAACAGGGACAGTTTTTATAAGTCAAAATTTAATGTAAAAACCACACCTACAAAAGATGCAAGCGTGTTTTTAAGGTTGGAATAATGAAGTAGAAGTGCGTCATTTACGCAAAATTGGTTATATTGTATATTATATATTGGTTGTATTATATTTACGCACACATATCAATTATAAAAAATAAGAGATGGCAGGAAATAATGAAAGTGAAATTAATGAAATTACTAATATAGAAAATTGTAATGAATCAAATATTATGAATAACGTTGAAATCCACTCGACTCCAAACGTGAGTCAGGAAAATAAAACAAGATATTACAAATGAAACAAATAGTACAGATGATTCGGGGATTCAAATAACCCCAAAATCGAGTAGAGAAAGGAAAAATAATAACGATGAAGTCAGCTTCACTGACAATAAAACAGAAAGTCAGTCGACACCGGTCCAAGGTAAAAAGTCTGACGATAGTTATGAAATGTTCAAAATGATACAAACAATGTTAGATATGAAATTCAATGAACAGAAGAGTGATTCTGACGCTAAATTCAATGTACAGAATAGTAAATTTGATGAATTGAAAAAACAGAATGATAAATTAAAAAATGATATTCAAGAAATTAATAGACGTTTTGAAAATACTAATGAAATAATAAAAACTAGTTTGAATAAATTAGAACAGAGTATTGAGAGAATGGAAGTGGATGTGATGAATACAAACAAGAGTAATACAAATGAAAATTATAAGGATATGTATAAAAATGCGGTACTAGAGAATAAGTTAACAAATGATAATGATGATGTCAAAAATAATAAAAATAATATTGAGAATGGTAATGTATTTGAAAAGGTAGTATCAGAGAGTGATACGTTGAAAATAAAGTGAGAGTACTGATGAAGTTGTAGAATGTAATAATGGAATGTTAATGTGTGTTTATGAGTCAGAGAGAAAGTGGAAAGATAGTATAGTGGTAGAATGGGGGCAGAGGGTAAATGTTCCCCTTATTTGTGATGGACCAGGGTGTTCACAAGTGTTGTTTTTGAAGGGCAAGAGTCCCGTGTTAATGGAAGATTTAAGTTGTTTCCCGTTTTTGTATAAGTTAATACCCTCTGTGTGGAATGATGTTAAAAGTATGAGATGGTGTTATGATGAGAGAGATTTGGATAGAGAGTTGTGTGTTGAGAGAGAGACAGAATTGTATAAATTAAAGAGAGATTATGATGAGTTGAAAGAAATGTTAGAAGTGTGTTTGAACAATAATAATTTAATTTATGAGGAAAAAATAACTGACCCGATATTGAATATAATTACTAATGGAGACTTGACAGAAATACATAATGCTGACTTGGTATATGATTATTATGATAAAACGAATAAACTGAAATTGTATGGTTATTACACACAAGATAGCCATATGTGTGTAACTGAAAGTGAAAATTGTTATTTGAAACAAAGATTAATTTTTGACGATGGAGGTTAAACGATAAAACAATAAATGGACAATTTTATATATTTTGTTTTACGGTTCTGACCTCGCAACCTTGGACAATGAAGTGTGATATAACTGAATAATTAATGATGAAGAAGTGTAAATAAATGTTTAGTGAATTTGATTGTGGGTATTGTAAAATGTTAGGTAAACAATGTGTATGTAGGTAAGTGTTGTAATAATAATATTAATATTTTGCAATCTAAATAAATAACAAAATTAATTTTGAAGACAGTAATTGGCGAATTGTAATTGTTTTGATACCAATGGAACTTGTATTTTCAATAATTAATTTAATTAAAATAATTTGAGATGTTTTAAATATTTTGATTGATTTAAATGTTATATATTGAGTTTTCTGATGAGTTTGAAATATTTTATGAGATTCGAATTTGATGGTAATTAATAAATAAATGTTAAATTGTTTGATACGAAATAACACTGTGATTAAATGTTTCAGAGGTTACGTGGAGATATTGGTGTGTATGGTGTGTATATTTTGTGTTTATGTCAGTAGGTGAATAATGTACTGTAAGTATAAATTTTATGATACAAGTCAGATATAATAAAACGTTTACAGGTGTGCAAGAATTTTAACTTCAATAATGAAAATAACTTGAAATAATAATTTAATGTGATGTAAAATAAATGTTAATAATAAATTTGAAAATTTTAAGAAATTTAATTGTAGACAGTCATGAATGAGTTAAATGATGATGGATAAAAGGGTTAATGAAAATTTCATATTATAATGTTTTATATAAAATTTTAATTTAGCTATTAGTGTGCTATTGCTGGGGTGGCATGTGCCCCAGTAGATAGCAGAATGTGTTGGGGGTAACAGGGAGTGTTACCTCCATCGGAGGCCAAAATGGCGAAAATGCGCGGCACACCTTTTTTGTACAATTGTATATTGTACCATGATAGACTTTCGTGCCGTGCAGTTAATGATGTGGTAACATGCACGAAGGTAGAGTTTGATTTCCCCGACTTTTTGGGCGATTACTGCCTTACCAGCACTAATCGTGGTTTTGGCTAGCGGTCAGCTATGGCCATAATCAAGTCCCTTGACCATAGCTGACTTGAAATTGGTTGATATTAGAAATTAACAGGGGGGTGAAACTAGGGGAAATCCCGGAACTATGGAACAGTGGCTGCCACTCTGTCCGAGTAGGGACAGCATAGCCAGGTGGTAGACCCGTTTTAAGGGCGAGTAACTATAAAACAAAGGTATGTCGATATCTAAAAACCATTCAAATGTAACGCTAAAGCAAGGACAAGGAGATGTTCAATTCCTCCAACTATGCCGTCCTTGCGGAGGCCAATGGGCGCCACAGTCCAACAGAACAAAACAATAGTGTGTATGGATGGGGGGTTGCTCAGGTCAGCAACGAATTTAAATTTCATAACATAAAAATGATAACTCACTTTTGCACTAGTTAAATGCTTGTATTATGATTTGGTAAATAGGTGTTCATATGTCTATTATACTATGTTTATTCTGTCTCATAAATGTTTTTATTTTTATTGTGTTAGGAATATAGGGATTAACGAAATATGTAATCTATATAATTTTGAAATGTGTTTATAACAAAGTAAATACCTAGACCAACCGGCAGGCGGTTTACATAATTGTACCAGAGTCAGAGCGGGGGGAAACAATGATGTGTAGTAGGTTAGATATAAGGATTGATAAAAATATGTATTTCATATAATGTGTATAATTTTGAAATGTGTTTGCAGTAAGGTCATTCACCTTGCTAAGAATGTCAGCTGATCAGTAGTAGAATGTCACTGATAAAGTGTTTACTAATTTCCAAGGTAATTAATGTTAAATATAATGTTTTAATGTGTTGAAGATGTTAGTTCAAATAATGAGGAAAGTAATTTGATAAAGTTAAGATTTTAAATGATTTGTGAAGAAATAATAAAAGATAGATTTTGAGTGATTAATAATTTGTTGGGACATGTAGATCAGTCCAAGTTGAGTTTAAAGGGGAAATAGAGAGAATAATGTTGTTGTGAAGTAACGTAATAGAATTTGAGAAGTATTGAGGCTGACACAGTAGTTATGGGGAATATATGTAGAGTAATGATTGATATATTGATGTTTATAAATGATGATGTTATTTTGTAGTTGAAGTGAGGTAATAAGAGTGTTAATTAGGGGATGGTAATTTTGTAAGAGGGGATAGTGTAGTGTAGGAGTCCGCAACAAAAGTGGTTGGGACGGGAAGGGACCGATTAGCGGGAAGGGGTTGCCTTAGGTAGAATCCAGGGACCAGATTAAGGGAATGAGCTTTTGGGGGGGGGGGAACACACATCCTAAGTACAAAGGGTTAGAGTTTTTTTTTTATATATCGAGAGAATGATGCGAATTGAGTTTAGTAGTAAGTTGGGTTTAGAGATTGTTTGGTAGATGTTTTGATAGAGATGGGTGTCCTGATAGTTAAAGTTGTTAGTGGTATTAGAGTCAGAGTGAGAAAGATTATATGTGTATACATGCCAAGTGGCAGATCAAGTTAGTATAAATAATTAAATCACCCAAACTAATGGAGAATGCGATTATTAAAGAAAAGAGATTCATAGTAAAAATGTAAAATTTTAATTGAAACAAGTGACAATTTTAATAGAATTTGAAAATGTAAAGTTATAAAGTGTTTATTTTGAGTAATTTAAATATCAATTTTATTGTTAATCGTAATAATATTTTGTTATTTTAAATGTCTTATTTTATTGTGTTTTTGTGTTTAACGATAGAATTTTAAAGGTGCTCAATGTATTTTTTGATGTAACTTGTGTAACTTATGTAGGTCAAGGCTCTTGACTTGACCCAGTTTGATCAGCTGATGGGTGATGTTCTATACTAGACCCGTTTTGGCGATGCAGTGATGCCAGCCAATTTTGCTTTTTAATTAATTTGAATAATTTTAAATAATTTCAAAATTGAAAAAAAATATATTTTAATAAATTTAAATTTTTTGAATTTGGAAAAAAAAATTTGATTTTATGCCTGCCATATAATTGATGTTTTTGAATTTTGATTATGTTATTGTTTGTGTGTATTAATAGGGTTTTTTATTGAATTGTATTGTTTAGGATATATGTCTAACCACATGTTAGGATAAGGAAGTTCATGTTTTTGACAAATGTTCCATTTATTTGTTTTCTAAGTATCAAGAATAACGAAGAGAGTTAATTACTGCAGATAAAAGATTTTATTTTGATTTTAAAGAAGATAGCTGTTGATTTTTGACTTAAATAAAAATTTTGAAGCTAAGAATGTTTCAATTTTGCTAGGATGTAGTTATAAGTGTGTGTGCAAGCCCAGTAACTGCTAAAGGCAGCCCAGTGTGCATGATAAGGGGGAACATATCGGTTGAGGATCTGGCATGATATAAGCCAGGGATTTGGAATTTTGGGGCGGCATGTTAGAAGGTGAGGTGCGCTGTGGTGCGTATCTGTTCGATTTTACGGTGTTGGGATCTCGTACAGAGAAGTCCAGTGATCTCGTTCAGATGCGGCCATAGTCGCCGAGCCAGGGGGATTGTTTACCCATGAAGTATAAGAGCTAAAGGGGGTTGTTGGCACCAGTTCCTCACCGGTCCTCTTAGGGGTTTTAGCAATGAGATTTCTTCTGTTTCGGCAGAAGATATCTCATTGTGGGGGGGGGGTATTGTAACGTGACGAATTTTGAGGGATTTTATTTTTATTAATTTTTGGGGGATCTATTAAAAATATGTTAAATTCATTTTCCAACTGGGTTATGGCCACGTGTTGAAATGAAACATTGTGCTAACAAAGGAACAGTACGCCTTAACTGTTGTGCAACCTTTACGAAAGAATGTACCAGGGCGTCATTTCTTAGAACTGTGCGGGTGTGTGGCAGTTACATCCGCACGCACCACAGAAGCATGTGCGCAGATGACGCTACTGCAGTAAACTCAAAATGGCTATGAGAGGAAAGTTTTATTCGCTTCATGGTACCAAAACGATGGATGTGAGTCTAAGACCAACCTCTTTTGTGACGTCAACCAGTGCTGACCGAATATCATCCACGACCAACACACAAAAAACTACGTGTGTTGAATGGGACACAACAGTGGCGAAGAAATAGCAGGCATTGTTTTCCACCTTGTGAGACAGCTATCTAGTTGACAGTGAACGTAGAGACACTCTTCCGCAGTCCGCTTACAGACTGTGCCTGGCCAGGTACTGGCCCCAAGGGGCTTATTAAAATTTATAAGTTTCAAGTAAAAAGTGAGAAAATAAGTTAACAGTAATGTGACAGTGGTGTTCGGGTTCAACCAAAGGACACAAAAATATATTTTGACATCCAAGAGTTATAAATGAGTGGCCACGAGTTTGAGAGGACACCTCGTACCGGCGAGGGGTATCTGTATCAATTTCATTAATAATGGGGCGCATTTTTATTAAAAGGGGGTAAATTAGTGTGGATGCGTGAATGTTGGCAGACTGGGCTGTCTGTACCTTAGAATAAGGTAAGATGTTAGCGTAAGGTAGAGGTCGTAGTTGTAGTCATGAAGTAAATAACAAAACAAGAAATTATTATGCTGTTATGACATTTTCTAAATTGTGAGTAAAAAATCTGATAAAGTTTTTTAAAAAAAGTTAACAAAATAAAATTCATTAATTCTCTTCAAATAATGAGTAGTGTAAGTTATTCCACGAACCCGTCAACCATGTTTGCATCTTACGTTCGTGCGAGAATCCTGGACCCAGATAAATTTTACAGGTAGGTGTAAATAAATTATGTATTTGTATTTATATTTGTAAGTAGTCAATTAACATAACACACTCCATTTTTTCTTTTCAACATAATTTTTTTTTAATACAAGGAATCAGTGCAGAACAAGTCTGGGCCAAACGTAAGGCTAAGACAAAGCTTTCAGTTGCCAAAGTTACCAGAGTCGCACCTCACTGGCTGTCCAGGCATATGCGTGCACTAGCACGGTAGCATGGTTACATGCACTTAGGTTACTACAGAACATGATGGAGCTGAAAAATTGTGATAAGTACAACTATTCCACAGGTAATAAATAATGGATTAAATCAAAGGGAGGCAATTAAAAAAACTGCAAACATGCAGAATTCCAGAACTTTTACAAGGGCTTTTGAGCTTAACAACAGTATATGATTTGAATATTAATGCAGAATTCAGTGCCAGCAGACACAAATAAGTATACAAAAGTACGTAAATAGACAAAAGAACTGATTAAACTGATTTATTTGAATTTAAAAATTTATTTGATTTCATATATTTGTTGATTTTATAGGGCTGAGCCTTATGCATGTGTTGTAGTATTTTGTTTGTAATATCAAATTAAATTTGAGATAAAAACGAAAATACAGAACACACGGTATTTTATTATTAAACCAAATAAACAGTTATGAAAGGTGGCCACAAATAACATTTTGTTTAACTGAGGTCAAGTTTTTTTAGAATACGAATCAGTTAACTTCAAAATTTCATTGGCATTAGATAGACCGACATTATTTGTTCTTTTTTTTTTTTTAAACATGTACACATTTTTATTACAATTTAATGGAAAAATAAACCAGCCACTACTCCAGTATATGATTGGTGAGTCTGCGTCATACAAAAAGAATAAACAAAATATGTGCGGTAGGAATGTGGTGGTGGATTTAGGACAATATAAGCTGCGTACAACTTAATAAACAAAACGGAATTCTCAAAGATACAAGCATGAAGGTGTTTTAGTATTTACTACTAATTTTACAAATCTGCAATTAAGTGAAAAGTACAATAAATAATACAGAAGTCACTCAGAGTCAATAACCACCAGTCATTGTTATTAATAATGGTACCACAGTCAGAACCTAATTTATTTAGTTAGGTCTAGTAAAATTACCTTGTTGTTGGTTTCAGGTTCTATAATATTGATCAGGAACTATTTGTCCAGACCTTGCATAAAATATACTCAGTACTTTATAAATCAGTGGTTCTCAACCTTTTTTTGTTCACAGGACACTAACATTCAAGATAGCAACAAATTTTCCCTCCCTTCACTGTCACCAAGTATGATATAACAAGTATGTCATATGTGCGCAACCCTTGTGATGTGTCCCCAGAATTCCCATCGTGTCCCATTGAAATCCCTCTGGAGAAAGAGGAGCAACTTGCAGAACTTCAGTTAGACCAAACACTTCAGGTGAAATATGGTGAACTACACCACTTCTCAAGTTTTGGATTTTAGTGAATAATGAGTACCCAGTAATAGCAGTGGAAATAGGTTACATTTTTTTACCACCTGCTTGTGCGAGCTGCGCTTTTTGGCACTAACAAATATGAAAAATAAGAAAAGCAAGACTTCTTAGTTGAACAGAAAATGCATGCATGTGTGTGTGTGTTCAATTCCACTACGAATTGAACTGTGGTGTAAGACACAAAAAACTAAATTTTCTCATTGGTAACTTAAATCCTTTATAGAAAGCCATAAGCCAATAAATCCCCTACTTGTTTCTTTTCCAAATTAAATATTGAGCAAATTTACTGTAAATACTTTTACCATCAATAGCACAAAGTTTTGGAAGTTCCGCAGCACATCTGCTGAGAATCACCACAGTTATAAACAAATTAGTGTCGTTGAGGTAAAATTTTACTTTCAGAAAATGGAATATATGTTATAGGAAATCTGTTCTGGAAAGTAAGAATCTGGTTTTGAGATCAAGGATCCAAGACCGCTACGTGGAGTACAAATATATATGTAGACAGAAAAAACTAACAGACATAATTAATCGTTTCCCCCCAAAATCCGTTCTTACCCCATTTTTTCTTTTCTGCTGCTACAGAATACACTGTCTTTAAATATTGATAACTGCATCATAATTTCGACAGATACATTATGGCATGTTAAAAAGCGTTTAATTGTCTCTAGGGAATTAGGGCACTAGGGGACCTGTATTGGTTTACTGTCATCATCATCATCATCTTCTTCTTCTTCTTCGTCCATTTCCTGCCGAATTCCATCAGCAATCTCCGATACAGTCATGGCTTCCGTAGTAACGTTTTTGTCAATATTGACGTAGTTGTCAAACCATGCATGACCTTCTAATTTGCCCCATTCCTCATCATCAACGGGAACATCACAACTATCTTCATTATTACAGGCTTCGCTATTCCTGAATATCGCTTTGAGACAGCAGTTGCGGACAGTGAGGTGCAAAGAAACTCTGTGCCATGTAACTGTGAAGTAATGCATTGTCTGTTAAAAGAGACCAAAGCAAAGTGCAAAAACAGAATTTTGATAGACCTACGCCTATAAGTAATTTACATGTGGATTACTGCATTGCCTATACCTGGTATACACAGAAATCAATTGTAAGTTTTAGAGTAAAGCTAGAAAATCACAGTAGAAAATACAGGGTCATTATTGAAATAACCTCTACTCCTCTCCTTGTGCAAAAAACGTTTACTCTTTCTGAACATACTGATAAAATTGAGGATTATTCCCACGTCCAGCAGTTGCATTTCGCTTGTGCGATTTGCAGGAAAAAATTACACTCTCACATTCTTTAGATGTGATGTATCAGGAGGATATGCCGTGTATCTGTCCACAAACCGACTGATTTTCAACCTTTTACTCTCATTTATTGTGTGGACACCTCACTTCAAACACTTGTCGTGATCCACGACTTGTTATCGTATTTCATACGGAGCGTTGCAACATTTTTAAAACACCGTGGCCTCGCAAATTTCCTTACAAGGGATACAGTTTTTCACTTCCGTCACTGTTTATATTGTCATGCGTTATTTACCCTGTTTTTCACCATGACCGTTAATCTCCTTTGAATGCCAATGTGGATCAGGAAGTAAATAAAAAAAAGGCCTGTTTCATTGGCATTGAACATATTTGGGAGCATATGTTTATTAAAATGTTTGTTTCCTCAAATGGGTTTCTCTCCACTTAAGCACTGTATTAACGTCTACACTTACTCTCACTGCACATGCTTTTGCTGCTGAAGTCATAGGCATGCCTTATCTTAAATTTATGTAGGCAGCTCATTGACACATGAAAATCTTCTACATCGAACCTGGCTGCCAGTTCATTTGCTTTTTCGCAAACCACTGGCCTGCCAATAGAAATTCATTCGCCCTATGCTGCTGGAACCATTGTAATACAGTTTTACAGGCGTTGAAGTTTTCCTCCTTGAATACGTGTTCGCTCATTACTTAGAACACCAAACATACGAGCACTTTCTTCAATTTCGGTTGCTTTAAAAACAAATGAATTTAACGACGACAGAGCGATTCCCAACTTCTTGATGATGTCTACTCGCTTCTTATCTGCTATCCTTCACCACTTTCAAAACATTTAATTTCTCAGCTATTGCAACGCACTTCCTCTTTCTTCCACTCATTTTACACTCACGATGTTATCTTTAATAGAAACAGTAGACCTAACGAACTGATGTCAACTAAGTGATGGAGCTTTACAAGCAGTGAGCAAATACCGTATGTTTTTGGGAATCTAAGCTAGCTCAAATATTACTCAACTGAACGGCACTAATTGACAATTCCCTGGAAATGTACAGCCAGTTCAAAATATTTGTGTTCATACATTCATTTTGTGATATACACGATCGAAATCAGAATAAATATGTAAATGAAGTTTCAGAACTTCATGTATTCAGAATAAGCGTTTATTTCAGAATAAACGTATAAAGTTTTCTATCTCCAGGGACTTAAAAATTTGATCGTGTAAGTGTAAAAAACGAATAAATGAAAAACATAACAAAAATGAAATAACATAGGAAGTATAGGAATTTTGCCGAGACCTTGAAGAAAAAATGAGTAAGTGTGAACAACGTATAAGTGCGAAACATATAAAAGAAGTTTTACTGTAAAAAGATTCCAGCAGAACAAAATTACATACATTTTGTAACAAACAAAATTGTCTTAAATTTTTTCTTAATTTGACTTCTGGTTCCTCTATGTGACTCTTACATGTTACTTTACTATCAAGGCCAATACCAAAATACTTAAATTTCTCTACTTTCTCAACAGATGGACAGGCACATGTTATCAGATTTGTTAATACCTAGAGTAACAAATTATTTAAATGTTTTAATAAAGATATGAGATTTGGATTTCAAATAAAATTATTGTTTGAATTGAGATATTTCTCACGTATTTTTGATTTAAAATGTGTTAATAATAAAACGTGTCATAGTATAATTATGAGTTAAGTTATTTCAGAAGTCATCCCACCATATTCTAATCTGTGTTCAATGGGTTCACCTTAACAAACCTAGAGGCATTTCTTTTAAAGGAGCAACATTTCTATGGAATTGTATGCAACTGGGATAGTGAATCAGTTTCTGTATACTGACTGTCAAATATGGATAGCATCCCTGGGCTTTCTGGTTTTCTGTTTTTGGGGTCCTCTCTTACAATTTACTATTGACCATGTAAGAAGAGTGTGTCAAAAAATCACAACAGAGAACTGGAAAAAAAATCTGAACATGTAAAAAAAAAAACTGAGGAATAATACAAACAAGCGGAAGGGTTCACTGATGGTACAACCGACTAATGATGGGTCAGTGAATGTAAGAAGTGTAAAAATCAGCCTACTATCTTTAATTTCACATAGGTTTATGATGTTTTTGTCATTCAATACTTAATCACTCATCAATAATTTCAAATTAACATCCTTACAACTTATGTTAATTGTATTCTATAAACAGTACCATGGACAGCTCACAACACATGCTTATTACTGTTAATTGGGGTTATTTAAATGAAGATTTCACAGTGACGGCAGGTCCAATTCTTAAAAATTAAAAACCAAATACATAATTTTCTTAACTGAACAATTCCATTGTCATGTAACTATTTTTCATTATAACATAAACATCTGGGGAATCAAAATGTTATTACACAAAATCAAATATTTATGTTTCGCTTAAAGTTTTGAAAAATCTAAGTTTCAGAAATGTCTAAAAGACCATTACCATTATTATTATGTTTATAAGAAATAAACATTAATGAAAAAAGTTACTGTTTTTCTCTTAAATATCTGAGAAATGGCAATTTATCAAAACTTGGGAAGATCAGGAAGAAGTCATACAGCTTGTAGTTGGACACAAGTCTGCTATCAGAGTGACCAGTCTATGGCAAGTTTCCCATGCTTCACAGTTTTCCAGGTTGTACAACTTGTAATTTATAAAACTCTATGATGTTTGAGTTTTCCCTTTTCATGCACTCTTTATTATTAAGAAACATATTTACTCATAAACATATCCAAAAGTGCATTAGCCATCCGAGATTAAAGAATCTCAGAATGTGAGTGGGAGTGATTGACTTAGTGGCTGTGTTTGACAAGTGATTGGCTGTGCAGAGAGACAATTCAGGTGAGTTTTTTTGTTTGCTGACATTCTACAGTTATCCATACATTTCAAAAATATCATAGGGAACATCCTATCACTGTAATATAGTAATATTAAAATAATTATTATTATTATACTATTTTCATTATTACTTACTTTGTAGTGATAATGGCTTATTAAAATAAATTATTATTTTCTCCAGTGCATGGCTTTTTGTATACTATTTTTTTTTTCTAAGCTACCTTTTCCCCAGCTGCATGAACATTAACCAAGCAACTAACATATTGTGGACACAATTGGCAGCAGTTTAACCATTTGTTCATGCTCAGCTCAGTTCATAATATCTTCTGTCATATTTCTGACAGTCTGCCATCTTCTTATCAGCTGTGACAGTTCCTCTATGACATACTGATTTGCCCACCACCCCTTTTTCAAATATGGTGACCATACACTGTGACCTTTGCACAAGTCTGTGTCGCATAAACTGTTTCGCAGCTATTAAACTGGCTAGCCTGTTTTCTAAAGCGATCAATATTCTGTACAGCTTAGCAGTACAGAAAAACCTTCTCAAAGTATTCATCCTGTTGTAATGGCTCTGTACCTGATATGGCTTACCTTGACATGCTTTGAAACTGTTGGGCTGTTTCAATGTCAAAAATGGACATGTTGTTTCTCTATACCTGACAGACTGGTAGGCATAAATATATTCATTAATGATTGGCTTTCTTTCCTTCAACACATTTCTCACATTTTAATTTAATTCATTAATAAATTATGTTCATTTTAAGTCCTATTTCATCTTTATAGAACTGTCTAATAGCAGGTAATTGTAGTGCAACACTATTAGTTAATTTTTCTAATGCTATTGGCCATTTTATGCGCCCTATTAAATTAACAAGGTATGTTTAAATTGTCTACTTTATTCAAATACTTTAAACTTTCAATATTTAACAACCATACCAATCATATTTATACTTAATACATAATTCATTGGAAGTATGAAGTTACTGATTATATATCACTTGAGAAATAAGAAACATATCAGAAAACTATATTTTTGTTTTAATTTCAAAAAAATTTACACATATCTTCATTGGCCAGAATAAAAGTGGACTATACATCGAAGGAGAGATTTATATTTGTATCACTGAAAAGCTTAGAAAATACAAAATTTAATTAAGTCTACGTACATGTAAATGCAATTTTTTATATCTGTATTGAGATATTAGCACATCTATTTATAGCGGTGAACAACGTTTAGTGAATTCATAACAATTGTTATCTTCCAGGTAGTTCAATGATAAAACATTTTACACAAATCTGAAAATAATATTCTAAATAGCAGCAAACTGCTTCTGCTTTATAAAAGCCTCCCACAATTGTTTACCACTGACACACACTTAAACCTCTCATCCATACACATCTTATCATATAAAGTAAAAATTATGTATATAAAACTATACATGGACATAAATACAATGATAATCCTATTAAAAAATGTAGTATATAAAACTATATGCAAATACTTACAATGTCCTGCATGTGAGGTTCCAAAGTGATTGCAGACTCCGAAAAGGTCATATACCATTGGTTCTTGCCCTGATGTACAAGTGAATTTTTCCATGTGTAGGTTAGAAGTGGGGAAATCAACCAGTATATCAATTTTTTCCCGTTTACCATTTTTATACGAGAATCGCTTCAGATGAAAAACCAACACTGGCGGTAACTGCCACAAATCAAATTTCTTCGATGCTCGCTTATGCACCTTGCACTCAGGGCAAATCCTGTAAAACCAGAGCAGCTTCATATAACAAAGATGAAATGGAGCTTCTTATACATATATGGAGTTTCTGTTCTTCTTACATATAATACTTTTGCAAAATGGAATGCTTCAAAGCTATGCTACTTACGTGATGACATCTAACATGAAAAGACTTTTTCAACTGTACAGTTGATAAAATTATTTCTACATTATTAAGAAAAAAAGGACACTTCAATCAAAGCCTAAATATAAAATGTGAGCAGGCATTTTTACTTCTACCGATGATGAAATGTATGCACATGCAGTGCATACAGAAAGACACATATATTTTGATACTTTACAGATGAAATATATTTCTTGGTAATAATGGTCTGTTTCCTGACAATTTTGGTCTGGTTCTGGCAAATCACTATTGCAGTGCCCCAGTGGTATGGCCAAGGAGGGGTTATACGGATCTTAGGCCGCTTTTACAATGAGAAGTGATTTGAATTACACTGTATTAAATGGAAGCTTCACATAAGGTGATAGCAAGCAGAGTACAATCAAATTACAATGTGAGTGCATACTGATGACTTAAGTACTACACTTTTCTTAACTGAATCCTTACACACATCAAAATATGCATGTGATATATTAGTACATTAACTTACGAGAAACAGAATTACATATGGAATATGAGTTCAGCAGCAGGTATCCATATACAAAGCCACAGCAAACTGAATCACTGTTTAGAAAATACCACTGTAACTGTAGTGTAGAGTACTACGCTAATAAATAATTTGATGAAAACTTCGTGAAGTGTTTGTATCGTTTGGTTTCTGCTGTGTCCAATGGTTGCTTCTAATCATTTAACAATTGGAATGATGAAATTAGTGTCTGTCAACAGTTTCTCAACAATCTGAGAATTGTTCAGCAGTCACACAATTGATGTCTATTAAGAGACAGTGAGTGTATGAATAAGTGTTCTTATTATTCACTTATAAACCTTAAAATCGTCCATAATTACCTTCTTATACCATTCATCATTCTCAGCATTTTCTAGTTTTAGAAGGGACTATTCTGGTATACAGTGTCTCTTATCTGAGGCTTCCAGTATCCAAGTTGATTACGTATTTGAAACAATGAAAATGGAAAGTCTGTTGACTTTCCCTAAATTTTTAATCCGATCCACTAATCTCTCTAACCTACTGACTTATACGTTTAATTAACAATTTTCATTTTTCATTACACTTGTACACACATATGTGTGTTTTTAAAGGGATACAGCATGTAACTACAGTGGCACGACAATTTAACACTGCGATATAGTGCAGCCCTTGAAGTAACACTCATTTTTCAGTCCTGACAAATTCCCCACATAAACAATGTAAAGTAAACCTTGACATTACACACCACTTTAGGTATCGACTCTTGATGTAACGCTGTTTTTGCAGGTGGAAGGAAAGGAATTTTCAGAACTCATAATGCCCTTCATTTGTTCCAAGATCGAAGAGAAACTTTCTAATTTCAAGGAAGTGTAACATTACATGGGGTGGCAGTGACTGGGTGGGTGATTCCATTACAAACAGTAAATGTGTACATTGTCAGCCTCAGATACAACTTTGGATACTAGTCAGCCTTCGGTTACCAGATTGAGTAGTTTTGCTTTGTGAGAATACGTTACGTGTGTGAAATCTGTTTAATTTTGCTTCTGTGTCAAAATTTGTGATAACAGCAATCTTGGGTTTTGTATAGCATCATTAAATAAGGTAAGTAATTTACTGTATTATTTGTATAGTTAAATGTCGAGTACTTAAATTATTTTTATTTAATTCACATGGTCTTAAAAATTTATTACCTACTGTGGCAAAATTTATAGATATATGAACAAAAAACAGCCTGCAAATCTCTCTCTCTTAAAAGGATGACAGGCGACATCAAAACAACCGTTACCAGCGGTAAATTATTTTTTATATCACATCATGTAGTTACATTGTTGAAACGTTTCTGTACTTGAATGGGTTGGTTCTACTGAAGGTGATAAGCTGCGGTTGGTGAATGCTAATTATGGCAACATGAACTCAATACAGTAATCTCATCTTACTAACAGTGCAATCTGATTGGTACATAGAGACAGAGTCCGAAAGTGCTGTGCAATTTAGAACACAGTATTACATTGAAAAGCTTCTGAATGTTAATCTTTTCATTAATTAGAACCCGTTTATCTTTTTTTTCTTCCCATAATGTTCACAGTGTCGAATATGGTAACCGAAGACAAAAGCAATTCTTGAAAAATGGTCAGTTATTGGGCACAGTAATTTAATAATTTATCGTGAATTGTAATTCAATATGCAGAAAACATGGGAACCGAGTTACTGAGAGAGAATTTGGTGTTTCAGAAACACATGTGCAATACTGGTAAAAACAAAAGGAAGTCCTTAACAATAACAATAAATGTGTATTATTTTCCCCTTAAAACGGAATAAAAGTACATAATTTTAATTAATTAAATAACTACGACAATTTTCAACCATATTCGGCACCAAGCTATTTGGTAACTTGTTGCAGGGACCAAAGGATTTCAAAATTTTAAAGTTTTATCAAACAATTTATCGCAAATTGTCCAGTTCATGAAAGATCAAAAGGTTGGTTGTGAATGATTTATTGTGAAAACGTTGAAGTTTTTGTTTTTTGAACTGTTACAGCATTGTCTCGTTTAAAATAAATTATTACAGTATTGTAGTTCACTAGGCCTAACCAAAAAGATCTGTGTAACTGACTGTATTAGGGAACAGTAACGCCAGCTTTTTTAGTTATTAGTCTCATTATAAACAGTTCTAAGCATAGTTTTAGGCCGGTTGGAATAGTCACACAGCCCAGTGGTAAGAACATCAGCCCAGTGGTAAGAACATATCATATACCATGAAACTCTCCAACTGATACTGCAATTAATGCTCATTTTGTGAATTCCCATCGAAATCCCATAAGAGCAATTTTATAAAGTTTTCACAATTTTTGAGACCATGTTTTATGTTTTCGAATACAAATGCATGTAAAAGTTGGCAGTATATAAGTTCTATTTATTATTTATCTTTATCTGTTCTGTTTTGTCAACAGTAGGCCTACTGTGCTTATAAGTTGCTACTCAGGTAGAGAAAGGACACTCTTGCCTAAAAATAAATTCTGAACTCGTTCTTACTGGATCTGTAGTAAAATACTGGGTAGTGCTAAAGGTCACAATTTTCTATACCCCACCCCAAAACTATTTTGTTATCTTATTCAAACTGTTTCAAACAGTGAATGAAAGCGGTTCTGATACACCAAAACCATTCACCAGTTGAACTTCGTTGATTTTCATATATTTAAAGTATTAGTACTATATTATTCATATAAGTACTATCACAATTCAAGTATGATAATTATCGTTTGTACTGTATACCATTTTGAGGTGGATAATAAAACTGTGCAACTGTTATTTTATATAGCTTGTAACGTGACAGAATTGGGAAATGGTAATCTAAAGTTTTTTGTCATAACCCAAGGATATTTTGTGAATGGACTATATCTGCGAGACTGGTGTGACTTGGTACAGGAATGTAAAGTTATCAACAGGGGTGCGCCCTGACACATATGCGCGCACACACGTCGGCCAACGGTCACACGAAAATGGCACGTCCATATACATTTTTTCCCGCCCAGTGCGCAGAGAACAAAGACAGTCGGAAAATAACATCTCAAGACAACGGACGTGAGCAGTTGTGTGCGTCCGCCGACTGGGCACAATTTTCATCTCGCCCGCACATAAAAATGGGAATGTAGGTCAAAGACAGTTCGGCTAATAACATCTAAACCGCGCGGTTGCGTCGGCGCGCAGGTCGACTAAATTTCAACAATGTAGACCGACCGGCAGAAAAGGGAAGAAATTAAACTTGAACAGTTCGGCAGTGATCAAAATTTATTGAGGACGTAGTGCAACGCGTGTTCGGCAGGAAACTACCAACAGAGTAACTATGATATAAACCAATAATTATGAAATGTTAAAAAGCGCTTTAAATTAAAAAGGGGTTAGAAGATATGAGTGTGTGGGTGAGTAAAACACTGGGTTGTTTTTAATTACTCTATTTAAATAGTTAAGTTAATTATAAGAATATACAGTATTCCCTCGCCAACCGCGGGGGTTAGGTTCCTACAAAACATCGCGGTTAGTGAATCCGCGGTTGGTGAAGTTAACTTTATATGGGAAAAGTAAGGTTAGGGGAATCTGAAACAAAGCCAGAAATATAAAATACTGTACGACTCTTTATTATACAGCATACACTACATTGTTCGAATGTATAAAACCAGTCCAATGATTTCAAATAGCTGACAGTTACTTAAATTATAAAAATTTTCAAAATGTTTAAAATACATACTGTATTACATTACGTATAACGAAAAAGCCGCTAAAGACAAGGAAAAAATAGCAGCCAGTTTTTAGTGCTAAGTAAGTCCAGTTTTATAGCTTACTACAATTTTCAACTTAAAATTTTAAAATAAAACCAATTTTTAACACACAAACAATTTAAACGCAAAATTTTAATCAAAACAATTTTAAATCGAGGCATGGGAATCGGCACTTGTGGAAGAGTGAGGGACGTCAGTTGACTTGCCACCAGATGATTTAAAACAGCATAAAAGAAAAGTCTGCTTCATTTTATTTTGAAACTCCTTCTGAAGCTGCTTGTATGGAGATAATAAATCCTCCAAACCCCGTTTGAATTTTATACTCCGCTCCATGATGGGATCAATGTCAAGAAAAAATTCAGCGAGATTGTTAGCCAAAAGTATTCCTTTGCTTAGGCTAGAAGACGTCATTTCTCTCTGTTCTTCTTTGTCCTCCTCGTCATCATCCCCCCCCCCCCCCCCCGTCGTCACTCGATCGTATTATTTCTTCCAATTCATCTTCACTCAACTCCTCCTTGTGTGACTGAAGAAGTTCTTCGACGTTGTCATCTTCATGTCTGCCAATCCTTCACTTCCCAGACGTCTTGCAACATCTACAATATCCTTAACGGCTGGGAGTTTGTGTTGCAAATGTTGATTAACACACTCCTTCCACAGCTTGGACCAACAGGCATCAAAGTTGACTGTTTTACTTCATCAAGAGAGTCTTTAATAATGGTGATGGAGTCAGTGATGTTGAACAGTTTCCAGCAATCAGTGACTGTCAGACTTGGGTCATTCTCCATAGCTTCCAGTATCCTGTTGAATGTGCGTCGTATATAGTATCGCTTGAATGTTTTGATAATTCCTTGGTCCATCGGTTGTATGAGTGAAGTAGTATTTGGGGGCAGAAATACAACTTCAACATTTGGATGGGTGAACTGGAGAGCCTCGGGGTGTCCTGGAGCGTTATCTAAGATCAGGAGAACCTTGAAGGTTAAGTTTTTCTTGGATAGATACCGTTCAACATCAGGAACGAAGCAGTTATTCAGCCAGTCCATTGACAATGCACCTGTCACCCATGCTTTCTTGTTTGCACGCCAAAACACTGGAAGATGACATTTGTTTTTTCCTTTCAAGGCACGTGGGTTCAGCGATCGATACACTAACATTGGTTTCACCATACAGTCACCAGAAGCATTAGCACACAAGAGCAGGGTGATACGGTCTTTCGAGACCTTAAAACCTGGTGCAGAGCGTTCAGCTTTAGAGATGTATGTCCTATTGGGCATACGCTTCCAATACAGACCTGTTTCGTCTGCGTTAAATACCTGTTCCGGCAAATATCCTTTATCTTCAATTAATTTTTTTAATTGTTCCGGATAACTCTCAGCAGCCCTATGGTCAGCTGAGGCTGTTTCTCCCACTATTTTCAAATTGTGAAGGCTATGGCGGTGGATGAAGCGAGCAAGCCATCCCTTACTAGCTTGAAATTTAGATTGGCCAACACCTTGCTCTAAATGTTTGTATATTCTCAGTGCCTTTTCACGTATAACTAAGCTACTTAAAGGAACTTTCTTTTGTGTTTGGTCTTCGATCCAAACATTAAGTGCCTTTTCCATCTTTTCAATAATGGGATCACGAGGCATAAAGGTAACTTTAGCACTAGAAGCAGTTCCACTAGCAACACTAGCTTTTATTGTTTCTTCACTTTTTTTTATTGTTCTTATAGTTGACTCGTTGACAGCCGTTAACCTGGCCACAGACGCAGCACTCTCGCCGCGCCCTAACCTGTTCAAAACATCGAGCTTTTTCTCCAGCGGTAGTACATTCCTAGCCCTTTTGGCTAGCTTATCACCGTCAATTATGTTTTCCGAACGTTTGGAACACATTATGACAAAAGGATAGTTTATAAAAGAGTAAATTAACACTATATAATAAGAACAACGAACACTAAAAACTAAAGAACACGCAATACGTCACGGCAGAAGAGCAATGCGCGACTGACTGACTTCAATCCGATTTGAAGGGATATGTGTGCACGAAGCGCTGCCTAGCGGATGCTACTACAAACCGCGTATAAGCGAATTCCAGCCCCGCGGTTGGAAACTACTGCGCATTTATAAAACCGCGTATAAACGAATTCCGCGGTTGGAGAACCCGCGGTTGACGAGGGATTACTGTAGTATACTAAAATGTTTGTTTGAAATGCTGTAAGTTATACAAAAATTAAAAAAGGAAGTTATTTTAATTTTTTAATTCACAAAAAAAAGAGAATGATCAAAAGAAGGTTAAATAAAAATTTGAGTTTATTAACAAAAGCAATGAGAGTTGAGTTTATTAATAACATTTAACCCTAAATCACTTATAGGTAACGAGTTCACGTGAAGACTCTGAGACCCGATGCAGGTAAGGGATTTGTAAGATGTGTGTTTATTAATGATTATTTGTGATACAAAATCTGTAAGTTATCAATGGCACGCCGGAACAGGGACAGTTTGTACAAATTCAAAATTTGTACAGACCATGTCTACTCGTAAATAGTTATAGTGGTTAAGGCAGAGTAAAAAAAAAAAAAATTACGAAAAACGATGTCATGTTAGAGTATGTTATACATAAGTAATACCTATACTATTGAATAATACTTAATGAATGTAAAATAAGGATTGTTAAAATATATGATAATTTCATAATTAAAAATGGCAGGAAATAATGAAAATGATATGTGAAATAATCGAATTTTATGAATCAGCTGTCATGAGTGGCCTGGGAGTTAATTCAACTCCGAATGTGGGTCAAGACAATAAAACAAGTGAATTAAATGTTACAAATGAATCAACTGTCACGAATGATTCGGGAATTCAGTTAACCCCAATGTTAGCTAGTAAAAATAAGAAACCTGATGAAGTTATAATTAGTGAGGTGGGAGCAAAATTGGCTCCCGTGGTAACAAATATAATAGAAAAGGAGTTGTCATTAGAGGACATATTTAATTTTATGAAAGCGAATTTCAGTGAGGTAAATAGTAATTTCAATGAACAAAAAAGTACATTTGATAAATTAAGCAGGGATGTTAGTGAATTGAAAGAACACAATAAAGAAGTAAAGAGTAGTTTCGAAGTACAGAATAACAAGTTCGATGAAATAAACAATAAACTTGATAAAATAAGTAGTAATTTTGACGAAGTAAATGTCAAACTAAATGAACAAAAAATCAAATGTAAAAGTAATTTCAGTGAGTTAAAAAACCATATTAATGAAATAAATAAGCATTTGGAAAATACAAATGAGATATTTGAAAGTAACTTTAACAAATTAGAATAAAATATTGAGAAAATGGGAGTGTGGAGAATAAATACAGGTGAGTGTAACAAGAACAAAAATAGTGAAGAAATAATTAATAACAAGGTAAGTGGTAATTACAGTAATGAGTCTAATATTGAAGTAAAAAGCGATAGCAGTGATATAATTAAGAATGGGGTGTTAGAGAGTAAGGTGTTTAATATTGAGAGTGATAATGAAGTGTTTGTTGAAGTAGAGTTTAATAGCCAAGTGTTAGCGAGTGTTGATGAAATAGTGAGAGAGTGTGATGAAAGGTTAGGGTGGCAAAGGGCAAATTTTCCCCGTGATGTAAGTGGAGTAAGGACTCCGCTAGTCGTGATGTTTGAGGACAAAGGTTCCTCCAGAGGTTATGTGGAAGACGAGGTGTCTTCGAGTAGTCCCTTAATTTTTTGTGGTGTTCTTGGAAAAGCCAAGAAGTGTAGTAAGTTTGTGGTGCCCTTTCCATGGAGTGAAGTACGAGGAAGATGAGGTGTCTTCGAGTAGTCCCTTAATTTTTTGTGGTGTTCTTGGAAAAGCCAAGAAGTGTAGTAAGTTTGTGGTGCCCTTTACATGGAGTGAAGTAGGTCAGTGGTGTTGTGACAGGTATTGTGATGAGAGTGATGATGAGAGAGAGAGAATGATAGAGGTATTTAAGTTAAGTAGAAGTTATAAAGAGTTGATAGAGAGGTTAGAATTGAAGAAAATAGACGATATTGTCGACTTACCTTGTGAAATAAAGATTGATTATTTTGATGATACCGTTGTAGATGATAAACACTTACCTTATGATGTGATGGATATAGTGGAGGAATATGATAATATCACTTACCTTATGTTAACCAAAAATACTGACGGAGACAGGCCGAAAATTACCAAGGCAGACGGGTTTTATGAATTAATAGGCAATAATGTTGTCAAATACTATGCTGATATAATTAATGATAATGGTTATTACAATAATAATTATAATGTAATGAGAGTAATTAAAGATGATAATTGTTATGTGAAAGTCAGACGAATTTACGATGATGGTGGTTAAACAAACAGTGAATGAACATTTAATTATTTTAGTTTATGGTGATGACCTGGCTAACTTATGAAATGAGGTGTGGTAAACAGAAAAATGACAAAAAATTGTAAATAAATTTATA